>OZ012738.1:396738721-397223721 GCA_963859935.3 Lathyrus sativus
AAGTCTCTAATCAAATTCATGTTATGGTAATGCCACACCAAGTCCACATTGTGCTTACAAACATCCAAGAAATATGCAAGAATTAAATCAACATTGGAATGTTTTAAGACCAAGAATATGCATGTTTGATCATGGGCAAAACAGCCCCATGCAAGAGATGGAAAATTACCTCATGTCACAAAATCAAGAGAATAGCATGATAATCATCTAAATGTCAGATTTTCAAAATGTTGTCAAAAAGGTTAACATTGACCAAGAGGGTAGTCCAAGCATAAGCCAACAAAGAGGTGAAAGGATTGAGGGCAATGTAGAGGGTTGTAGAAAAAGACAGCATGAGAAAGTATTGCAGAAAAATGCAGCATAGCCATATACATGGAAATGGAAAGAAAGAGAGTGACATGAGAAAAGGGGGTAAGAGACATTACCCCGTGAAAAATCTGATGTTTGGGGAGAAGGGAAAACCCTAGAGGGGAGAGATAAGAAGGAGGGGGCTGTAAACAAAAAGCATTCACTCTTTACACATTCAACATCCACACACATTGAAAAAAACCAGAAAAAGATAGAGAGAGAGAGAGAGAGAGAGAGAGAGGGAGAGAGAGAGAGAGAGAGAGAGAGAGAGAGAGAGAGAGAGAGAGAGAGAGAGAGAGAGAGAGACCAAGAAACTTTAGAGAAAAAACCAGAAAAAGTGAGGAAGGAAAACCAGGAAAAAAAAAGAGTGACATAGAAGCACAAGAGGACCATTGAGAAGCAGAACCTTCACAACATAAAGTGAAGAGTGGAGAGCACATCCAACAAAAATCAGTGGAGGACTTGCAAGAAGGATAGAAAGCTCATGGGTATCCATTTCATCAAACCTTTCTCTCTTTACTTTTTACCTTTTATATTTATTTTGTTCCTCTTTTATGTGTTGTTGTACTGAGTATATCATGTAAGATTCTAAGAGGACCAAAAAACCATTTTTGAGAACCAATAGAAAGGAAAGAAAACCATAAAAGACAGCAAAAAAACAGCAAATATTACATTTTTCGCTTTAGGTCGCGACGCGAACATGCAAAAATCAGAATGAAACTTTCCCAGTTCGCGGCGCGAACATGCAAAAAATAGATTGTTCACTTTTTTCAGTTCGCGGCGCGAACTGATCAGTTTGTTTACTTTTTTGTTGTTTTTACCTTTAAAAAAAATTTCAAGGAGTTCGTCGTTTTTTTTGGCATGTCTCGATTTTTTTTTAGCCAACTAACCCCATATATTTGTATGATTTTAGTATGTGAATATTGTTATTGTCCTTGTTGACCTTTGATTTCAAAAACCATTTTCAAAAATAAACTCTCGATTTTATTGAGCCATTTTTAACCTTGTAAGGCGGTTGCCTTGTGCACCGCCATCGACCTTGATCGTATCACTTCAAACTGAAGGTGAGAAAATACTTAGAAGGGGGGTTGAATAAGTATGACAGAAAATAATCAAAGATAAAAACTCAAGTATTTTTATCCTGGTTCGTTGAACTCAACTACTCCAGTCCACCCTTTTCAAGAGTGATTTGCCTTTCTCAACAAGGACTTAATCCACTATTCAAATCAACTGATTACAAATAGCAACACCTAAGAACAACTGTTCTTAGTCTTCTCAAGAGCTACTGATCTAACCTAGATCCTCTTAAGGAAAACTTCCTTTACAAATTAATGTAATACAATGTAAGAGTAATAAATTGCTTCTATGAAAGCTATAAACACAACTGTGTTATTTCTCTAAGTTTAGAACAAAGTATGAACTATAAAGAATATGAGAGCTTGAGAGTTTCTTCGCTTGAGAGTAAGTTTTTCAAATTCGTCTTCAAATAATTCTTCAGATAGTTCAGATCAACAATCAATATCAGAGTCTTCAGTCTTCAGAATCTTCTGGAAACTTCAGAGCCTAAGATGTTCTTCAGATGTTGCTGAATCAGAGTCTGGTGCAGCTGTGTGCTTGAAGCGTAACATGCTCTTAGATCAGAGTCTTCACTCAGATCAGAGTCTTCTCTCATTCAGAGTCTCTTCACTCAGAGTCTTCTTTCATTCAGATTCTTGATAATATATGCAGCGTGTTGTATCTTCAGAATCTTGATGACTAAGCTCTTATACTTCAGATTCTTCTAATCTTCAGATGCTCTTGAGCCATTCAGAATTTATTGTTCACATCAAATTTGCTCTTTAAGATTAAAATCTTTTGTGCCTGTAGAAAACAGTTTAGAACAAATTTAGAGAATATAATTCTTGTATACAAATTATCATTAATGTTATCATCAAAACATAGAGATATTACTAAGACACAATCTGTGCTCTTACAATCTCCCCTTTTTGATGATGACAAAACATGAGAAATTTGTTCAATAAAAATATGAATTAAAATTACTCCCCCTGAGATTTACAATCTCCCCCTGAAATGAATACTCTAATGGAATTAGATACTTCCCTTTCTGGTTGAGTACATTTCAGATTCAGAGCCTGATTGAAGCCTGGTTGACATATGTTTGACTTCTAGAGTCAAAGCTTGATGCCATATTAAAGCTTGATGCCAGATGAACAACTTCAGAACACCTGGTTGTTTATCTTGCCATTTCCTGTCTTGAGTTATCTTTTAGATCATAGTACTCAAGGTTAGATATCAGAGTCTGGTCTACTCAGATTTAGCTATTTTTGATCAGGTTCTGAAAAGATAGATCTCAGGAAAAAACTTCAATGAAATTTGTCAGATTTTTTAATAATATCTGGGACACTTAAATTCAAAGAATGTTAGTAACATGTCTGACTTAGTTCAGATAATTGCTTATAGATTTGAACAATCAGATTCTATTTTGTTTCTCCCCCTTTTTGTCATAATCAAAAAGAATTTTAAAAGACAGTAAAGATGCAGAAGAAACACATATCCAGATAAGCAAAAAGATCATTGTCATTAAGTCAAGAGAACATCCAGATTCAGATAAAAGCATACAAAACATATCAGAAGAAAATCAAAACAAAGCAAAACATGAAAAACTTGTGCAAAACATCAAGTAGGTTTAGCAGATGAGGCTTGTTGAGAAGCAATGAGTTGCAGCAGTGCTGTAATCCTTTCTGAATTTTCATCTTGCTTAGCCATCCAAGTTTTCATTTCTTCATTTGTTTTCTTTTGATCAACCATAAAATCCTTAAGTTCTTTGACATCCTTCTGAAGATCTGTAGATTCTGAAACAGTAGATTCTGAAACAGTCTGAGTAACATCAGGTGCAGGAATTTCTGGAGGTGGAGGAGCTTCTAGAAGAAGAATAGGAGGAGTGTTTCTCTTAATCCGTTTTTGATAAGCAGCAAACCTTACTTTTGACAATCTAAGACATTGAGTCCTGATTTTCAAAGCCTCCCTATTCAGTCTGTAAAGATATTTCTTCCAAACAGCGTCAGCAGCCTCTTTGTCCATAGTAGTCATGCAAACATCCATAATGTCAGCAAAGTCTGAGACATTATCCTTATCAAAATCTCTTAACAGAGTATAAACACGTGATCCCAATTCTGCTTCATCAGGGATTCTGGGTTTTCTTGGTTGGGTTAGTTGTGTTTGTGGTGTTTGTTCAGAAGGTTGAGGTTGTGAAGATGGATGTTCAGATGTTTGTGGTTCAGAAGGTTGAGGATTGATTTGTGGTTCAGATGTTGGTTGGTTGGTTTGTGGTTCAGATGTTTGTTGGTCAGAATGTTGTGGTTGAGGTATTGAGGGAATTGGTTGGGTTTCTGTTGGTTGTGGAGTGTTTTGGATTTCAAGAGGTTGTGGAGAGAGAGTTTGAGTTGGGGAATTTTGTGGAGAAGGTGGATGTTCAGAAGTTGGAGATTTAAACAGCTGTTTCCAAACACTCTCAGAACGAGGTTGTTTGAGATCATTCAAGCATTCATTAATGTAACCAGATGATTCATCATCAGATGATGCATCAGAGTGGTTAGATTTTTCAGAAGTTGAAGATAAATTGACAGACTGGTTTAAAGGTGTGACATCTAATATCTCATCAGGATCAATGAGATATTCAGGTTGGTCAGAGTGTTCAGGGTGAACATCCTCTGGAATGGTATATTCTGGGATAGTGTTTTGTGGTTGTGGTGTTGTTTGTTGAGTTTGTTGTGGAATTTCTGTTTGTATGTTTGTTGGTTGCTTGGATTGTGGTGTATGAGGGGGGACAGAAGATGGTTTAGAGATAATAGTTTTAGAAGGTCTGGATCTTCTAAATCTAAGTGGGGAGTCAGAGGGTGTGGGGGTATCAGAATGATGAACAGGATTAGAATCAGTGTTAAATACCTGTTTCAGAGTATCTCTAATTTCTTCAAAAGTTGCTGCAGGAGGATTTGGTTGAACCTTCTTCAGCTTCTTCCTTTTCTTCTTCTTTTCAGCATCTGAATGCTTCCTTTCTTCTGATGACCTTCACTATCAACTTTTCTCTTACGTCTTCTTTCCCTTGTCAAATCAGGAAGAACTTGGCCTTCCTTCTGCAAAAGATTGGCAGGAATCTCATCACCATCTCTTAGGCAGCGAGCAACATACTCAGCAATAACTTCTCGAAGTTCATCTGAGGTGAATAAAGGAAAATCCTTAACAGGAATCCTTCTTCCCCTAACTTCTTCAGAGTTAGTTTTCCTTGGTTTCTCAGATAAATCATCAACCAGTTTTATCCTTCTCAGAGTTAAACCGTTTATTTCAGAGCCAATGATATAAGTCAGATCTTCTGTCAACCCAGCCTCTTGCAGATGCGCCACAAGTTGGTTTTCTATCAGAATATCTGAAATCAGCCTTCCCATAGGGATCCATGTTCTGACTTTTCCAGATTTATCTCTGGCTGTTTCCCTTGTTTCCTTGACGTGAGACACCAGATGATTAAACAACAAATATGGAAGATCAATCTGAATGTTTTGGTGTAAACAATACATGAAGTAAAGTTGTTCAGCATTAACATAATCAGAAGAGTTTGAAGAGGGTCTGTGAAAGATGGTGCTCATGAAAATCTTAGCCCATATCTTGTAAGTGGGTTTCAAGAACTTAACCTTCTTACAAGGTTCACCAGTAGTACAGATTTCTTGACATACATCTTTCAGGTCTTCACGCGCAGAAGACAGAGAGGTTACTCCATCAGTTGCCTTAAAACCTATGAGTTTCCTTATCAGGTTTTCAGTGATAACTATCTTTTTTCCCAGCACAGAGGAGTGAATGAACTTTGGAGTAGCATATGCATGGATCCAGAACTCCTTCACTAACGTTGGATACACAGGACCCATAAGCCTGTCAAAGTAACCGTCCCAGCCTTGTGCTTTGATTGAAGAAATCAGATCAAACCCATTTTCAGCAAGATCTTCTAAGTCCACGAAACTTTCACACAGAACTTCTAGTGAATCAACAGCAGTTAGGAGAGTGCGTACTGGTTCTTTGAAAGTGGTAGCATTCTTGGTAGTAACAGCGTTTGAAGTAGATGCCATTGTTGACGATGATGAAGAAGATGAAGGTTTCTGAGTTCTTTTAGGGTTTGCAAAGAGAGAGAACAACAAACAAAAGCGCATATGTGTTTGAGAATGTGAAAAGTGTGAATGTGTTATGAGAATGGTTTATATAGACAAATAAAGCAAGCATGGGAAACACAACAGACACACATAGGACACATACGCACGTTTGCATTAAATGAAAGGTAATCATTTTTAATTATGATATGACATTTGGGGGAAAATCAAGACAGATTGAGATTTTCAAAGCAATACCTTAAACGTCATAATCAGTAGGTGTACTCCATCTTTTCAGATTCTGAGTGACACGTGTTTGCTTGCATGTGATTCTATAACTCTTAAGAAATGAAACGTTTTCAACTTTCAGATCCTCTGAGATGGTCAGTTCAGAGTTTCACACAAAAAAAAATAATTCACAGATAAATTAAACAAGCAAGACAGATGAAATACTTCAGAGTGTTAAACACTTAGCATCTGAGAAGTTGACTCTGAGAAATATTACTCTGGACAAAAATCCATACAAATATTTTTCAGAATAAACTTAAACCTATCTTCAGCAAGGGGTTTTGTGAAAATATCTGCCCATTGATGATCTGTATCAACAAAGGCTAAATTTATTACACCCTTCTGAACATAGTCTCTGATGAAATGATGTTTAATCTCTATATGTTTGGCCTTAGAGTGTAAAATTGGATTTTTGGATAAACATATAGCAGAAGTATTATCACAGAAGATAGAAAGATTACTCTCATAGATTTGATAATCTTCTAGTTGACTCTTCATCCAGAGCATCTGAGTGGAACATCCAGCAGCAGCAATGTATTCTGCCTCTGTGGTTGATAGTGCAATTGTTGGTTGCTTCTTGCTGTACCACGAGATCAGATGACTTCCAAGAAACTGACAGCTTCCAGAAGTACTTTTGCGCTCAACTCTATCTCCAGCATAGTCAGCATCACAGAATCCAACTAGTGAATATTCGTCAGATCTTCTGTAACACAAACCAACATTAGCAGTACCTTTCAGATACCTTAGAATCCTCTTAACAGCAGTTAAGTGTGATTCTCTAGGATCTGATTGGAATCTAGCACATAAACAAACACTAAACAGAATGTCTGGTCTAGAAGCAGTCAAATAAAGAAGAGATCCTATCATACCTCTGTAGAGTTTCTGATCTACCTTCTTACTTACCTCTTCCTTACCTAGAGTGCTTGTAGGATGCATTGGAGTCTTTGCCATTTTGCTATCCAGCATGTTAAACTTCTTCAGAAGCTCTTTAACATACTTGGTCTGATGTATGTAGGTGCACTCTGGAGTCTGATTTACTTGGATTCCCAGAAAGAATCTCAGTTCTCCCATCATGCTCATCTCAAATTCTGCCTGCATACATTTAGCAAACTCCTTTCCAAGCATAATATTTGTTGATCCAAAAATAATATCATCTACATAAATTTGACAAATCAACAAATCTTTCTTAATGGTTTTACAAAATAGTGTGGTATCCACTTTTCCTCTGATGAAATTTTTCTTCAGAAGAAAATTACTCAACCTCTCATACCAAGCTCTGGGAGCTTGTTTTAGTCCATAAAGAGATTTTTTCAGTTTGTAAACATGATCTGGAAAATTTTCATTTTCAAAACCAGGAGGTTGGTGGACATACACTTCCTCTTCTATAATTCCATTAAGAAAAGCACTTTTAACATCCATCTGATAAAGAGTGATGTTATGTTGTGCAGCAAATGAAATAAGCAAGCGTATAGACTCTAACCTTGCAACAGGAGCATATGTTTCTGTGTAGTCTATGCCTTCTTGTTGACTGTAGCCTTGAGCAACCAGTCTTGCTTTGTTCCTTTCAACTTCTCCTTTCTCATTAAGTTTATTTCTGAAAACCCATTTTGTTCCAATGACATTGAAACCTTTAGGTCTTGGAACCAGATCCCAGACTTCATTCCTTGTGAATTGATTCAGCTCCTCTTGCATAGCTAAAATCCATTCATTATCTTCCAGAGCCTCATCAACAGATGTTGGTTCTATAATTGACACTAAGCCACAGAAGGAAGATTCAGAAGTTCTGAGAAATGCTCTTGTCCTTATTGGATCATCTTTCTTTCCAATTATCACATCCTCTGGATGAGAAGCTTTCATTCTGGAAGAAGATCCTCTGACTGTTGGTCTTTCAGAAATATGCAGATTGTCAAGTTGGGAAGTTAGAGGCGTAGCATCTGGGTTTGCTTCAGAGTCTTTGTCTTCAGTCTTGTCTGCCTCTGAGCCTTCAGAGTCTGTGAGAATAACTTCTCTATCTGCAGAACTTTCAACTTGCTTTGGCTTTTCAGAGCCAAGCTTATCATCAAATCTAACATGAATAGATTCTTCCACAATCTGTGTTTCAGTATTGAATACTCTGTAGCCTTTAGAGCGTTCAGAATAACCAAGCATGAAACACTTCTGTGCTTTGGAATCAAACTTGTTCAGATGATCTTTAGTGTTAAGCATATAACAAATACATCCAAATGGATGAAAATAAGCAATGTTGGGCTTTCTGTTTCTCCACAATTCATAGGGAGTCTTTTCCAGAAGAGGTCTTACAGACACTCTGTTCTGAATATAACATGCTGTATTTATTGCTTCTGCCCAAAAGTATTTTGCCAGATTTGTCTCGTTGATCATGGTTCTGGCCATTTCTTGCAATGTTCTATTTTTCCTCTCTACAACTCCATTTTGTTGTGGAGTTCTAGGACAGGAGAAATCATGTGCAATTCCTTTTTCAGAAAAATATTTTTCAAAATATTTGTTTTCAAATTCACCACCATGATCACTTCTGACTTTAATAATTTTGCATTCTTTTTCAGTCTGGACTTGATTGCAGAAGTCAATGAACACAGAATGAGACTCATCCTTGTGTTTTAGAAACTTTACCCATGTCCATCTGCTGTAGTCATCTACAATGACTAACCCATACTTCTTGCCTCTGATGGATGCAGTTTTCACTGGTCCAAACAGATCAATATGAAGTAATTCCAATAGTCTAGAAGTGGAAACAACATTTTTTGGTTTAAAATGAGATTTTGAAAATTTACCCTTTTGACATGCGCCACACAGAGCATCTGAATTGAACTTCAGATTAGGGAGTCCTCTGACCAGATTGAGTTTATTAATCTGAGATATACGTCTCATATTAATATGTCCCAATCTTCTATGCCAGACCCATTGCTCATCATTCACAGATAAAAGGCATTTTACATTTTGAACTTTAAGTTCTGAAAGGTTAATTTTGTAAATGTTGTTTTTCCTCTTTCCACTGAATAGGATTGAACCATTCTTTTGACATACAGCTTTGCAACATTTTTGATTAAAGATGATATCATAACCACTGTCACTTAATTGACTTATGGACAATAGATTATGTTTCAATCCTTCAACTAACAGAACATTAGAAATAGAGGGTAGGTTACCATTACCTATTGTACCAGAGCCAATGATCTTGCCCTTCTGGTTCCCTCCAAATTTCACGTCCCCTCCAGATCTAAGTTCCAGGCTTTGGAACATAGACCTTTCGCCCGTCATATGTCGTGAGCATCCAGAGTCCAGGTACCATGATTGGTGTCTGGATTTTGCTGCTAAGAACATCTGCAACAGGTATTATTTTACTTTTAGGTACCCAGATCTTCTTGGGTCCTTTGGGGTTAGATGTTCTGTGGTTTTGCCTAAACTTCTGTTTTTCAACATAGTGTTTATTCTGGCTAGCCCTTGGCTTAAACACATAAGTACTCTTTTCAGAGCTTGTATGTTTAATATCATTCAGATGACCAAACTTAAAATGAGAATACAGAGGAGTCTTCTTGATGAAGAGTTTATCAACAGATTTTGGATTGCTTCCAGAGGAAGATTCACATCCAATGCCTCTTCTGTTGTTCCCACTAACACCATAGATCATAGAAGCCATTTTGCTTCTGTCTATGCTTTTAGTGAGGAATCTTTTAAAACTGGAGTCATATTTTTCTAAAATATTTTCACTTGACTCTGTTTCAGTATCAGATTCTTGTTGAGTTGTTTCTAAATCATTTTTGAGTTTTAAATTTATTTCTTTCTGCTCAACAAGTTCTGTTCTCAGAAGATCAATCTCAGATTCAAGATTGCTTTTCAGCTTCTTGTATTTGAGTTTAATCTTGCTGTAGCTTTCCAACATGTCAGATAAACTTTCAACAAGTTCAGCTCTGGAGAGTTCAGAAAATACCTCTTCAGAGTCAGAGTCTGATTCTGACTCAGATTCAGATGATGACGTTCCTTCATCTTGATCATTTGTGTTGGCCATCAGCGCAACATTTGCACATTCTTCCTCAGATTCAGAAGATGATTCAGATTCATCTGAGTCATCCCATGTAGCCATCAGAACCTTTTTCTTTTTATCAAACTTCCTTTTGGGTTTTTCCTTTTGAAGTTTGGGACATTCACTCTTGTAGTGTCCAGGTTCTTTACATTCATAGCAAGTGACCTCTTTCTTGCCAGATCTTCTGTGTCCAGAAGATTCTCTCTTTTGATCAGATCTTCTGAAGTTGTTGAACTTCTTCCCTTTGTGCTTCCAGAGTTTGTTGATCCTTCTGGACAGCATGGATAGTTCATCTTCTTCTTCAGAAGAAGATTCCTCAGAGCTTTCTTCATTTACCTGCAAAGCTTTAACAGATTTGTTAGATTTAAAAGCTAAGGATTTACCTTTATCTTTCTTCTGGGGTTCATCTTCCTCCAGCTCAATCTCATGACTTCTCAAAGAACTGATGAGTTCTTCTAATGAGATTTTGTTCAGATCCTTGGCCAGCTTCAATGCAGTCACCATAGGTCTCCATCTGGTAGGAAGACTTCTGATGATCTTCTTGACATGATCAGATGTTGAGTAGCCCTTGTCCAGAACTTTCAACCCAGCTGTTAGAATCTGAAATCTGGAAAACATAGTCTCAATGTTCTCAGATTCTTCCATCTTGAACGCTTCATACTTCTGTATCAGCGCCAGAGCCTTTTTTTCTTTCACCTGAGAGTTTCCCTCATGAGTCATTTTGAGAGACTCAAACATATCATGAGCAGTGTCTCTGTTGGTAATCTTCTCATACTCTGTATGAGAGATTGCATTAAGAAGTATGGTTCTGGCTTTGTGATGATTCTTGAATTCTTTCTTCTGCTCCTCAGTCATTGATTTTCTATCAATCTTTTTGCCATCCTTAGTAGGATGTTCATATCCATCAATGACTAAATCCCAGAGATCAGCATCATACCCCAAGAAAAAACTTTCAAGTCTATCTTTCCAATAATCAAATTTTTCTCCATCAAACATTGGAGGTTTGGTGCTGATTCTGTCTCCTTCATATTTGTTGCTTGATGTAGGAATATCACCCATATTAGCAACCAAATAAATAACAGAGTATTCTTCTCACTGGATCTTTATCTGTCACGGTTAAGTGAATGCACACGCAGAACCGGAGCTCTGATGCCAACTGAAGGTGAGAAAATACTTAGAAGGGGGGTTGAATAAGTATGACAGAAAATAATCAAAGATAAAAACTCAAGTATTTTTATCCTGGTTCGTTGAACTCAACTACTCCAGTCCACCCTTTTCAAGAGTGATTTGCCTTTCTCAACAAGGACTTAATCCACTATTCAAATCAACTGATTACAAATAGCAACACCTAAGAACAACTGTTCTTAGTCTTCTCAAGAGCTACTGATCTAACCTAGATCCTCTTAAGGAAAACTTCCTTTACAAATTAATGTAATACAATGTAAGAGTAATAAATTGCTTCTATGAAAGCTATAAACACAACTGTGTTATTTCTCTAAGTTTAGAACAAAGTATGAACTATAAAGAATATGAGAGCTTGAGAGTTTCTTCGCTTGAGAGTAAGTTTTTCAAAATTCGTCTTCAAATAATTCTTCAGATAGTTCAGATCAACAATCAATATCAGAGTCTTCAGTCTTCAGAATCTTCTGGAAACTTCAGAGCCTAAGATGTTCTTCAGATGTTGCTGAATCAGAGTCTGGTGCAGCTGTGTGCTTGAAGCGTAACATGCTCTTAGATCAGAGTCTTCACTCAGATCAGAGTCTTCTCTCATTCAGAGTCTCTTCACTCAGAGTCTTCTTTCATTCAGATTCTTGATAATATATGCAGCGTGTTGTATCTTCAGAATCTTGATGACTAAGCTCTTATACTTCAGATTCTTCTAATCTTCAGATGCTCTTGAGCCATTCAGAATTTATTGTTCACATCAAATTTGCTCTTTAAGATTAAAATCTTTTGTGCCTGTAGAAAACAGTTTAGAACAAATTTAGAGAATATAATTCTTGTATACAAATTATCATTAATGTTATCATCAAAACATAGAGATATTACTAAGACACAATCTGTGCTCTTACACAAACATCTTTATAAACAATAAACCTTGATTCAACGTCAAGTGATTCTCTTTTCTCATAAAAATCCAAAACACAATAAAATATACGATTAGAATTATGCACCATGAACTTTAAAGTGGTGGAGAAGGAAGGAGAATGGAATCCTCCTACACTCGTTCCGAATGTTTTGAATACAAGGCGCTCGACTTGGTTATTCGAGACATTCATCTCTATCCAAAGTCTTTTGTATAATCCTAGTCAAGAATAAATTCTTCTCTTAAAAAACCTAAAAACAATATCAACTCATCAAACTTCTTTTGCCTTAGGGCGTCAATCCGAAAACCCTTTTTCAAGGTATAAAATCAACCAATACACAATTATTCCTTAAGTGGCCGAACTACGACTGCTCTGATTTCTCACACATGTTGAGAATACGTAGGCATAGGATTGTGATGATCCTAGCGAGCACAATTTTATTTCTTTCCCATCTTTAATCATCCATACCTTTTAACCCAAGGACATGTTACGTCTGTTCTACCGCAAACAGGTAACGCATAAGACTCCAAGAGCGAGCCGCAATACACCTAACTGCTAGAATGCGCACGATAGCATCGTCCACCCAACATCCCGTTTTCCACCGTAGTCCCATGAACTACGAATGCTCTGATTCTTCACTTCATACAAGTGAATATATGTAGGCACAAGGGCCCCAATCCTTGGCGAGCACTCTAATAAACACCAACCCCTCTTTCTTTAAACAAGCAAACTTTTAGAATAAAACACTCATTCACGTCAAACAACCTAGGAGGTTCCCATCGAGTACGATGGATGCGAGGGGGTGCTAATACCTTCCCCTCGCATAACTGACTCCCCAACCCTAAGAATTGGTTGCGACGACCATACTCTTTTCCCAAAGGTTTTATCGCTATTTCCCTTTCCCTCCTTGGGATAAATAAAATTTGGTGGTGACTCTGTGTCATTTTTCGCGTAGCGACATACAAGACATGTTAACCCAGTTCGGTGCAATTCAACTACATCTGAGGTCTACCAAGCAAGAAAGAAGAATCCACTATCAGTAGTATAGTTTTATGTAAACAACCTTTGGTTTACCTATCACTACCCAATGAAAACTTTATCATTATAAATCTCCTCTAATTGATAAGAGAAACCCATCTCGCTCCCTTTAATCACTTCGTGTGATCTCTAACAGTTATAGTCGCAATAATTGTATCATTCTACTTGAAAGAACTTTCTTTTAATATAAAGTTCAGCCAAACAATCTTGACCAACAAACCTACTTGGATTTGCTTCAAAGCTTCATCCATGAACAATATATAATTCATTACCTAAAGGTTTCTGAATCTGTATAAACATTTATGTCTACCACAATGTACCCAAGCGATACAAAGGGAGACTTACAACACAAGGAAGCCTACGACTCTCAAAACCCTAAACCCTTATTTTCTACTTTACAAGTACTACACAAGGATTCTCTCTTTTTAGCCCTAGGTCTAAGTCTTCTTTTATAACCTTCTATAGTCTTGGGCTTCAAATCTTCTGTCCTTGATCCACTGCTAAACTCGCCTGGAATCTTGGAACATATTTGAAGTTAAAGCCTACTATAACAGTCATGATGTCGAGTCTTCATGCTGGGACATTTCATTCGACATCTTTGGTCTAGGGCAGATTTCTTCAAAATAGAACCTCTTACTCAACATTATGTTTTACCAAATTTTAGTCAAATCCATGGAGATTTCACTAGAAACCTTTGGATTCAGGATTTGAATAATATCGTCAACCACACCCTTTTTTGTAGTGAAAGTAGCAATTAGTTTTGTAAGTCCTTAGATTTTTGCATAAGAAGTTTAATCAGATGCCTTCTAACAGGACCATACGTGGGTGGGACAACAAGAACATGTTTACCAGTAGCCAAATTAGGCTCATCAAAATATGGATTATTAGGATGAACATTGTATGAGACATGTTTATCAGAAAACAGGTCATAACTAAAAATTCAACGGACTAGGTGGAATACCAATTTCATCTTCAATAGACACATTATCATGGTTTCGATTAATCAAAGTTCCAAAAATCAAAGAAGGAAACAATAAGAAGTTTTATGGCATATATCATGACTCTCTCCATTTATTGCAAGGTACGGTTCTTCCTTTCAACAATCCTAATTCGTTGGATAGAGATGGGAGTATCAAACTCATGAGTAATCCCTTCGTAGTGCAGAAAAAGTAGAAGTTTGAATTATAGCTTTGAATATGAATGATCTTGCCAATTTATTCTATTTTTTCACGTTGTAAGTGATAATAATGAGCTTCAAAAATATTGAAGGTATCATATTACTCATGAATAACCTCGATGCAAGTGTATCTAGAGTCGTCATCATCATAGACAAAGACATATCTCTTTCCTCCAAGAATCTCAACTTGAATGGGTCTCATAAGATCCATATGAAGTAATTTTGGAACACGAGTAGGGTAGGATGTTGAAACTTGTTATGCGACGTCTTGGTTTTCTTCCCAACTTAAGAGTCATCATAAATTTTACCTTCTTCAATTTTGAGATCAGACATACCTATGACAACTTTTTCGGAAATAACGTTCCTCATACTACAAATATTTATGTACCCTAGATTAGTTTATATATCTACGATGTCATCCATGATGTCAATAACATGACCTTTGGAAGGGGTTTTGAATCTATTTTGAGTGTTTTGCAAACAAATTATTTAATCTTCTACCTCTTTCTACTTCTATTTTTGTGTGGATATAAATCTCATATTTTGAGATGCGTCATTTTTTAGGAGATCTTATTATTGTGATTAATGTTTCTTTGAATATTTCTTGAGTGCTTAGAGGTTTACAAAAAATTAGTGTGGTTGTGGTTGGTTTTGACAATTTCAGCAAAAAAAGAATGAGGTTCTTCTCACCATAATTACTTTGGTATTGTAGTGAACAAGCCAACGGACAATGTGGGAGGTCTTCTAAATCTTCGTAAAGACCAACGCTCAAAACACTAGTAGGATCGAGGAAAGCTCAATGCAAAACAAAGACTTTGGAACAGAATTGTTTATGCTGGAAGATTCAAGACGGTATCAACTAAAAATTTCGTAAGGACTAAGTTTTGGATACTGTGTACAATTCAACAAGGGTCCATATCAAAGATTTTACATTTTGAGCATTATTTGGGTTGTGAGTGTACTAAACATCTTGTAATTAGTCAAAAACTATAAAAATTTCTCTTGTCGCTGATTAAGACTTGAAATTGTAGTTTTAGAATTCTACTATTATTAAATTTGTAGACTTACACATCTCATGTGAGTTGATCATTATTTGATATACCACTTTGAGTAATTTGATTGATTGTCTAATTCAATTTATGTATTTGTATACCGATTAAGGTGTTTTGTATACGTTGTCCGATAAACATCATCGATTTTATACGCACATTGCTTTTGCCACATAAATTGTTTCAAACTCTTTTACCCAACAAATTATATTATGGCTAATGAGAGAAAGGTCATACCTAGATGTGAGTTTCAGAAGGCACTCCTCATATGGTTCTTTTACATAAAATCTTAATAGATACACATATAAGAGGCGGAGAAGGAATATGGACATTCAGTAGTGATAATTTAATTTGTATTTTAATATTAACATTTAAAAATTTGTATGGTTGATTATATTTTGAGCGAGTGATATATGGTTTACCAACATTTTAATCTTAATAGATAGACATATAAGAGGCGGAGAAGGATTATGGACATTCAGTGGTGATAATTTAATTTGTATTTTAATATTAACATTTTAAAAATTTGTATGGTTGATTATATTTTGAGCGAGTGATATATGGTTTACCAACATTTTACTTGACTTATAATGTATGGTTTAATATTATGACTAATCTGTATGGTTTATCTTGGGTGTGATTTTTAAATGACTTATAATGTATGACTGGGTGTGATTTTTAAATGACTTATAATGTATGACTTTAATGTATAATTTATAATGTATGGTTTAATGTCATGAATTTTAAAAGTACTATTAATGGGTGTAAATTTTGTCATTGGATTTTTTTAAATTTTGAAATTTAAATTCACCTCACTGTTATGAAATAAACATAAACATTATTTATGCGATTGTCTGTCCGAATATTGAAATCTGAATTCCAATAGAATATATACGGAGAATGAAATTCAGACATATCTTTTACAAAAATGGGGTGCTTCTCTATTAAAATTAATTGTTATAAAAATGTGTCCAAAATGTGCAACAATTTCAAATTTCTCTAGAGTGTGTGAACTCACTACATGATATAGTAATGACCAGCCTTAATTTAGATACCTCTAGTGCTGCAGAGTATCATGTTTGAAGATATTTCTGAGACCTACACGCGTAAACAAACATCTAATTTTGTAGTTTTTTTTTTTTTTTTTTGAACTTTGACTTCTTTTTATAAAAGTAAAAGAAAAAAAAGGTATTTAGAAGCATTAGTAGACCAATGTATTTCTCTAAGACAAGATCTATGTAGAAATACTAATTCACCAATTTAATACATAATATCGAGAAAAAAAAATTATCAACATACCAAATATATTATTCAAACTGTGTCGCTAGAAATATCCAAATTATCAAAAACTGAACATACATAATCCTAATATTATCATAACTCTGATTAAATTGATTGCCTTTAAAGAGCGCAGATGGCATAAACATCCGCATGGAGTAGTAACTTGAAGGTAACAGAAGAATGAAACGGTAAATCATGGAGAATTTGGTTTTCAAATGAAGCTACAATTATCACTAAACGTTTCAAATGTCATACATCAACCCAATTTTTACCGCAACATCAAGCTTTCTCATTGATAAAACATTATATGAACAGGTGGGAAAATGCACAAAAATTACAAAAATTGGAACCAAAAGCAGTTCTTTGGTATAACTACGATGGCCTGGAACTTCCAAAGAAAGCATAAAATGCAATGACCTTGTACAACAGTACCCTTCCTTCAGACTGTAGACTGACCAAAACCTGGATGCAACTAGGAAAATCTTACAAAAGCTATTCTGCAGCTAGTAAAAGCCTTTACCAGTTTTAGTCACCATTCCTGGATAAGGAATCACTCAATTCTTGATGGCTGAAATCATCAATTCTAGATCATAATGTAAATTATTATAGCCAATTAGCTCAGGAAACTGCATTTGGTAACTCACAGATATTCTACGCTCAACCAATATGATTTACAATTGTCCTCTCACCAGATTAGCCAAGCAAGTCCCTGAACAAATTGGGATTCTGGCCCGTGGGAGTGACACCCATCTGCCTGACTTTTGCATCCTTCTCCAAAGAATCTTTAGCATTTGCACCCTTTACAGATTGTGATAAGGGGGACACTATTGCTTCTCCCGTAGTGCCTCTGACAGCTGCTGCATTTGACAACTCGGATAAAAGATTTAAATTATCCCCACTCGCAGGGATATAGCCGCCACCACCGCTCTGTTCACTAGAAGTAGTCCCGCTATAGAGTCCCATAATATCAGGTGCATTTGTAACAGCACCATCACTATGACTTACTGGAGAACTAATGCTTGGGTCAAGAAGTCCTTCCAGTTGCATGAATGGGTCCACGGTGGGAGGTGCAACAGTGACAGTTGGTTCACCCAAGTCAAGCAAATCTTGAGGAGGAGGTTGATTAGTTTTCTCCCCAGATTCTTTATTGGGTACACTTGCAGCACTAGCTTTTGGAGCCTTGCTGCTGGTTGATGTTTTCCTCTCAGGTTTAGCAGAACCACCGAACAATGAGGCGGCAAGCTTCTGCTTTTCTGGATCAATTTCATTCTGTTGCTTTCTTGAATCGTAGCTATCACGTGCTTTTGAATTAACAGTAGTTGCAACATCCACCTTTGTCACCCCATTCACTGGGTTTTGGAAAGTAGAATTTGAGGATGATGCTGGGGATGAATAAGTTGGCTTGCCCCACTTTTTCTGAACACCGTCAAGCCTTAGTTTAAGCTCTGATGATCCTGTATCTGATGCTAATCCAACTGACGTGATCTGGTGAGTCTCCCTAGCATACAACGAGTCAGGTACTGGAACTAGGTCAGTTACGGATGAAAGTGAAACTGGAGTGGGAGCCTTCGGAATTTCATATGCCTCAAATCTCAGACCATGCTGTACAGATTCTTGCTGATCTTGGCTTCTGAAGTTGCCCATATTCCCCATTCCAGAACGCTCGTGCTCTGAAATGTAGGGCATAGCCCCACTTTCTATAGACTGCTGGATGTAACTATTGAGGAAAGAAAGATTATTATCCACCTGCATAAAAATTCGGCGTGTCAATCCTAAATCAGAAAACAAGAATGCTCATATGGTGATTAGGATTGTTCCCAAGCACATTGTAAGTTCAACGAGTATGTGTGCATACAATACATAGTTAAACAGCTATTGAAGTTAAACATGCCAACAGATTAATCAAGAGATTCCTAACCAACAAATTACAGATTACAACTGACAAAAAAAAGTCTGTCCAAGACATATGTATTGATTGGAATTGGAATTTTCAAAACATAATAAGCATGACAATCTGCAATTCCCAAATTATGAATCCAAACCCTGGGAAAATTCAAAGAAAAAAAAAACACCCTCTGAACAAAGAGTTCTACTTTAAAACTCAGATTGTTCAATGACTTATATAGCCTTGCCTCAGTTATCATCTCAACTCTCAAGTTGAACTTCAAAGTACAGAAACAAAATGCTAAATTATTTAAATAAAATTATTAGAAATAATAAGTCTACCTAAGCACAAGTGTTACATGTAAAGTGACATTGTGTTGGGTCATGCAAGAGACATTGCATTGAGTCATGCAATGAGTTGTACATGGAGATTGCATGAATTGACTGAGTGTTAACAGCGTATTGGATGTCGGGCCATGTCACTGTTAAATATAATAGACGACCAATGAGGCGACGATAGATTGTCGGATCAGGAAGAGGGCTTCCTTCATTGGGCCGTAGACGGAGGTGTTGTTCCATATGAAAATCTGATGGTCGGCAACCAGTCATACCAGAGTCGGATAAAATGTCAAGTGTATATTTCCTTTGACATAAGAATATTTCCTTTGACATAGTGTGCGTGTGTGTAAATTACCATTTTGCCCTTCACTAAGATCTTAAGTGACGTGCTACGATCCTAATTTTACGATCTTTCACAAGCCGTCTGATCCTACTTAAGATCTTGTGTTTGAGTACCTTGCGTGCCATGCTCCTTCACAACTATGTACCCTTTCAATTTTGGGGAGATGTGATCCTCAGAGCTTGCTACTTAATCAATTGAATGCTCTCCTCCGTTCTTAACGACTAGCTACCACATTCCATTTGTTTCCCAAAAAACATCTTTACCATTTCGTTTTGGGTGTACATGTTTTGTTCATGATCTCAGTCCAAGGTCAAGTGTATTTTCCTCCGCTACTTTCGTCACATAAAGGATATCGATGCTACTCCCAATATTTTCAGCGATACATTTTCTCTAGAGATATTAGCTTCTGAGACGTCCAATATTTTCTTCTACTCCACATTTTCTCTAGAGATATTAGCTTCTGAGACGTCCAATATTTTCTTCTACTCCAGACAAGTCAAATGGTTCTAGTAAGTCACAATCTTTCCATCAAAGAGCATCAATCTTCCCATTGCACCCATCCATATCTCTAACCCCACCTTTACCCTTCGCACATGTCAACAGAGGCCAGCACATATCAACAGAGATCGCGTCCACCACCCAATCCCATCTTACACCAGAGCTGGCCATTGCCCTATATAAAGGTAACAGGTGCTCTCGAAGTCCTAATTAATATCTATGCTTGTCATTTGAATTATCATCACTTATCTATCTACATCCTATTAAGCCTTTGTGGTTTCCTTGGATTGTGTGTATATTCCCAAAACTATAGGTGAAGCTATGTCTGATCATGGGATTTGGTACCATTAACTAATGGAAAAACTACAGTGGATTGTCGATGAGTCTAGAGTTAAAGTTGGGCCTCTTGGAAAGATTGACTGCTTAAAAGTTTGCCTTGTGTAAAAAGGGTACACAGAAATTTTGGCCTTGAACACGTGAATACCTTTTCTCACATTTCCAAGATTGCATTTGTCCGCCTTCTTCTTGCCATTGTTGTTATTCGTCAATGGTCTCTCCATCAATTGGACATCAAAGATGCCTCCCTACATTGAACTCACTTTGCTTTCCAGCTACGTTGATCTCTATATGGCTTGAAGCAATCTCGTTGTGCTTGGTTGGAAAGGTTAAGCACTATGCTCTAGGAGTATGGCATGGTCAAATGTGAAGCTAACTACTATATCTTCTTATTGCATTCTTCACCAAACGCTTGCATCTCTCAGCTTGTTTATGTTGATGACAACACAGGTAATGACGAGGTTGGCATTCATCGACTCAAATAACAGTTATCTTTACACTTTCAAACAAAAGATTTGAGGCCACTAAAATATTTTTTGGGACTATGACAATAAATATGGCAATGCAGCTTTAGGGTGGAAACACAGTAGGTATAATAAGTGTTGCAGCCTATGGCGGCTGGCAGCATAGTATCCCCCATGCTTTAACACCATGGGGTCGTAATAGAAGAAATTTGACAACACTAACAACATAGTGAAGACATCATTAATTTTAAAATAACAACACATGTGAAAATTAACAATAACCTCAGTGTCTCTGCAACATTAAAAATATGTTAAATATTATAATATGTTAAGTATTATAAATCAACATAGTGAAAACATTATTAATTTTAAGATGACATAAGAATATGCTGAAATTAACAATGACCTCAATATCTTCACAACTGGCATCATGTGGCAATATTGCTTCAACAGCTTTTGCATCCAAACCAATAACGGCTTGCAACTCATAAGCACGTTGCTGCAAATCAGTGGAGTGGGATGCTAATAATTCTTCAACCAAAGATTGACACTGCATTTTGAAAAGAAAATGTTACTCATCTTGGTAGTATACCCAATCAAACTTCGGCTTTAAAAAATTACAGGAGAATCAAATGTAAGTGTTGGGGCTAGTATAAGATGCAAAAATGTGCTAAAAAATGCTACTGGGAAAAGACAAGATATGGGATGGCAACATGGTACTAGTGTAGATGGTGATGCAAGGAAAAGTAAGTGCAACTACTGTCATAAAGTGTATACTAAAGGCATTTGTCAATTTACGCACTATTTAGCAGGCACAAAGAAGGATATTGAAGAGTCTAGAGCTGTTTTCATTAACAAATGTGGGACATTGGATTTTGATCTTGACAATATTGTGTAGAACCAGAACCAGTCATGATTTCACAATTTTATGCTTCTATTTTCTCTTGCTTAACGGTATCATTGTAGTGCAGTTCTTTTTTATGATCATAAAGATGGGATAACATGACATCTATTAGTCAAAGGTTGAACTATACTCAAAACTTAAACATTAACTTCCTTTGCAGAAAGTCAGTGACAATGAAACAGGTAGAGAATTTAACCTAAATTTTTCAGCAAATACCTCAGATAGCATATCCACTTTCCTCCCAGCTGCTATTTCAAATGCATAAATTTTTGTCAATGCTGTTATCGCGTATGCCTTCACAACAAATAATAAATTAGTCCCAACAGAAAATTGTTAAGTCAGAAAGGTGGAATCAGTTGTCATATTAGAGCATAAAAGAGGGTTAGGGATAATGAGAAATCATAAAACAAGATGAACATCAGTGATTATAAGAAGAAAACATCATCAGCATTAGCAATCATGCAATACAACCCAATGAAACACAATAACAAGAACCAAGCTCAATTTAGAAACATCTAACACCAATTGCAATTTGTAACTATTAGAACTGATATAAGGTCTGATAAGAGTTTATAAAGAGAGACACCTCTCTCCTTACAAGCCGAATTTGTAAGGATGAGATAGATCTAATATAAAAACCTAATACGGTATCAAAGACTATCAAACGGACCACCCACCAAATATATCCATGCAACAAGCCCAATAGTGATGGGTGTGAGAGGGTGCATTGAAAAAAACTCAAGTCTCACTTAGAATCTAACCAATGAAATCAATGAAGCAATTAAACAACTAGAGTAGCTACATATAATATTCAATAAATTAACTTTCATGACAGTGAGTACAAGGAAAGCTCATTCCATACTTGTAAATGATGATGATTCTTCAATACACTTCCAAGACTACGCTTACTTTTAAGGATGTTAACAGACATTCCAATTTATTACTTTTATTGACTGTTTAAAGTTATTGGCTCTTTTGAACACTGACTTAATTTGCAAAGTTGTTTTTAAAATGATAAAGAAATTATGTCATTGATTGGGTAGATTTCCAAATGCTTTGATCTTCAGATGTTCTTCTAATTAGAACTAAATACTAATAGATTACTTTCAGAAGTAATATATTACATTTTTACTAAAAGTTGCACCTAAAAGTTGTGTGATGCTCTAGTCTCTATATTTGGTTATCCTAGATAGTATGCAGTTATTTCAAGACAATTTTAAGTTAGTTTTAAATCTCCAACGCAAAGTAATTAATTAATAGCAAGAGTAAGATATTACTTCTTCAAAGATTCAGAACTTTGAACCTCTTTACCCTAATTCTTCCTGTAAACAACAAAGGGAATTTTCCCAATTGATTTAAACATGAAAAATAAAAACTTGAACAGAGCTGTTATGTTCTAAAATCACGACTCCTTGAAAAGAGCTGTTATGGCTCTAAAGTTAAGCTTGAGGACATGTAGATCACAACTTCACAAGGATGTGAACGAACCCATTATAAAATCATGCATCAATTTTCTCTATTCTAACTGTTATTTCAAGCATAATATCTCTTTATATTTCAAGCAATTCTTAATTGTAATTTCATTGAATCTTGTTGAACTTGATATTCATTGTTTGTTCATATATCTTGGGTATACTACTTAATCAGTTTGATTTGTTTCTTAATAACTTGACATATTCATATTTCTTTTTGTTAAAGAATCATTTTAAAAAGTGCATTTCATATGACACCACTTTGCACATCTTTGATCAGGAAAGTTTTACATTTCTACCCTATACATGATAAGAGGAGAAAGTTAATCACAAATATCCTGTACTCGATTCACTCTCTCCCCTCCACTAGATTTTACGTTTAAACCCACAATGCCCATCCAATGCAACCAATCAGAAAGGTGATAATGCTCATCCCAGAATGTATTTTTATGTTATTTACATGGCATGTATTAACATAGACCACACGGCAGATATGTACAAGAAACGGTCATCCTATCAAAGTGCATTACAGTGCTTGAATCTTAAAAATGTAATCAGTAGGAGTCTCTCAATGAAATGGCATGATGATTTTTCTGCTGTAGAACAAATTTATTTGCATTTGATAAATACCTTAACAATTTCATCATTAGAATATGCTTCTGCCATATCGCATAACTTTCCAGTGATATAGGACGCGGAATGCTTTCCATCAGCTGTGCCATATTCCCCAAGAACCCAGCAAATAACCTGTAATCAGTACTAAAGGTTACTCAACAGACCGATCTAATTTCTTGGGAAGTAAAAGAAGTGGGATATATTATAAAACTTAAGTGGAACAGAGAGTACTTGAAGAAACCCTGATGGAAGCTTTGGCTCTCCAATAATGCGCAAGTATGATTCAACCTACATCTCCAAGAAGAGCTTCTACTTAGTAACATGCATATGACTAATTTTGTAGACACGTACCAGATAAAGAGGAGCTAGTATCAAGATAACATACAGCCGACGACCTCAGCTGACTGTATGCCGCATCATCGTCCTCTCCAAATCCTTCTGCAATCAACCGCATTAAATTATGTGCAACTTTAATGTTCACAAGATCTCCAGCATGCTCAAAAACTTTATTCATTGTCTGTATTATCAAGTACATGGTACTGTTAGCTGTAGATGAATGTAAGACATGATGCAGAGCCAAGAACATAAAAACAACCATTCTAACTACCTGTATAAACCAATGATTACTTGGTGCAAATTGCTCAGCAAGTTCTACACATCGAGAAGCAATATAGGTTTTGTAATGATCGTCACTGATGCTGATCATGTACTCAATCATACGGTCAACAATCACTTCCACATTGGAAGACTTGGTCATTTTGTATAGCAGTTCAAAAGTTTTTCGCTTCAAAGTATCATCAGGATCCTGCACCATCCAAATTAGATTTTTATCTTGACTGTAAAGCCTGGGATGAGTTAAACTGATTGAAACATTTGTGTTAAAGCTAACAAATGCGTATGATTCTAAAGGCCAGCTGAGATTAATTACAAGATCTCACAAAAAAACAAATGCAAACTATCATAAACCACAAAAAACAAAATATGGCTGAATTCACAACCAGGTAATGAGCAGTAGAACCATTAATAGCTCTATATATGATAGAATACATAAACAGATAATATTATAAACGTGCTTGCAGACAATTAATGATTAGACACAAGGTGGGTTCACTTAATAGGTAATAATTGGCATGTTTCTCACAGTCAAACCAGGTCAAGGTACAACAAGCATTAGTTTATCATCTTCCTAGATTGGTAGCACAACTCTTCATAATGCATCCGGAGACAGGATATTGGCAGGTTTTCAAACTTGAACAACATCGGACAAAGATCAATTCATTCTCTTGCTGAATTATCTGGTAAAATTGTTCATATTTTATAATGCATCTGCAAGGCATGTTAATAACAGCCATTGGTCTCCATTATTAGTTACTAGTCTAAATAATAAACTTTCATATACAAAAAACAGGGAACAGTGAAAATGTTGCGCATAGGTGGAATCCTCTGAGAATATGTGTTAATTAATTTCATTTGTCTAATATGTAACATCACATAAGTGACTAGCAACAGGTCAGCAACACTACATTCTCTATGCATGTTCATTTGCACAACATTTTTTGTTACAAATAGTAGCTATTCATTATCCTCATTGTATAAAAATAGAAGGATCCTTCTCATGGTTAAATCAAACATAAAGGGAAAGGAAGAAACAATGATCTGAAAATCCAAAAAATTGGCAATGCAAAACACATTTGCCTCAACTATTAAAGCATTTAAGAAAATCCTCACCTCTAAGCAGTCAATGACAGCAAGTTGATGTTGCTCTGCAATAAGCGGACTTAACTTTATCAGCCGACCGAGAGCATCAATGCCCATGTACTTGAGATTATGACTATCACTCTGGCCATACAAACACAGCCGCAACACAAATGTAACACATCACAGAAAAAACATGTACAACATAAACTAGAAACAAAATTTGCTTCAACAACAAATCAAAACAAAACAAAAATAAAAACCTTTAAAAACTTGGCAATCACATCCGCAGCAGCTTCTAACAACTTGGGATTGGGATATATGGAAGAGACGCAGCGAATGGACTCATAAAGAATGGCATTCCCTATGTTACTTGATGAATCTCCCTTCCTAATTATATCGCCTATAACAGTATACATGTGTTCGCTAGCAGGCTTGTCACCGCTCCCCAACAATGCAAGAAGTTTCAGCAATTTAATCTGCACACTCAAAAGACATTATTTTTCCTTAAATCAAAAACAATTCAAACCAAAAACATAACTTCTGTGTAATTGTTTTCCATTGGATTATATCATCGTTGATTTACCTTTTGCCAAACATAACTTTTGTGAAAATATGTTTAATTTCTTCCACAAAATTGATTTTGCTTCCAATTCTTAATTTGATTTAGACTATAAGTATGAAAGGCATCTTTTACATTCACGGGGAAAAACTGACACTTTGCTGAGTAAAAACATCAAAACATAATTTATCTTCAAACTTAATTATAGCCAAATCAATTCTATTAAAGAAAAACATGTTTGTCACCCTAATCATATAAACACATGTTTAGTGTATGTTTGGTATCACACTGAATTTGACGAAATCACTGCGGCCCTGTGATTTTATTGAAGTTTCAAACAAAAGACACAATGGCAGACTGTGATTCTATCAAACTCATTATTAAATCATGCATGCACTAAGTAGTAGTCGCATTTGGCTAATTATAGACATGCACCAAACAGAAACTAAATCAAAACTAAAATTAAGCTCAGAGGAAGCACCTGAACGAATGGAGCTGGCATCTGGTGATAATCATAGCTCTTAGGCAACCTATGTTCTGCTACCTGTTTGAGAATACTAACAAAGCTAACAACAAGATCCTTAAACGGGGTAGGATCGTCGTTTATGAGATCAAACAAAGGACAAAGAGTAGCACCCATTACACCAGGATCATTATCACACAATCTCTTCCGAAAATTTGATACAAGATGTGAAACGGATGAAGGAGATTTACGGTGGAAGCTATGAAGTGCCATAACTGCTTTCTTTCTAACAGCTTCCTTAGAGTGAGAAAGCAGTTCAACAACGAGAGGCAAAACGGCAGGGATAGTCTCGTCGTTGATAAGTCGACAAACGGCATTAAGTGCAGCACAAACGACAAGATAGTTATCAGACTTAAGATCCTTCTGGATAGTGTTAACAATGAGAATGATAAGATCATGATCGTCGTTCAGGAAAAGAGTAACAGCGAGATAACCGGTGCGTTTGGAGAGCAGGTTATCATCGTGAGTCATTTTAACGGCGTGAATGTAACCGAACGAAGCATCGTGGCCAAGCATCTCGACGTAGAGAAGGCGTATAATGTACTCTTTCATCTTCCGTTTTGGGATATCAGGTTCGGAAATTCGTCGTTTAAGGGTTTCGATTTCGCGGATTACGATTCGATCTTCTTCGGCTTTAGATCGAGCTTCTCCGATTGATTTTATCAGGTCGAGAAATTCCTTGGATTGACCGAACCCGCCTTGGGATCCCATGGCGAGTTCGCGGCCGATTGTCTTCAATTGCTCCAGTTTGAAGGTTTTCTGTGAAGGTTTTGGAGTTTTCGGATCCGGATCGGGCTCCGGGAGGTGGTTGCGGTGGTGGATCTGGTGCAGAGAGAAGGGTTTGTGGTGGATGAATGCGAGTATGAAGAGTGTGAAGATGAAAAAGTAGAAGAATAGGGTAAACGACGTCGTATTCGACGAAGAAAGAAAGAGAAGTAGTAACTTGGTGACTCGTGTTTTGGTGTACAGTGTAACAAAAACTGTTTATTGTTATTTTCTCAGAATTCAGAAAATGATAATAATGAAGAAAAAAATTGGTAATGAATTTTTTTTGAAAGAAATTGGTAATGGCAATGTAATTTTCAGGTGTTGACGTAAGTTTTGTCAAAAATAAAATAAAAGGACGTTGATATGTGATAATTTTTAAAATAGTATCAGAATAGATATGGTAAAAAAATACTCAGAAACTATATATTCAATTAAATATATATTATTGTAAGAAAATACAGTTTATAAGGCATAAGCTAATGAAGGTACAGTTCTTTTATAGAATATAATGGAAAAAATATGTTTTTATTGAATGATGAAGGTACACATCGTGATAAACGTGGTGTTCTTTTATATTGGAAATTGCATTCATGTAAGGTTTTAGTAGGTGCTAACTTTTGGTTGGTTTAAAACTATTTAAAAAATGAAATTAATTTTTAAAAAGTTGTTATAATTTCATAATTTTAACTCATCAAAATAATGTATGTTCTAATTTTTTTTAAAATTAAATTAAACATATTTGATTTTGATAAATATTTAATGAAAAAAAATAGAAAATAGAAGATAACACTCAATCAATTACCATCGTATATTTTATTAAATTAGATTTAATTTATTAAGTTACTAATGTGACATTGAAATGACTAAGTAACATATTTTGAATTTTTTTTTAATATAACATATTTTTTTTAAATTACCAAATAAATTAAAAAATATTTTAAAAAATATATAAAATTGGTTATGTTTGTATGAGAAGTCGTCATATGAAATGGCTGATCAAAGTCTCTCAAACCTAATTCGCTATTTTATATGGTGCATGAGTTGTTTTTGGTTGCCCTATCCTACCGTGAGTCGCTATAGGGGATGACTCATCAGTTGTAAGGTTTTTTTTAATATTTGATTTTTTTTATATTTTATCACATTTAATTAATATTTAATATTTATTTTTGGTCACATATAATTAAAAAAAATAATAAAGTTTGTTATTTTTAATATTTTATAATATATATATATATATATATATATATATATATATATATATATATATAAAATAAATTATAATATTTATAATATAAAAAAGCATCAATATTGTACAATAGATGAAAAAAGAAAATCAATAGTAGGCTCTATCAAAACGACCATCGGTACCACATTAGGGAGAATTTGCGCGGCGTCGAGGTCTACCATGAGGTTGTTGAGGTGTATCTGGTCTTTGCGTGTTTACCTGTGGAAGAGGTATTTGTTGAGATGGCCCCGACGTATTAGATAAATTTTGAAGCATTTGACCCCAATAGTCGGGGTGGCCGCTGCTAACGGCGCTTCCGTAATTAAGTTAAATGCCCATGTTTTCGTAGTTTTGTCGGGGAGGTTGGGTGTGGTGTGGACAGTATGGTTGTCTGAATTGGTACATTGAATCGGTTTGAAAACGATGTAATGGTTGTTGTGGAGTTTGGTAGTCAAAAAGTGGAAAGGTATTTTGTTGGTAGGAAGATTGATTGTCTGTTGTGGGGTCAAAAGAGTTATTTGGGCTATAGGTGGATGGGGTAGGGTCAAAAGATATATCAGGGTTATATGCAGAAGTGATGTCACTTTCAGAAGGCTGGCGGTAGGGGTAAGGCTCTTGTTGTTGTGATTGGGTTGGTGGCATGTATGGGTTGCAATTTTAGAAGAATGATTGGGTGGACATAGTTGGATGTTGGGTATAACATGGTGTTTGATTTTGGGCATTAGGTTGTTGTTGTGGGTTTGAGGAAGACGTATGTTGCCTTGGGTCAATCAAATACGTTGGCTCAGACACAAATTGTTGTGAGGTTGTAACCGACCTAAACCAAATCATATATTGATAACTTGGTGGAGCCCCTTCCACAATAGGGTCGGTTAAGATATGTTGATGTCGGTTCCTCTAATGTAGACACGTCTCTTTTGCAAAGTCCTTCCAATGATTTACACGATACTATTGTAGTGTTCTACGAGGTATTTCAAATTAATACCTTGCCCCCTCGATCGACCCTCACGTTGTGGCTGAGGTGTGTTGACACATAGAGGGGCGCCCAGTAAATCTTCGCAAAGTTGGTCATTAACACCAACTTTGCTGTTGACTGTAACACCCCACTCTAAACTATCACGGAAAAATAAGATAAACAACAGAAACAATTCAGAGTGCAGCAAATAAAATCTCATGACGACCGTCATGGATGTCACGACCGTCACGGTCATGACGAGCGTCATGGGGCTGTAACGACCGTCACACTCCCAAATTCTCAAACGCAGCAGAGGTGTCACATTCTACACTTAACCAAAACACATACACCTGCAAAAGATCATTTACTAACATACGTAGCACAAAACTCGGATGAACAAACAACGATAATTTGTTTAACATTTTAATCATAAAACGACATGTTATAATACACTTCCAACGATTCGTAGTAATTAAATTCCATTAAAATTCAGCAACAAGGAATTCAATTAAAACAATAACATTAATCGTTCATCCCCCCCCCCCCCCGAGTGCTACGTATCAGAGCGACCAACGACCTTAAACATAAAGCTACACTTTCTTCCGAGTTACCTGCAAATTACCACCAACGGAGGTAACATACAACATAAAGGGTGAGATATCAACAATATAACATAAGGCATGATAAAAGTCATGTCAGAATATTATCACAGCATTATAATTCCAGCAGTTCGCATAAATATTAGTAATAATTAAACTGCAACAATTCATTATTCATAACCACAACAATTATCATCATATCTCAGCAACTCATCAAAACAACTCAACAACGCAACTCAACAATGCAACTCATCAATGCGACTCAACTGTGCATATGCATGTGGTACCATTTAGGAGCCAACACTCCAAAACTCGGGACAGGGCCAACACCCCGAACCCATCTAGGAGCCAACACTCCAAAACTCGGGACAGGGCCAACACCCCGAACCCATCTAGGGGCCAATACTCCAAATAACGCCAATACAGGCACAACCGTCGCCAATCCAGGCCAAATGCTATGCTATGAGATGCAACTATTATGGACTATAACACAACAACAACAACAACTGTGCAACAACCGTGCAACAAGGCATCACGCCTACAACCAATTATCCATAACAGAAACATCACATTTTGCATATATTATGGACTCACCATTTCACTTTGTTCATATCAGAGAACTACCAACAGTATCGTTCCTACGAATAAGACTCTAACACATTTTTGCAGAGAACAATTAAAAACAACCTCGTCTCTACAATCGAGAACTCAACAACATTTTCATGTCAGAGAACAACTGACAACATCATTACTACAAATAAGAATTCAACAGATTTTCATATACCTTCATACGGGTAATATAACTACGACTTATCCATGTAATCCAAGGAGAAAATTATAATAACATTTCCTCAACAAATGGGAAATTAGCGTGTGTCGGCGCCGATTCCCAACATTACTACATAAACTAATGACATAAACATTAATGCACGCATAGACAAACATTAACCCTTAATATTTCTCAACCTACGGGAACATTTACCCTTAATATTCTCTTAATATTTCTCAACCTACGGGAACATTTACCCTTAATATTCCCATAATATTTCTCAACCTACGGGAACATTTACCCTTAATATTCTCTTAATATTTCTCAACCTACGGGAACATTTACCCTTAATATTCCCTTAATATTTTTCAACCTACGGGAACATTTACCCTTAATATTCTCTTAATATTTCTCAACATACGGGAACATTTACCCTTAATATTTCTCAACCTACGGAAACATTAATCCTTAATACTCCCTTAATATTTCTCAACCTACGGGAACATTTACCCTTAATATTCTCTTAATATTTCTCAACCTACGAGAACATTTACCCTTAATATTCCCTTAATATTTCTCAACCTACGGGAACGTTTCTTCAACTTGCGGGAACATTACAACGGTAACGTTACTACGGGAATATTACTACGGGAACATTACTACGGTAACGTTACTACGGGGACATTACTACGTATTTGCCCCATTAGGGAAACCTTAGAGCATCGTATATAACACATTCATTCTTACATAGAAAAACCTCATCCCTAACATTTATCGATTAACGAAAATTATACCTATGAATCAATTCCCTACATGAAATTGATCATACCCACAGTTATAGAATTGAACTCCACCCTTACCTTAGAATAGAGGCCAATTCCAAGCTTTTAGTTCTGGTTCTGCTCTTCGGCGACTTTTCTGTCACTATCTTCCAATTCCCTGATGGATGATTCTCTGCTCTCCATTTCTCTCAACAGCCACGTTCCTTTTTCCTTCTCTTCAACCTTTTTCCTCAATTTGATTTTCTGAGTAGTTTATCGTGATAACCCTCTTTCTCCCCCAACTTCTCTAATAACTCTCTTCTCTCATTTCATCCACTAATATTCCAAATAATAATAATAATAATAGTATTAATAATAATAATAATAATAATAATAATAATAATAATATAATATTACTACTAGTTATTAAATTATCATCATTATTAATTATATTATATTATTATCAATCTTAAAGATTTATTAAATGGTTTCCTATACTTTAAGGACACCCACCAACGCTCTCAGACACACTCCCACATAAAGGCACACCAACAATTCATAAATAATTTAATTAAAATAAACGGGCGTTACAACTCTCCCCTACTTAAAAGAATTTCGTCCTCGAAATTACCTCAATCAAACAGCTCCCAACCAGACCACTTTCACCAAAGCAATCTCTTCACCTTGAAGTTGCTTCTCGTTCATCCACCTGAACTAGCAACGCCTCAATAGTCAAATTACCTTTCACTTTTACACCATTCATCTGAATCAATGTACTTCTTCAACTTAGGCACATACCACATCATGCAAATTCCCATGAGTGACAGCGGTAAAACGGTCTAACCTGCTATTTTTCCCACGCTTCTGCTGCGCCACTCTGGTACAGATCACAAAACACAGTGTGCTTCCGAGACTTCAAGCTTGACCAACACCAGTTACTATCGTAACTCTCAAAACACGTCTTTCTTGGATCCTTTGGATCTTTTCAGTCGTCTCTTGCACAATCTCAGCTAGCTTCAACATAGAATGATTAATCTCACTTGTTAGGAAAAGAGCCAAATTAGTCATTCTATCCAAAATCACCCAAGTAAAATCATATCCCTCAAATTCTCCGGAAAACCCAACACAAAATCCATGGGAATACTATCTGATCTCCACTCTGGAATATTCAACGGTTGCATCGGACCCAACGGTCTCTGGCGTTTATTCTTCGACTTCCAACAAGTCTAATCAGCACATACAAACTCAACCACTTATCTCTTCAACTATGGCCCTTAAAATAATTTCCTCAAATCCGGTTACATCCTCATAGCACCGGGATGGATACTCCATCTACCTCAATACTCTTATTTCACTCAATAATATCTAGAACACAAACTCTATCACGACATCTCATGATACCATTTCCATTAATCTGAAAATCATCCCTTCGACTTTAATTCCTCAGATTCAACCAATCTACCAACTCAAACCAAAGTTCTGACCTTATCGAATATCGTCAAGAATACCACTAGTAAGGTCCAACATACTAAGCTTAACTTCATAAGAAGTCTCTTCACAAACCAACTCATACCACAAAATTGCTCAATCAGTTCTAACTCTTTTCACCATCATCATCGGTATATGCAAAGATCTCCAAATCAATGCATAAGCTACCACGTTTTGATTTCCCCGAATGGTAATTCAATCTGAAACCATAATCCATTCCGGAGTCCCAATTATTTTCTCTGTCTCATATTCAACTCTTCCAAGTCAAATCAATACCTTAAGCTCTTGAGGTCACCAAACATATCAAATCTCAAACTAACTAATTGAAACTTCCAACTCCGGCACAACCACAATAGAAACCAACTCTAAATCACTTATCAGATGATTGCTCTTATGTACTTCAAGTTCCCTTAAAGCATAACCAAAACTCATTGAAGTTTCACTTAGCATATCAACAGGGCATCATAAACACAACAAATGGTCCTGTCGGGTTCGGCAAAAATCAACACACGATACATTTTCAATTTTCTGCTATAATTGAACCAGGTACAGGCCTCAAAACAATTTTTCCTAGAAAGAGCATCTCGTTAGCTTTCCAACGCTTCGAACGGGGGTCAAAACGGACATACGGTTCAAGAGTTATGAATTTTCGAAGTTTTTCCAAAACAAAATTTTTCTGCATAAAGACTGCTACGGGTTTAAGCATTTTCGCCCGAAAATCCGACCAATTCAATTATTTTCTTCGAAACAACCACATACTCATTCACACCAAACATATATTAGTGATTTAGAACCATCAAACGTGAAATCTACGACTTTCAATTTCAATCCGGATCTTAGACCCTCAAATCTCCAAAAATGCAAAAACTTACAAAAATCCATCAAATTCGATAAAACAAGTATACTCGATCACGGCCTAACATTACCCGACATAACGGCGTAATCTATTCCAACTTTCGTCCGTAAAAACATTGATTCCGTAAGAAGCTACGATCTCGAAATTCGACGTACGACAACAATTTCACACTTAGAAGATCATTCAACACATCTTACTCTATTTACTAATCATCCGGAGTCACTGCCCACCTTTTATATACTCAAAAATTCCCATCAAATTAAACACTTCAACACCGTCCTACGCCGACTCGTCAAAACAATTCTTAAGCACTTAGCTTAACTCAAGACAATTCGCTGCTCACGCCATCTAAGCTTGCAAGACACGTCTATCCCATCCAACACAATCCAAACCACTATCAACAAGAGATTAAGGGTGATCAGTTCCTCAATTTGTCAACAGACAGCCGAAAATCATGATGGGGTATAAACCACCTTTACAAAACTATAAGAGCGTTCAACCACACACCGAACTACAACTCCACACTTGCAGCATCCTAGAGAAGCACAAGCTTCTCCCCCACTTAAATCATTCTCACTCCTGCAGACAAAGGTTCCACAACACAACATGTACCGATAGTGTTTTCACACACATGTCGCATACTAGGGAATACATAACATTAAACAACTTGGTCGGACGGACCGACCTGCTCTGATACCAATTGTAACACCCCACTCTAAACTATCACGGAAAAATAAGATAAACAACAGAAACAATTCAGAGTGCAGCAAATAAAATCTCATGACGACCGTCATGGATGTCACGACCGTCACGGTCATGACGAGCGTCATGGGGCTGTGACGACCATCACACTCCTAAATTCTCAGACGCAGCAGAGGTGTCACATTCTACACTTAACCAAAACACATACACCTGCAAAAGATCATTTACTAACATACGTAGCACAAAATTCGGATGAACAAACAACGATAATTTGTTTAACATTTTAATCATAAAACGACATGTTATAATACACTTCCAACGATTCGTAGTAATTAAATTCCATTAAAATTCAGCAACAAGGAATTCAATTAAAACAATAACATTAATCGTTCATCCCCCCCCCCCAGAGTGCTACGTATCAGAGCGACCAACGACCTTAAACATAAAGCTACACTTTCTTCCGAGTTACCTGCAAATTACCACCAACGGAGGTAACATACAACATAAAGGGTGAGATATCAACAATATAACATAAGGCATGATAAAAGTCATATCAGAATATTATCACAGCATTATAATTCCAGCAGTTCGCATAAATATTAGTAATAATTAAACTGCAACAATTCATTATTCATAACCACAACAATTATCATCATATCTCAGCAACTCATCAAAACAACTCAACAACGCAACTCAACAATGTGACTCATCAATGCGACTCAACTGTGCATATGCATGTGGTACCATTTAGGAGCCAACACTCCAAAACTCGGGACATGACCAACACCCCGAACCCATCTAGGAGCCAACACTCCAAAACTCGGGACAGGGCCAACACCCCGAACCCATCTAGGAGCCAACACTCCAAAACTCGGCACAGGGCCAACACCCCGAACCCATCAAGGGGCCAATACTCCAAATAACGCCAATACAGGCACAACCGTCGCCAATCCAGGCCAAATGCTATGCTATGAGATGCAACTATTATGGACTATAACACAACAACAACAACTGTGCAACAAGGCATCACGCCTACAACCAATTATCCATAACAGAAACATCACATTTTGCATATATTATGGACTCACCATTTCACTCTGTTCATATCAGAGAACTACCAACAGTATTGTTCCTACGAATAAGACTCTAACACATTTTCGCAGAGAACAATTAAAAACAACCTCGTCTCTACAATCGAGAACTCAATAGCATTTTCATGTCAGAGAACAACTGACAACATCATTACTACAAATAAGAATTCAACACATTTTCATATACCTTCATACGGGTAATATAACTACAACTTATCCACGTAATCCAAGGAGAAAATTATAATAACATTTCCTCAACAAATGGGAAATTAGCGCGTGTCGGCGCCGATTCCCAACATTTCTACATAAACTAACGACATAAACATTAATGCAGGCATAGACAAACATTAACCCTTAATACTTTTCAACCTACGGGAACATTTACCCTTAATATTCTCTTAATATTTCTCAACCTACGGGAACATTTACCCTTAATATTCTCTTAATATTTCTCAACCTACGGGAACATTTACCCTTAATATTCCCTTAATATTTCTCAACCTACGGGAACATTTACCCTTAATATTCCCTTAATATTTCTCAACCTACGGGAATATTTACCCTTAATATTCTCTTAATATTTCTCAACATACGGGAACATTTACCCTTAATATTCCCTTAATATTTCTCAACCTACGGGAACATTAATCCTTAATACTCCCTTAATATTTCTCAACCTACGGGAACATTTACCCTTAATATTCTCTTAATATTTCTCAACCTACGGGAACATTTACCCTTAATATTCCCTTAATATTTCTCAACCTACGGGAACGTTTCTTCAACTTACGGGAACATTACTACGGTAACGTTACTACGGGAATATTACTACGGGAACATTACTACGGTAACGTTACTACGGGGACATTACTACGTATTTGCCCCATTAGGGAAACCTTAGAGCATCGTATATAACACATTCATTCTTACATAGAAAAACCTCATCCCTAACATTTATCGATTAACGAAAATTATACCTATGAATCAATTCCCTACATGAAATTGATCATACCCACAGTTATAGAATTGAACCCCACCCTTACCTTAGAATAGAGGCCAATTCCAAGCTTCTAGTTCTGGTTCTGCTCTCCGGCGACTTTTCAGCCACTATCTTCCAATTCCCTGATGGATGATTCTCTGCTCTCCATTTCTCTCAACAGCCACGTTCCTTTTTCCTTCTCTTCAACCTTTTTCCTCAATTTGGTTTTCTGAGTAGTTTATCGTGATAACCCTCTTTCTCCCCCAACTTCTCTAATAACTCTATTCTCTCATTCCATCCACTAATATTCCAAATAATAATAATAATAAGTTTCTAAGTGCATGAGTCACATGAAAATACATGATGCAGTGTTGTCATTCATGCATAGTGTTGGTCTACTACGGTAATAATGTAGGCATGTGAATACTACCACTATTAATGCATGATGAAACATGATGACAATGGTTCAGGGAAGCGTGCAAGTGTGGTCTTGTCGTGCATGTTAAGTCAAAAACATTAGTGTAGTGTTGTCATACATGCAGAGTGTTGTAAAAATATATGTTCTACTAGAGTGTAGTGTTGTCAAGCATGCATGCTGAATTTTTATGACATGGGTGAAGGGAAGCGTGCAAATGTAGTCTTGTCTTACAAGATTTTTGGCAATTGGAATGCAGAGAATCTTACAGTCATTGATTGATAGAGTGTAGTCTTAAAGGTGTTTATTTTTTCCTTTATTACAAAGATATGATCACAAGTATGTGTCGCTACTGCAAAAATCGGCGCCGTCCATGACACAAGAATCACCACCGTGCGTTATTTATCCCAAAAGAGGGAAAGGAAACGCTCAGAGAAAACCTAACGCAAAGAGGGAAAGGAATGGTCATCGCAACCAAATCCTGGATTCGGGAGTCGGTTACGCAAGGGGAAGGTATTAGCACCCCTCACGTCCGTCATACTCGACGGGATCCACGCTTGTTTTCTATCTAAAGGTGTATTTATCTATCTATTCTAAAGGTCTGGTCTAAAAAGAAAAGAAAATGACTCGGCAAAGTATCGCACTTTATGCCTACGTATTCCCGTCTGGAACGAGAAATCAGAGTCAACGTAGTTCGCCTAACTACGGGTAAAAGGCGGGGAAGGTTGCTCACCGAGATATCGCATCTCGTGCCTACGTACTTTCATACGGCATGAAAGATCAGAGCAAACGTAGTTCGGGATACGGAAGACACAAGTTTGTCTGACAGTTTTTTATCTCCTTATGAAAGGGTTTTCCAGATTAAGGGTCCAAGAGGACAAAAACAGAGTTTGAATGTTTGTTTGAATCTTTTACGAAAGAACTGTTTTTTAGGATGTTCGCAATCTCCGTCGCACTAGAGATTATGACCTAGGAGTGAATGCTTTGCATTCACCCAAAGGGTACCACACTAAACATCCAGATTACTGGAGAGAGACCCTCCACCAACCTTTTCCTAGATAGCTTAAGGCTCGTAACGTACGACTTCAATTAACCTTATTACTGTATTTTTGAATTGTTTTGAGATGAGAAGAGAAAGACGCCCTAAAACTATGGTTGAAAGGGAATCTACCTAATGTTATCATGCATGGTTTAGAAACCTAATGTATGTCATAATTCCCTCTTGCACAGAGGAAATCAGAGATCCTAGGGGAAAACAGCAAAAGAAAACAAGCAGTAAACAGTAAACAGTAAAATGCATGCTATGCAACAGTACAAGCGAGGCAAGGGAGTCCTGCTCTACCTCAAACCTAAGAAAACAACAGGCAAGGAGAGACAAGCTCCACCTCAAACCTAAAGGTAAGCAACACAAGCAAACATACAATACAGCAAAATAAAAAAAACTGAGGAAGCAGCCCAAACAGCAGCAACAATCTTCTACAGACAGCAACTTCAACCTTTAGCAGTTGCTCTTGTCAGCAAAGTTGAATTGACAGCAAAGTTGACAGCAAAGAGTCTTCATCTTCACGTTAGCTCCTATCTTCAAGCTTCTTTAATTCTTCCTCTTCAAACTCTAGCAAGCTCCACAAGAAGAGAAATCATCATTGAGATCAAGTTACAATGCTAGGAAACCTGATGAAGACCAAAGGAATTCATCAGGAACCAACATTAGAAAGAAAGTGCATCCTCAAAAGTTCTACTCATTAAGGCATGTCACTCATCCCTCCAAAGGAGAGATGGGGCTTCCTTAAGAGGACTTTGCATCATAGGATGAGGATATAAGCAAACAATGCATTCTATTTTTGATGAAAGGAAAAGAACTAGTTCTAATGGTTCTTCCTAAAACCTTAATCCTATAAGCTTCTAAAAAGCTCCTAAAAGAGAAAGAAAGCTCCAAGCCAATCCACAGCAGCTACAAGATGTCCAGCACCTCCTCCAAAAAGGAAACCAAGCTCTTCAAGCTCCAAAGCCACCAACAAGATCAAACAAGGCAAGGCACCAAAGAAGGAACACCAAAGGCAACACCTACTTGTGAATTATATCTAAAATAGAAAACTAAGTTGTAAAAATCTAAGAATTTTCCTAAGGGAACATGTACGTTTTAACATTCTAGGTTTCAAATATCAGGGCCTAAATCAACTTCTAGGTCCACTAAATAATCATGTTGAATCCATAGAAATATCAGGGCCTAAAGCCACCAAATTCAAATCTAAAACCATAGAAACGATCCTCACTCTTCCTACATCACTCTGATATATCCAAATCATGTTGAATCCTCATAATCAGATCAACTCGTGTCAAAACAGAATTCACATGTCAACTTAGTTTGTCTCTAATTGTTCAGAATTTTGTCCAGAAATGATCTACACTTCAACTAGATCCTAACCACATGCTCAAAACAATCTACATCTTGCTACAATAGTGAGAAATGTGGAAGTTACATACCTGATGTAGATCCACTAACAGAGGTATCAAGAGCTCGATTCACGCTTCAAAACTCTCCAGAATCAATCAGTGATGTAAGAGGAAGCTATTTGATCCTTCAATTTGATCTGAATTTGCCTTGAACTTGAAATCCGATTCTCACTTGCTTGCTTGCAAAACCAACTTCTATCTTTGCCTCCACCAGGAAATGAGCTCCAAAATGAATCTGAATTCATCAAATGACTTATATAGAGTGTGTCTATGGGCTTTAGAGGTTCAATTGAAGCCCAATCCAGCAATTCACAATTTCTGTTTTTCTTTCAAAATTTGCACATGACAGTCGTGGAAAATGTCATCACAGCTTGCCCTGGAAACTTCCTTTTGCTTGCATAATGTCTTGTGAGCGAAATTGGATAAAAAAAAGTGATTGAATTGCTTTGGTAAGGATTTTGATATGTAACTTGCTTGTGAAGTAACAAAATGGTAACTCATGGAATTCTGCCTCAACTCAAAAATCTACCAATGCCATTGTGTTTGAAATAATATTTCCACTCAAAATGAGTATTTACTTGACATGTTTTGGTCATATATCAATTAATTTGAAATTTTCAACTTTAATCCCTTTTAAAACCTTCTTTTTTCAAGCCATTTCAAACCAAATCTTGCCTCAAGCCAATTCAATGCATCATGAATACTTGGTTAACCTTAAGATCACATTTTGAGTAAGTTCCATGTTGAACAAAACTTCATTTGAAATGTGCAAGTTGGAGATTTTGACCTATAATCCAAAATGACCTATAATCTCACTTTCCCAAAATACCCCTGGCTTGCAAAGATCATAACTTGAGCTCCACAAATCAGAATAAGGACTTCTATAACTTTTTGGAAAGCGAAGATCATAAGGAACAACTTTCATGTTGGCCAAAAGTCCATGTGAAAATTCCTTCTAGGTCAAAAGTAGCCTGGAAGTCAGATGATTTTCTCAGACAAATTTCGCATTCATGTGGTGACCTGTAACTTGTCTGGACCATAACTTGAGTTCTATAAATCCCCTTGAGGACTTCTAGTACTCAAATTAAAGGTATTGAGATGCTCTAAAAGTTCCATGTTGGCCAAAGATACATTTGAAACTTTTATCTTGACTTATGTGGTCTTGAAGCTAGGCACTAAACAAGGGATTTTACACTGAAACCCTAATTTAGCAACTTCCCACACTCTTGACTCTTCTTGACTTGATCTTGGCACAACACCACAAATGTATCAGCATATCATTTCATGAACTCCATGACCTAAAAATAGGCTTTGATACTCTTCAATTACACAGTTGACCTAGGATTGACCCAGATGAAACCCTAATTGCTTGCACTTCAACTGTGGCTCTTGCATTTGACACAATGACTTGATTGAGCTCTCCCATGGCCCTCTAGGCATTCCATGAGCTCCATACACATCCTCTTCTCATATTCAAAACTTCACATCCCTCTGATGGTCTTTAATTGATCCTCAAGTTAGGAGAAAATCCACATGCAAGCATCTAAACTCTTAGGCACTCAAACCACCTCCTGATGACCTTGATAACTTCTCAAGCTTGAATAAGACCTCTAGTTAGGCTCCTCTTGATAAGAATCACACTTGATCCCCTTCTATATGAATGATATCATGATATGCAAATGATATAACTATGCAAATGTTAATGCAATGAAACATAAACCAAGTAAGAAAAGAGGTTGGACAAATTTTGAGGTGCAACAGCTGCCCATATTCAAACGGCTTGGACCCGACTGGGTGAAGAGCGAAGAACTTTCAAACAATCGAGGTAGAAGATAGTTGAATACCAAAAAACCCGGAAATTTGCCAACCACAGAAATAAGCTGCGAAAACTGCTTGGGGGGAACGACATCTGTTACACTGAACCTAGTTGTTACGGCAACAACTGATCAATCATCTGATAAAAACTTTGATTTCAACATCAACCCCCTGTGTGACGCCACAGGAATCGAATTAACTTTGCAAGAAACAACTCCATACACAACTAGACAAATTTTGTCAACACGAGGAGAGACTCCATCACCACGGGTACAACTCCGTCCACAACTGGACTAAATTCGTCAACACGAGAAGAGACTCCATCACCACGGGTACAACTCCGTCCACAACTGGACTAAATTTCGTCAACACGAGGAGAGATTCCATCACCACGGGTACAACTCCGTCCACAACTGGACTAAATTTGTCAACACGAGGAGAGACTCCATCACCACGGGTACAACTCCGTCCACAACTGGACTAAATTTGTCAACACGAATGACAATCTCTGTCAATCACAGGTAACAACTCCGTCAACACGGATAACAATCTCTGTCAACACAGATAATGACTCTGTCAACACGGATAACAATCATTGTCAACACAGGTAACAACTCCGTCAACACGGATAACAATCTCTGTCAATCACAGGTAACTTCTTCAAGATTTTCAAAACTGTTATACGACAGTCTGAAGAATACTTTGCTGGGGAATACGAGAAACCTAACCAAACAACTCTGTGGGGGAAAACTCTACTGGGGAAATCACTAGTGATAACTCCAAAAGCTTAAGCCATGAAATCTTTTAACGCTGACGTAACAGCAACCTGAGAAGAATTCCGCTGGGGAAGAAGAGAAACTTAACCAAGCAACTCTGTTAGGGGAGGATGCGATGGGACGAACGTTATCATCACCTATCTCATGCCGAGAATTTGAATATCTAGAAATCCTTCCGAGCAAGAATCCCACTCCTCTGCAAGGAATAACACCTGAAAACAAAGAGGTAACCAACCTGGCTTATGTTTCAAAATGCGTATGTTTGACAATGGCGTAATGCTCCATACAGCATGGAAATGCTACGCGTTTGGGTAGATGCAAATATGATGATATATGCACAATGCAAAGATGCCAAGAGGCGCTTCAGCAAAATAAATGCTGAAGACAAAACCAAATCCGCTGGGGATAAACGGGTATCACAAAGTATTCCAACAAAATAAATGTCGGGAGCCAAGTCAACTCTGTCAGGGAGAGACCAGACATCACATAATTATTCCAGCAAAATAAATGCTGGAAAGGTGAGAACAACTTCCACTGGAAGGAAGAAAACAAACCCTGCTGGGAATAGCTCACAAACTCGGAGTTACGAACTCTGCTAAAGATGATCATCCTGACGAAAGAATGACAACCTGCTGGGGAGAAGGAAAAAACAGTCCTGCGTGGGGATAATCCTTCTGAACCAAAGACGACTTGGTTATATTCCGAGGGAGTTACCCATGCTGGGGATTGATTGTGTACATACTCACTGCTGGGAATGCACCTTCTGTTGGGGACATCAAGATCCACTAGGGATACTCTCTTGGCAGCTTTCCTGAGGATACTCTTTTGGGGAGGACAACCCCACCCCGGTAGGGATAAGTGCCATCTCAACTCTCTCTGGGATAAGATGTGACTTTCATCCGCTGAGGAGTGATACAATCACTATGTCACGGGACTCTGGTTGGGGAAACACAAATTCCTTGACTGTTTGCTTCAAAGGCGAGAACCCTGCAAAACACAAACGAGACATAACAAATCTACACAACAAGATCTATCCCGGTTAGTATCTGTGACATTCGTTCAGTCAATTCGAAGTTTTAGCAATTATTGGCAAGGGCCAGCAAGTTTATGTACATGCAAGTTCATCAAAAACATCGACGTTTTTCATAAACAAAACAATAAAGAACAAGCATCAAGTACTGAATAACTTCACAAACAAAACAGTAAAGAACAAGCATCAAGTACTGAATAACATGCTTTATTGACAACGGGCCTGTAAATAGGCAAAATTTTGTACACTGGATGCAACTCCTGAAAAGAGGAAGTTACGCACAAGCAAATACAAATATCACATAAGTATAAAGAAAATTTGTATACATGTCGGCAACGTGGTACAGACAAACACCATGAGTTGATCCTCCTATGACTCGCCTGACTCTGACGCTTTCCCTATACTCGATCTTCGGAAGAGATTGTTTTGGATATACGACCCTCAGGTACTCCCAAACCACTAAGCAACGCAGTATCAAACTCGGACCGCAATCATTTGCTTTTTCAAATCCCTAACTTTTGCGTGAACCGCCCTGTGCGGGTTTTCTATTCACCGGGATACCCTTTTTTGCCGAAGTCGCCTTTTTCAGGTTTTCAACTTCGCGGGTGTACATCTTTTTTCCAATTTTATCCCTAACTTTTGCCCGAACCTTTTTTCCTTTTTTTATGGTTCGTCGGGATGCCCCATTTTTGCCTGGACTCTCCTTTTTCTGTCCATCGGGTCTCTTTAAGCAAAGTATTTTTTAACTGCGTCAAAGTTCACAGGGGATGTAAAATCCTCATCATCCATGGTGGATAACAATAAGGCCCCTCCAGAGAAAACCTTTCTAACGACATATGGACCTTCATAGTTGGGAGTCCATTTGCCCCTGTGATCTGATTGTGGTGGGAGAATCTTTTTCAGCACAAGATCGCCCGTCTGAAAGCTTCGAGGGCACACCTTCTTATCATAAGCTTTCTTCATCCGGCTTTGATACAGCCGACCATATGCTAGAGAAGCCAATCTCTTCTCATCCATCAAACTGAGCTAATTCAGTCTATCTTTTATCCATTCGCCCTCATCAAGTTGGACATCGCGCAAAACCCTCAAAGAAGGAATCTCAACCTCCAATGGTAGGACAACCTCCATACCATATACCAGTGAAAAAGGAGTTGCCCCGGTTGATGTGCGTACCGTCGTACGATAACCGTGCAAAGCAAAAGGCAACATCTCATGCCAGTCCTTGTAGGTCACAACCATCTTCTGGACGATCTTCTTTATGTTTTTATTAGCCGCTTCAACAACACCATTCATCTTGGGCCTATAAGGAGAAGAGTTGTGATGTTCAATCTTGAAATTCTGGCACAATTCCTTCATCATCTTATTATTCAAATTTGAACCGTTGTCAGTGATAATCCACTCAGGGATTCCATATCTGCAGATAATATCCTTCTTGATAAATCTGGCTACCACCTGTTTGGTAACATTAGCATACGATGCCGCTTCAACCCATTTGGTGAAGTAATCAATAGCTACCAAGATAAAACGATGTTCGCCGGATGCCTTGGGCTCAATCTTGCCAATCACATCAATTCCCCACATGGAAAAAGGCCAAGGTGATGACATAACATTCAGAGAGCTCGGAGGCACATGAATCTTGTCCGCATAAATCTGGCATTTATGACACCTCTTTGCAAACTTGAAACAATCTGTTTCCATCGTCAGCCAATAATACCCTGCTCATAATAACTTTCTCGTCATTGCATGTCCACCGGCATGCGTGCCAAATGTACCCTCGTGGATCTCTTCCACGAGCAACTTAGCCTCTTTCTCGTCCACACACCGCGACAACACCAAGTCATGGTTTCTCTTGTACAAAACACCATCCGGATTCAAATAGAAATTGCCAGCCAATCTCCTAAGAGTCTTCTGATCACGACTGGATGCCCAAACTGGATACTCTTAGTTCTTCAGGAAATTCTGGATATCATAATACCACGGTTTGCCATCGGAAACTTCTTCAATGGCGAATATGAAAGCGAACCTATCAAGGCGAGAGATAACTATCCTGGGAGCCTCATTCCAAAAGTTAACTTTATACATTGAAGACAACGTCGCGAGAGCGTCTGCCATCTGATTTTCTGCTCGTGGTACATGGTGCAATTCTACCTTGTCAAAGAAAGGTAACAACCTCCTTGCATAATTCATATAGGGTATCAGATTGGGCTGACGAGTCTCCCACTCTCCCTTGATCTGGTTCACAACTAGAGCAGAGTCCCCGTACACATCAAGATTTTTAATTCTCAGATCAATAGCTTCTTCGAGACCCATAATGCATGCTTCACATTCGGCCTCATTGTTGGTAACTGGACAGGTCAATCTGGCAGTGAATGGGATGTGCGACCCATGGGGAGTAGTAATGATTGCCCCTATTACACTTCCATATGAATTAACGGCACCGTCAAATATCAATTGCCATTTGGAACCCAACTCTGGACCTTCATCAGGCAACGACTCTTCACAGTCCTTCATTTTTAAGTACATGATATCCTCGTCAGGAAAATCAAACCTCATCGGCTAGTAATCATCAATTGGCTGCTCAACTAGGTACTCTGACAGAACGCTACCTTTAATAGCCTTTTGAGAAACATACTGAATATCGTATTCTGTCAATACCATCTGCCATCGGGCAATCCTTCTAGAAAGTGTTTGCTTTTCAAACACATATTTGATCGGATCCATCTTTGAAATTAGCATGGTTGTATGATTTAGCATGTATTGCCTTAAACGTTTGGCAGCCCAGGCTAGTGCACAACACGTATTTTCGAGCATTGAGTAACGGGGCTCACAATCTGTGAACTTTTTACTCAAGTAATAAATTGCATGCTCTTTATGTCCAGTCTCGTCATGTTGACCGAGAACACAACCCATGCTTTCCTCAAGAACTGTCAAATACATAATCAATGGTCTCCCGGCTACTGGGGGTATCAATATTGGAGGTTCCTGCAAATATTCTTTTATTTTTTCAAACGCCTTTTGACATTCTTCATTCCAGGTCACAGCCTGATCTTTTTTCAATAACTTGAATAATGGCTCGCACGTGGCCGTTAGATGAGATATGAACCAGACAATGTAGTTCAACCTCCCCAAAAAACCACGAACCTCTTTTTCTATTTTCGACGTTGGCATTTCTTGTATTGCTTTTATCTTAGCAGGATCAACCTCAATTCCTTTTTCACTAACAATAAACCCCAATAGCTTACCAGATCTCACCCCGAAGGTGCACTTGTTAGGATTCAGCCTCAGCCTGAATTTCCTAAGCCTCTTGAATAATTTCAGAAGATTGACCAGATGCTCTTCCTCTGTCTGGGATTTGGCAATCATATTGTCAACATAGACCTCGATCTCTTTATGCATCATGTCATGAAAGAGTGTCGTCATAGCACGCTGATATGTTGCCCCAACGTTCTTCAAACCAAAGGGCATCACTTTGTAGCAGAACGTTCCCCACGGGGTAATAAAAGTTGTTTTCTCCATATCTTCCGGCGCCATTTTTATCTGATTATAGCCCGAAAAGCCGTCCATGAAGGAAAACACGGAGAATTGAGCGGTGTTGTCGACCAACACATCAATATGAGGAAGCGGGAAGTCGTCTTTTGGGCTCGCCCTATTCAAATCTCGATATTCCACGCACATCCGCACCTTACCATCTTTCTTTGGTACATGTACTATATTGGCGACCCAGGAGGGATAAGTTGTAACAGCCAGAAAACCTGCATCCCACTGTTTCTGAACTTCCTCTTTAATCTTCACAGCCATATCTGGTCTAGTTCTTCTGAGTTTTTGCTTAACCGGCAGACATTCCTCACGCAATGGCAAACGGTGAACCACCATATCAGTATCCAACCCAGGCATGTCTTCGTAAGACCAAACAAATATATCACTATACTCTCGAAGCATCTCGATAAAACTTTGCTTGATATCGTTTTGCAGTGCAACCCCTATCCGGATATTCCTGACAACCTCTTCGGACCCCACGTTGATAATTTCAATTTCCTCCTGATGAGGCAGAATGATTCTCTCTTCTTGTTTCAAAAGTCAAGTCAGCTCTTCTGATAAGTCATCATCCTCAACAATCTCTTCTTCTGCTTGAAATATCGGGTGCTCGAAGTCGAAGCGAGTCATAGGAAGTTCGTGATCGGTGTCGTCTGAAATATGAATCCTGCAATGAGAATGGTTAAATGCTTCAAATAATGCAAATAAAGCACATAACCACGTTGCCATTTTATTGTTAAAGCAAAAACAAGAAAAACAAGGATCACAAAATTTGCATGAGAAAAACGCCTTTATTTAATGATTAAACAAAGCACACACATAAGCAGGTAGCCCTGAAAACAGAATCACTATGCCCCGGGTAGGACACATGATTATACAATAATCGAGAAAACAAATCATTACTGTTTTGTAGTCACTTGGACAAGTTCCTGGATAGACCAGATGCATAGGCTCTGTCCTGGCACGCTGGGCTTGATCCACGAATCCATATCGCAGTCACTATCTCCGTCTTCGGCTTCAGAAACAACATTAATCATTTCATAACAGACTCCACCTGGAGTGATCACCACTGGCCCTTTGAACTTTGGCACGCCTGATGTGGAAGATGACGACGTCGGGCGATACCCCAACCCAAACTTGTCCATCTTGACAGGAATTTCCAAGACTTGGCCCCATCCTTTGGTTTCCCCGGCCTGAACCACTGCCTGAGCGTCTTTGTATGAAGACATGGCCACTTCTGGCCCTTTGCAGGGGAAATGAGACTTGTCCTTGATCTGCAACCCTTCAAAGGCTTGGCATGGCGTCTCGTAGATCTCCCCATCCACTTCGACGTACTTGAATGACGAAAGATGACAAACCAGAATGTCCTCTTCTCCGCAAATAGTAACAACACTGTCACCAACCATGAATTTAAGCTTCTGATGCAGCGTGGACGTCACAGCCCCTGTAGAATGTATCCATGGTCGCCCAAGTAAACAGCTGTAAGCTGGATATATGTCCATGATGTAGAACACAGTGTCAAACACTTCTGGCCCGACCTGGAGTGGCAACGTTATGGACCCAAACACCGATCTTCTGGTCCCATCAAAAGCTCTCACGACCAAGTCACTTGGCGTGCATATGATTCCTCGGATATCTAGCTTCATCATAGCCTTCTTAGGCAACACATTCAAAGATGATCTGGTGTCTACAAGAACGTGCGACATAACAATGCCCCGGCATTCCACTGAAATGTGCAAAGCCATATTATGATCCCGACCTCTAGGCGTCAAATCAAAGTCAGTAAATCCCAGGCTGTGTCCGGCATTCACATGCGCCAGTACCCCCTCAAGCTGATTAACAGATACTTCCTAAGGTACAAAATATGTGTCCAAGATTTTCAACAAGGCATTCCGATGAGCCTCGGAACAAAGCAACAAGATAGGATTGAAACTTTGGAGGGCGTCTGCTGCAAGTGCTCCACAATCTTATAGTCGCTTTTGCGAATTAACCTCATAAACTCTTCTACATCCTTGATTGATGTTTCTTTCTCTCTCGCCTGGGAAGGTCCTCCTTCATTCACTTTGGCTTTGCCTTTAGCAATCCTCTCAGCCTCAATTTCAGGTGAAGTGAAAATTCTACCACTGCGGGTCATGCCTCCCGCTCCAACAAGATTGCCCACTGCCCCTGCCGGCTGGCTATCCACCTTAATCTTTTCCCCATTACAAAAAGCTTCCAACCCATAATTCCACGGAATGGCTTTCGTACTTTCATAAGGAATGGGCCCTGCTTTCATTATCGAGATAGTTGGCCGCTTGGCGGGCGCTGATATCGTAATAGTCTTTCATGGAATTGTAACTGTTGCGACCTCACCCTGCTTTTCAAATATTGCCTCAACAGGCTTCTCAACAGCAGTACGGTCGAATTGCAAAGTTCCCTCATCAATCATGGCCTGAATACCTCTCTTCAAATCAATACAGCCCTCTGGTAGGGTCCAAAAACCCAAACAGTACTCGTCACATCCAAGGAAGACTCCCCCTTTCAACAATCTGCTTTTAACATAGCTTAAAGGCGTCTTCAGATTATTTACGTCCATAACCAAATCCAAATCTTCTTCTGTCAAAATAGCATTCGCTCCATGATTCGGCATTGGTTGCTGTATAATGTTGGGACCATCATGACTGAAGTTAATGACTTTACTATCAATCAAATCTTGGACTTTGTGTTTAAAAGCATGACAACTCTCGATATCATGTCCGGGTGCCCCAAAATGAAATTCACAATGCTTACTAGTATCATACCCGTAAGGAAGCGTTCCTGTGGGCGGGTCCAATATTCTCTTTTCAACCAGATTCAAACCTAACAGCGTTTGAAGCAGTTCTACATACATTGACGGAGATGTATCAAATACCCTCTATGGCTTCCCATTCTGAATCCTTCTCTGAGCAGGATTCTGCCTTTGTTGTTGCTGCTACTGTTGTTGTGGTTGTTGTCGTTGTTGAGGTATAGGAATCGTCACACTAGCAACCTGTTGTTGAATATACTGATTCCTACCTCTACCTCGTCCTCGACCACCATACACTGCGCTGGCGTCTCCTTGTCTTCTACCACCAAAGACCTTTTTTGCACCTCCAGCTGAGGTCGATTCACCGGCTTGAATCTTACCAATCTTAATGCCATTTTCAATCCATTCTCCCATGAGTATCATGTCAGAGAAATTACCCATCGAGCAATTGAGAAATTTATCATAATACATCCCAGAGAATATTCCAACAAAAATATCAATCAATTCCCTTTCAACCATACGTGGGTGTACCCTTGCCGCAAGATCACGCCAGTGCTGGGCGTACTCCTTGAAACTCTCCCCGTTCTTCTGAGAAAGACTTTGAAGCTGGACCCTATTTGGCGCAAGGTCACTGTTGTATTGGTAGTGTCTGACGAAAGCATCCGCCAACTCTTTCCAACTTCCGATCTGTGCAGGCTCTAGTCCCATGTACCATTCCAGTGATGGTCCCGACAAACTATCCTGGAAAAAATGCATAAGCATCTTCTCGTCATCAGAGTAAGCAGACATCCTTCGGTAATATGAACGCACATGAACCTGTGGGCATGTATCCCCTTTATAGTTATCGAAAGTAGGAGCTTTGAACTTCAATGGCACCCTTAGCCCAGGAACCAGCCCCATGGTAGCCATGTCCAAACCTGCAGAATTTTGATTGGCTATACCTCTTATCTGTTCCTCCAGCATTTTAATCCTCCGATCATTATCAGTGGGACCTTCAAAACCCATGCCTTGCCCAGAAAAGGCATCTTCCTGACGATCTCTGTCCCAATACGGACCCTCATTACCATACATGTCATAAGCAGCATTACGACCATATCCTTGTTAATTAAAGTTAGGACCACGTCCTCTGTAACATCCTAATTTTTCCATACACTAAATAATATATCTAGTTAGATTTGAGATTTTAACAATGCTAGTTATTAAAAATTAAATGTTGAAACTAACACTTATAATAATTAATTTATTAATTAATTACTTTTTATATTTATTACTTTTATTCTTCAATTTGAATATCATCGTTTCATTTTATAAACTAAACTTTGAAATTTAAATTGGTACTTAAAACCCTTAACTTTAAGTTAATTAATTATTCATATTATTATTATCATTATTGTTGTTCTTGTTTTGTTATTATTAATTGATTTTATTTTATTTGAATATTATCATTTTACTCTATAAACCAATTAATAAATAAAATAATCTTAAGACAATAAAAATATCAAATAACTATCCTTTTTACTATTTTTATTATTATTAATATTATTAACATTTTACTTTTTATAAAAGAAATATATATCTCATTTTCTATTAATATCCTACATAATATTATGTCATGAAATCAAGCTCCCATACCTTTGTCATAAATTATTTTCACAAAGTCATACTAGAACACCTAAAGCACTATTGATGAAAGATTAGTAAATATTTGATAGAGACATATTTACTAGCAAGAGTTGAAAAGTTGGAAGGTATGGGCAAAAGATGATAAATTATGTTATTTTAATATTTTACAACTAGTATAAATAGGGGTCTCTTCCACCCCATTTTCATTCATTCATTCACAAATCATCTTTCTTACTTCTTTACTTCTTTCCTTCTCTAATTTCTTCATATAGCAATATTAGTTTTAGTTATCGAAGTTCCCACGATATCGGTTCGTAACCTTTAGAGTATTTTGTGGTAAAAGTTCTTCTAAAGTTTCAAGGGAGTTTTATACGTCAAAGTTCTGCCCAAATCATTTTCATAAGTAATCGGTAAGCCGTTATAATGTCCATTTTATTTTAATTATATTATTTTAATTATGTTATTTATATAAAGGTTATTTTAAATTTTCTATGCAAATTCCGTTCAGACGTCGATATATTGAACTTATAAAGTCCAAAATAAATTTTACCATTTTAAGTCGTTATAATGCCCAAATTTTATTATAATTTAAATGTTATTAGAAATATACTCTTGACAATTTTCTAAAACAAACAAATTCAAAAGGAGGTATAATATAATTTATATTTGAATTTAATAATTATTTTGGAGGTTATTATGATATATTTAAATAAATAAATATTTCAAGTTATAACGGGATTATGTTCAATTAACCATAAATTATATTCTAATTATTTCATAAATTTCGTACAATCCAACGGTTATCGTAAATTAGGTTCTTGGCAAAGATCGAAGACAACACTTGTGGACTTTCAACAACACTCAACAAAAGGTGGGGGCAAGATTTCGTATACGATTGGGACGGTTAGCGTAAAATAACTTAATATATATGTGTGTAGTGGTGACCTAAGCCCTACTAGCGATAAATAATTAAGGAGAGCCTATTCTCAAATAATGATTTTCACAAATCACTAGGCGAGGTTACGCCGGCCTTAATTAATTATCATAGGAATAATCTTTGACAATTTGGTATTGTATTGTGCTTGCATTATTCGGTTAATTTTATAATTGTTTATTTTATTTATACTTGAATGATTGTGATTGATAGATTAAGGAAATAATCGGTTAATGAGAGAAAAACATTGCTAGATATTAAGTAATTGATCCCCATTAACATAAGGAAAGTTGGATACAATGAGTAGTTATATTTGGTTGGGTTCTGGCTAAGGAAAGACTTGGTCGACTATGCCGTTTACAGTCCACCTCTCTTACCTGGGAAGTTAACCATACAATTACCCATTATACAAACTGAACTTATTATGTAAGGACAAAGATCAAATATGGCAAGACATTGGATGGATTTGGTACTCAACCTAAGTATCTAGATAATAAGTATAACTTGAAAAGTTGATACGATAATTCCCCATTATTAACTTAATACTTATGGCTAAGAGTTGCCACAAGATGAGTGAGTGATCATATAGACTTGCATTAAGGAATGTGTAAGTCCACCGCCGTGCGGTATGGGACGCACGAGGTTGATCAGTCGCCTGCAATCCCGACGGGGATTATTATCTATGCATGCTAGGCAAGACAAGGTTCTTGGCCTGAATTCTCAGGGACGATCGACTTATAACACCTAGGCTCCATGTGAAGTTAGGTGGCGTAGCTCTTGGTAATTGGGAGTACGTTGGTGGCATGTGGTCTAGTGATATCTGATCTTGGTAAATGGGATAGATATCATTGACAGCGTTTAGTGGCCTGAGTCAGCATATAGTTCAGGGATGCATTAGAATAAATAAAGTATATGTAATTGTGGGTATAAGATACGCTTGTTTGTATAAATATGGTTTCCATATATATTATTATTTTACACATTCATTCCCACTTTTAAACTTGTACATGAATCTTAGCCCTGTGTCATTTTTGTTTTGCATTTTGGATTATTTTATGACGATCAGACGATGAGCTCGAATCTTGCGTACTTCCCGACAACTCAGAAGGAAAGGATATGAAGTGACGTGGAGATGTGTTACTATAACATCTAGATTGGGAGCTGTTAGTGTTTTGTCAAACGCTAATCACATCCCTACTACTACAGTCAGTATAAGTGTCAGTCTTGTTGGACTTAGGAGGTCCCTTTTGGTATGCTTTCTTTTTGGTTTCCTTTCTGTACTTTTATTTTATGTTTTATCTATGTGGCAAGGCCGCTAGTCTTAACGGTGTCAAACTCTGTAAAATATATTTGAAGCATATGTATGTGAAACAGTATGTTTTTAAATAATTAAGTATTGTCCTTTAAAAATTTCAAATTTTTCTGTATTTTTATAAGGTTTCATTAGAATTCCACTAATGGGACATAGGCTGTCTCATTTAATGGTATCAGAGCTGGTCGATTCAGCTCGGACCGTAAGTGTCTAGAATTATACTGACTGTATCAAGTTGGATTCCAAACTGGATGATAACTTTTCTTCTGTGCATTGAGTCTTCATCTTGAGAGCCTTCTAGTATAATGGTCTAGGAAACTTATTTAGCACACTTTATTTTTCCTCCCCAACGGTCACAAACCCAACGGTAACGTAACGGACACTTCACAAAATTCACTTTATAAATACTTCACACCCATCCATTATTTTCATATCAATTCCTAAATATTTATCTATACCTTTCAAATGGCTAAATCCTTTCTTTTATTCATCACTCTTCTTGTCATTATTTTGTTTGTTATTGGTATCATCAAGCATGAAGAATTAGGTAAAGATTTCGTAGCAATAATGATAATTATAGTTTTACCACTATTAGTCTTAGCTTGGTTTACAAGTAGAGGTTTTTGAATGAGACATGGTCACGATTTTTGTAATCGTTGTTATTAAATAAATTGATACATTTTTGTTTATACATTAAATGTTGATTATGTTTTCCTGAATTCTAGTTATATTTAAGATATTAATTCAACATTTTAGACACAATTATCCCTTGCCTGTGGGAGACTTGATAAAAATCCTTATCGATGAATCATTCATTGGGATATAAATATACATAATTGTTATGTTCTTTATGTCTTGTGAATGATTGAACCTAATAACTATTCCTTTTCAGGAAGTTATGGTTCAGAACGTCAGAGGTGCGAGGCGTGGTAGGAGTGCTGCTAGAGGCACTACTAGAGGTATACGTAGGAATGCGAGTGATGAAGTTACTCCTGAAGGAGCACCTACCATTCCCATTGGACGAGAAGATCATTCCCAAACTGGAACGAACTCTCAAGCTGACACTCGAGATGTTCGTGAACTTGCTGCAGCTGTGTTAGTTCAAACACAACAAAATGCTCAAATCCTGCAAATCACTCGAGATCATCAACTCTTTCAGCAACAACAAAGGGAAATGGTGCATGAGGATACAGGATTGAACTCGTTTCTGAAAGGAAAACCACCACAGTTTGGTGGTGACTTTAATCCGGAGGGTGCTGAGAAATGGTTGCAAGAAATGGAGAAGATATTTTCTTTCACTCACTGTAGAGAGAATAGAAGGGTTGGTTATGCAACATTCATGCTGACAGGCGATGCTGAAGCTTGGTGGAGAGGAAAGTATAGATTATTGGAAGAGGAAGGAAGAGAAATCAATTGGACCTTGTTCAAAGAAGAATTTTTGGGGAAGTATTTTCCAAAGTTATGTAGGAAAGAGAAGGAGAGAGAATTTCAGAATCTACGTCAAGGTGTGATGACGGTGGGAGAATATACTAGGAAGTTTGAATCCTTGCTAAAGTATTCTGAGTTTTACCGCTTGCATCCAAGGGAAGAATGGATGTGTGAAAAGTATCAAGATGGATTGAAATATGATATCCAGAGGGCAGTTTTACCTCTGCATATTATGCGCTTTGGTGAGCTAGTAGAAAGGTGTCTGGAGTTGGAAGGGATTGACAATAGGAAGAATCAATATGGATCAGGAGGATCAACCCAAAACAACAATCACAAGGGCCACTTTAACCGAGGCCACGGAGGAAGAATCCAACGAGGGGGTAGGCCATATCAAAGGCCTACACCTTATCATAACCAGGATTCTAGAAGGTTAATGTTCAAGTGTTACAGCTGTGGAGGGGCACATCTTAACAAAGATTGTCCAAATAGAAATATTGGAACTTGTTTTCGCTGTGGTCAGAAAGGCCACTTTCTCAAAGATTGTCCCCAAGGACAAAGTCAACCAACAGGCCAGAGGAGCGGCCTAATAAACAATAACAACATAGGGAGAGCAAGAAATGGAGGCCCAAGTGTTGGTCAGAGACCTCAGAATCAAAATAAGCCAACCACAGGAAGAGTATTTACAATTAGAGGAGCTGAGATCTCAAAGTCAGCTGGGTTAATTCAAGGTATGTGTTTAATTGGAGATAAGTTGGTATCAGTTTTATTCGATTCAGGAGCTACACATTCTTTTATATCTACCTCTTGTGCTGAATTTTTGGGATTCGAAATTGTTGATCACGATTATAAGTTGACTATCACAACTCCCTCGGGAGAAAGAATGGTAACTTATTCAGTCTGTGTAGACTGTCCAATAATCTTAGAAAATAGAAGATTCTTAGTAGATCTTGTGGTACTCCCGCTACAAGACCTAGATGTCATCTTAGGAATGGATTGGTTATCAGCCAACGATGTCAACTTGAGATGCAAGGAGAAAATTTTTACATTTGGAGAAGATAGTGGAGAAATCAGCAAAGCTGAAACCCTCACTCAAAGTTTTATGATGCTATTCTCCATGTCAGTAGGAGAAACCCCTAGTGTGGAAAATTTTCCCGTAGTCTGTGAATTCCCGGAAGTCTTTCCAGAAGAAGTTCCAGGTTTACCACCGGTTAGGGAAGTGGAATTTTCTATAGACTTGGTTCCAGGAACTGGACCAATTTCTATATCTCCTTATCGAATGTCACCCTCAGAGCTTGCGGAGTTAAAGAAACAATTAGACGAGATGTTAGAGAAAGAATTTATTAGACCAAGTGTATCGCCATGGGGAGCTCCAATCTTGTTTGTGAAGAAGAAGGATGGTTCTTCTAGACTTTGTGTGGATTACAGACAACTCAATAAAGCCACTGTGAAAAACAAGTATCCTTTGCCTAGAATCGACGACTTGATGGATCAGTTAAAAGGAGCATCAGTATTCTCAAAGATTGACTTGAAGTCTGGATATCATCAGATCAGGGTGAAGGAAGATGATATTCCAAAAACAGCTTTTAGATCCCGTTATGGACACTATGAGTACTTAGTTATGCCATTTGGTTTGACTAATGCTCCAGCAGTATTCATGGATTACATGAATAGGATCTTTAGGTCATACTTAGATCAATTTGTTGTAGTTTTCATTGATGACATTCTGATTTATTCCAAGAATGAGGTAGAGCACAGAGAACATTTGAGAATTGTGCTACAGATATTAAAGGACCTTCAATTGTACGCGAAATTCTCGAAATGTGAATTTTGGTTGAAGGAGGTACAATTTCTTGGTCATGTAATTAGTAAAGAAGGTATTGCAGTAGACCCAAGTAAAGTCGAAGCAATAACAAAGTGGGAGAGTCCAAAGAATGTTGGCGAGATTCGAAGTTTTCTTGGACTAGCTGGATATTATCGGAGGTTCATTGAAGGATTTTCAAAGATCGCTTTGCCCATGACTCAGTTAACGAGGAAAGGTAAAAACTTTGAATGGACTAAAGAGTGTGAAGAAAGTTTTCAGAAGCTAAAGGAAAGATTGACTTCATCACCAATACTCATCTTACCAGACCCATTAGGAAATTTTGATGTGTATTGTGATGCGTCATATCAAGGTCTTGGGTGTGTGTTGATGCAAGAAAGGAAAGTGATAGCTTATGCATCAAGACAATTGAAGGTGCATGAGAGGAACTACCCAACTCACGACCTAGAGTTAGCGGCAATTGTGTTTGCCTTAAAGATTTGGAGGCATTATCTTTATGGATCAAAGTTCACTGTGTTAAGTGATCACAAAAGCCTGAAGCATTTATTTGATCAGAAAGATTTAAACATGAGACAAAGGCGCTGGATGGAATTCTTGAAGGACTATGATTTTGAGTTGCAATATCATCCCGGAAAGGCCAATGTTGTAGCAGACGCTTTGAGTCGAAAGAAACTTCATGTATCTGCAATGATGTTGAAGGAAGAAGAGTTGATTGACAAATTCGTGGATTTAAACTTAGGAGTACATCACAATGAAGGAAGTATATTCATAGGCGCTATTGTCGTGTCTAATGAATTTCTGAAATGGATCAAAGATGAACAACAACTTGATGACCGTCTAGTGAGCATAAAGGAAAATATAAGAAATGGTCAAAATGGAGAGTTTAACATAAGGAGTGATGGAATCCTAAGGTTTAAAGAAAGGTTGTGTGTACCTCAAAATCAGGATATTCAAAAGTTGATTTTGGAAGAGGGCCACAAAAGTAAGTTGAGTTTTCATCCAGGAGCCACAAAGATGTATCAAGACTTGAAGAAAATGTTTTGGTGGGTTGGAATGAAGAGACATATAGCAGAATATGTTCAAAGTTGCTTGGTATGTCAGAAGGCAAAGATTGAACATCAGAAGCCAGCCGGATTGCTACAACCTTTAGATATTCCAGAGTGGAAGTGGGACGGAATAGCCATGGATTTTGTAACCGCTTTGCCTAAGACTCAGAAACAACATGATGCAATTTGGGTGATCATTGATAGGTTGACAAAGAGTGCACATTTCATTCCCATCAACCAGACGTTTAAATTAGAGAGACTAGCTCAGGTATATGTAAAGGAGATTGTTAGATTGCATGGAATACCTTCAAGTATAGTCAATGATAGAGATCCCAGATTCACATCAAATTTTTGGCATCAGTTGCATTTAGAGTTAGGAACAAAACTGAGGTTAAGTTCAGCTTATCATCCCCAAACGGATGGCCAGTCTGAGAGGACGATTCAATCGTTAGAGGATTTGTTGAGAGCTTGTGCTCTTGAACACAAAGGAAGTTGGGACGAGTTCTTACCATTGATTGAGTTTACTTACAACAATAGTTTTCACTCAAGTATCGGCATGGCTCCATATGAAGCATTATACGGAAGAAAGTGTCGTACACCTTTATGTTGGTATGAGGTTGGAGAAAATAAAATATTGGGTTCAGAATTCGTGCAACAAACGACAGATCAGGTTAAACTTATTAGAGAAAAAATGAAGGCAGCACAGGACCGTCAAAAGAGTTATAATGATAAGAGGAGAAGACCTTTGGAGTTCGAGGCAGGAGATCACGTGTTCATTAGGGTAACTCCTAGGGCGGGAATTGCACGAGCAATCAAAACTAGGAAGTTAACACCAAGGTTTATCGGGCCTTTTCAAATTCTACGGCGGATTGGACCTGTAGCGTATCACATTGCTTTGCCGCCAAACTTGTCTAATCTTCATGATGTATTTCATGTATCACAACTGAGGAAGTATTATCCGGACCCTTCACATGTCATTGAGCCTGAAACTGTGGAACTTAGAGATAATTTGGAATATGAGGCTATACCTGTCAAGATCTTAGATCATCGTATTAAAGAACTTCGTGGAAAGCAAATACCATTGGTTAGAGTCGTGTGGGATGATGTAACTGGTGATTCTACTTGGGAAAGAGAAGAAGACATGCGTCAGAAGTATCCACATATGTTTTAGGTACGCTAAATTTCGAGGACGAAATTTCTTTTAAGGGGGGTGGTAATGTAACATCCTAATTTTTCCATACACTAAATAATATATCTAGTTAGATTTGAGATTTTAACAATGCTAGTTATTAAAAATTAAATGTTGAAACTAACACTTATAATAATTAATTTATTAATTAATTACTTTTTATATTTATTACTTTTATTCTTCAATTTGAATATCATCGTTTCATTTTATAAACTAAACTTTGAAATTTAAATTGGTACTTAAAACCCTTAACTTTAAGTTAATTAATTATTCATATTATTATTATCATTATTGTTGTTCTTGTTTTGTTATTATTAATTGATTTTATTTTATTTGAATATTATCATTTTACTCTATAAACCAATTAATAAATAAAATAATCTTAAGACAATAAAAATATCAAATAACTATCCTTTTTACTATTTTTATTATTATTAATATTATTAACATTTTACTTTTTATAAAAGAAATATATATCTCATTTTCTATTAATATCCTACATAATATTATGTCATGAAATCAAGCTCCCATACCTTTGTCATAAATTATTTTCACAAAGTCATACTAGAACACCTAAAGCACTATTGATGAAAGATTAGTAAATATTTGATAGAGACATATTTACTAGCAAGAGTTGAAAAGTTGGAAGGTATGGGCAAAAGATGATAAATTATGTTATTTTAATATTTTACAACTAGTATAAATAGGGGTCTCTTCCACCCCATTTTCATTCATTCATTCACAAATCATCTTTCTTACTTCTTTACTTCTTTCCTTCTCTAATTTCTTCATATAGCAATATTAGTTTTAGTTATCGAAGTTCCCACGATATCGGTTCGTAACCTTTAGAGTATTTTGTGGTAAAAGTTCTTCTAAAGTTTCAAGGGAGTTTTATACGTCAAAGTTCTGCCCAAATCATTTTCATAAGTAATCGGTAAGCCGTTATAATGTCCATTTTATTTTAATTATATTATTTTAATTATGTTATTTATATAAAGGTTATTTTAAATTTTCTATGCAAATTCCGTTCAGACGTCGATATATTGAACTTATAAAGTCCAAAATAAATTTTACCATTTTAAGTCGTTATAATGCCCAAATTTTATTATAATTTAAATGTTATTAGAAATATACTCTTGACAATTTTCTAAAACAAACAAATTCAAAAGGAGGTATAATATAATTTATATTTGAATTTAATAATTATTTTGGAGGTTATTATGATATATTTAAATAAATAAATATTTCAAGTTATAACGGGATTATGTTCAATTAACCATAAATTATATTCTAATTATTTCATAAATTTCGTACAATCCAACGGTTATCGTAAATTAGGTTCTTGGCAAAGATCGAAGACAACACTTGTGGACTTTCAACAACACTCAACAAAAGGTGGGGGCAAGATTTCGTATACGATTGGGACGGTTAGCGTAAAATAACTTAATATATATGTGTGTAGTGGTGACCTAAGCCCTACTAGCGATAAATAATTAAGGAGAGCCTATTCTCAAATAATGATTTTCACAAATCACTAGGCGAGGTTACGCCGGCCTTAATTAATTATCATAGGAATAATCTTTGACAATTTGGTATTGTATTGTGCTTGCATTATTCGGTTAATTTTATAATTGTTTATTTTATTTATACTTGAATGATTGTGATTGATAGATTAAGGAAATAATCGGTTAATGAGAGAAAAACATTGCTAGATATTAAGTAATTGATCCCCATTAACATAAGGAAAGTTGGATACAATGAGTAGTTATATTTGGTTGGGTTCTGGCTAAGGAAAGACTTGGTCGACTATGCCGTTTACAGTCCACCTCTCTTACCTGGGAAGTTAACCATACAATTACCCATTATACAAACTGAACTTATTATGTAAGGACAAAGATCAAATATGGCAAGACATTGGATGGATTTGGTACTCAACCTAAGTATCTAGATAATAAGTATAACTTGAAAAGTTGATACGATAATTCCCCATTATTAACTTAATACTTATGGCTAAGAGTTGCCACAAGATGAGTGAGTGATCATATAGACTTGCATTAAGGAATGTGTAAGTCCACCGCCGTGCGGTATGGGACGCACGAGGTTGATCAGTCGCCTGCAATCCCGACGGGGATTATTATCTATGCATGCTAGGCAAGACAAGGTTCTTGGCCTGAATTCTCAGGGACGATCGACTTATAACACCTAGGCTCCATGTGAAGTTAGGTGGCGTAGCTCTTGGTAATTGGGAGTACGTTGGTGGCATGTGGTCTAGTGATATCTGATCTTGGTAAATGGGATAGATATCATTGACAGCGTTTAGTGGCCTGAGTCAGCATATAGTTCAGGGATGCATTAGAATAAATAAAGTATATGTAATTGTGGGTATAAGATACGCTTGTTTGTATAAATATGGTTTCCATATATATTATTATTTTACACATTCATTCCCACTTTTAAACTTGTACATGAATCTTAGCCCTGTGTCATTTTTGTTTTGCATTTTGGATTATTTTATGACGATCAGACGATGAGCTCGAATCTTGCGTACTTCCCGACAACTCAGAAGGAAAGGATATGAAGTGACGTGGAGATGTGTTACTATAACATCTAGATTGGGAGCTGTTAGTGTTTTGTCAAACGCTAATCACATCCCTACTACTACAGTCAGTATAAGTGTCAGTCTTGTTGGACTTAGGAGGTCCCTTTTGGTATGCTTTCTTTTTGGTTTCCTTTCTGTACTTTTATTTTATGTTTTATCTATGTGGCAAGGCCGCTAGTCTTAACGGTGTCAAACTCTGTAAAATATATTTGAAGCATATGTATGTGAAACAGTATGTTTTTAAATAATTAAGTATTGTCCTTTAAAAATTTCAAATTTTTCTGTATTTTTATAAGGTTTCATTAGAATTCCACTAATGGGACATAGGCTGTCTCATCCTCTATTACCAAATCCTTGATTAGCCCCGCCTGGTCCGAAACCAGCATTGAAAGGACCCATCCCAGCACCATTGGTATTCACATTGCCAAACCCAACATTGTCGTAGCCATTATTACCATAACCTTGATTGTTATCGTCAAACCCTCCGTTGCCGAAGCCTTGATTATTAAAGCCATTATTGCCATCCTGATTGCCAAAGCCAAAACCCTGATTGTTGTCACCGAAACCAGTATTGATACCAATATTCCTGTTGGTTTCCACGTTCCCATTGCCATTATCAGCATTTCCGTTACCAACGTTGTTGTTGCCATTGCCGGTACCAGTCTCACCAGCATTTGGTACCACTTCCTCCCTGCGAGGGGTCTCAACACGAACAGAGTTATATTCAGTATTACCACCCGCTCGCGCCAGCAGCGGTTGTACCAGAGTTTGAAGATGTTCCTGGCCCTTGGCCACAGCCTCCATAGCCTGCATGAATTGTGTCAACCTATCCCGGATCTCCTGCATCTCATCTTGTACCTGGTCCATGATCTTCTTACAGTTGCTTCTTGTAGCGTACCGGTGAGTTCTTTGTTCGTCAATTTTGAAACAACCTGAAAGATGCAGGAGATAAGGTTCGAGCTCAAAAAGGTACTTGCCATGCAATATGAATATGCAGATGCACACATGTAAATATGCAACAGGTTAATTTCCCCCCGGTTCTAGTTCCGGAGAAGAAGCCATAACGACAATGGAGTCCCAAGTAAACAAGCATAGAATCAGAAACCTCATACATAAACAAATGCCAAGAGGCAGAGTACAAAGGTACAACTGAATACAACTGAAAAGACCTCGGCCAACAAGCCTGGCGATGGTCAAAATACAAGCATGAATAACATACTACAAGAGAACAACAAAGATAAATCAGGACGGATGGCGCGCCCGGACATCCCCCAATAGCCTCAACGTCTCCGGATGACCTGGTCTGGAGAGCAGTTCCTGTATCAGTAATGCATGTCACCTAACAGTGAATCTCAGCTTTTTGGCATCCTCTACACAGGTTCCCTTGCCAAAACACTCATCAAGCCTGCATCTCTTGAAGCCAACCTTGAGTTCACAACCCCTCATTTCTTTGACCATGTCGCTCACTCTAAACTCAGCGTCACATCTAAGAGATGCCTCTTCAGCAATCTTCGCATTCTTAGCGCTGAACTGCTCCTCTATCCGGGAAATTTGCAGCTTCAACTCATCTTCACGCTCCTTCCGGCTAGTAAGCGTGGCATTCCATAAAAATTCCCATTTGGAAAGTCGAGAATAAGTCTTGTTCATAAGCTCTTTCTTAGTAGCAAGCACACTACTAACACCATTCAGGGCTACTCCCACCTTCTCTCTCCTGCTGGTCTCTTCAGTCAAATCTGAACTCAACCTGTTAATCATCTCAGTCTGCTTCTTCAAAGTGAAGGTTGCCTCACTCTTCTCATGCCGAAGATGGAAAATCTCTTTCTCTAACTCTTCATTTTCTCTTTGCAACTCTTCATTTTCAGCCAACAACTTGTTATACTTCTCAATCTCTACTGAAGTAGGTTCCTCAATCACCGGAAGATACAAAGGCTCTACAGCAGGATATGGCATCAAAGAAGTCCTAACTCTCTCATGGATCCAAGTCAAATAGGGATCATAGGCTTTACTATTTCTTTTGCCAAGCAAAGCCTTCCCTCTCCTATGAATATTCCCCCATGTGTGCCTCAATCTGACCAAAACATCCCCATCTAATAAACCCGTGAGATACAGAGATTCCTGTATCTCGTCCTCAACCGGAGAATCCCTCAAAGCATAGCCAAACTGTCTCACAAGCAGAGAAGGGTTATAGTTAATACAACCTTTCCGTCCAATCAATGGAACGTTCGAAAAGCCACTGCAGTATCAACAAAAGGTCCCGTCTTAGGAAGATGTCCCTGAAACCACCTGTATAGAAGAGGTACACAGCAAGAAACATTCTTTCCCCGACGCTTCTCATTCTTATAGTGAATAGAATGATAAACGTCACCCAAGAGAGTAAGCACCAGATTCTTCGAGGCAAGAACAAAGAATGCATCTGAGTCAACAAAATCAGGCAAGTTGGGGAACAAGACAATCCCATAAATGCAAAGAGTCAGAATAGCACTGAAGACAATCCAACATCCATCCTTCGCACACTGCGTAGCCTTCTCAACCAAGCAAGAAAGATGAAAACCATAAGCTCCATTCAGCTTGACCAAACCTCCGGGGAACTCAGAAGCATCTAAACTGACAATCTCAGCAAGCTTAGCCAACTCAGGCTCGGTATCCTCGTGAATAAAAGGCATCTGATCTAACACAAGAACTCCTAACATATCAGAATATTCCTCCAAAGTAGGGGCCAAAATATAATCAGGGAACAAGAAGCATCTCAACTAAGGCTCGTAAAACTGCATCAAGGTATAAAATCCAGTCATCTCAAACACAGAAGGTCTGCACACCAAACTGAGCAGTTTCCCATAAGACTCTCTAAACCCAGCCCTCACTATCTGATCTGCTAGAGCAACCAACCGCAACAAGGAACTGATATCTGGAGAAGGCAACCTGTAAGCAACTGTCCTCTCCATGGACTCCATGTCTGGCAAGAATAACACTAGAATCTGAGGGGAAAAAACACACCTGCAACATAAATACACGTTAATGAAATGCAAACATGAAAATGCAAATGCATATGCAAACAGGGGATCAAGTGCAGTGCTGAAGAACTATGTTATGCTGTACTGCAGCTTGAGAACCATCAGATCTTCTCCTTAAACCAAACCAACCACAAAAGAACCCTCACAACCAATTCTCACTGACAAAGACAAACCAGGTGTTCTGAGGCCAAAGTTTTTCTGCAAAAAGACCCACCTACCCCTCACAGGTATGTACTTAAATCGCAGGCGAGGTACGACATCCTATGCGGTCATCAGCGTCACAGACTTTCAAGAGCGATGATACGATACCCAGAAGGTGTGTCATCATCGTCCCTTGAAGAGGCCTCACTTAGCCGAATCCCAAATGATAGGTCCCCAGAGTCGACAACCCTCAAATCCAACAACCTGTCGAGCCCAAAGGGCCAGGCAAGAAGCCATCAAAGAGAATCTCGTCTGAGTGCAGATTTTGTAGCTAGCTGGTGCGAGCAAAGCAAGTAGGCTAACCACTACTTTCTACTTCTAAGTCTATGTGCATACTCAAGCCCAGGTTCGACTTATCTCTCAAACTAACCCTCTACCCACAGCACAACAAAAATAATATAGTACTGAAAGTAAAGACAGAAAGATAAATACATACAAAACCTCAGACGGGAAAACAAGCGTTAGGATTGACTCGCATAGGGAACTGTTGGAGTCCCCAGTAGAGTCGCTACTGCGAAAATCGGCGCCGGCCATGACAGAAGAGTCGCCACCATGCGTTATTTATCCCAAAAGAGGGAAAGGAAATGCTCAGAGAAAACCTAACGCAAAGAGGGAAAGGAATGGTCATCGCAACCAAATCCTGGATTCAGGAGTCGGTTACGCAAGAGGAAGGTATTAGCACCCCTCACGTCTGTCGTACTCGACGGGATCCACGCTTGTTTTCTTTCTAAAGGTGTGTTTATCTATCTATTCTAAAGGTCTGGTCTAAAAAGAAAAGAAAATGACTCGGCAAAGTATCGCATTTTATGCCTACGTATTCCCGTCTAGAACGAGAAATCAGAGTCAACGTAGTTCGCCTAACTACGGGTAAAAGGGGGGAAGGTTGCTCGCCGAGATATCACATCTCGTGCCTACGTACTTTCATACGGCATGAAAGATCAGAGCAAACGTAGTTCGGGCTACGAAAGACACAAGTTTGTCTGACAGTTTTTTTATCTCCTTATGAAAGGGTTTTCCAGATTAAGGGTCCAAGAGGACAAAAACAGAGTTTGAATGTTTGTTTGAATCTTTTACGAAAGAACTATTTTTTAGGATGTTCGCAATCTCCGTCGCACTAGAGACTATGACCTAGGAGTGAATGCTTCGCATTCACCCAAAGGGTACCACACTAAACATCCAGATTACTGGAGAGATACCCTCCACCAACCTTTTCCCAGATAGCTTAAGGCTCATAACGTACGACTTCAATTAACCTTATTACTGTATTTTTGAATTGTTTTGAGATGAGAAGAGAAAGACGCCCTAAAACTATGGTTGAAAGGGAATCTACCTAATGTTATCATGCATGGTTTAGAAACCTAATGTCTGTCATAATTCCCTCTTACACAGAGGAAATCAGAGATCCTAGGGGAAAACAACAAAAGAAAACAAGCAGTAAATAGTAAACAGTAAAATGCATGCTATGCAACAGTACAAGCGAGGCAAGGGAGTCCTGCTCTACCTCAAACCTAAGAAAACAACAGGCAAGGAGAGACAAGCTCCACCTCAAACCTAAAGGTAAGCAACACAAGCAAACATACAATACAACAAAAGAAAAAAAAACAGAGGAAGCAGCCCAAACAGCAGCAACAATCTTCTACAGACAGCAACTTCAACCTTTAGCAGCTGCTCTTGTCAGCAAAGTTGAATTGACAGCAAAGTTGACAGCAAAGAGTCTTCATCTTCAAGTTAGCTCCTATCTTCAAGCTTCTTCAATTCTTCATCTTCAAACTCTAGCAAGCTCCACAAGAAGAGAAATCATCATTGAGATTAAGTTACAATGCTAGGAAACCTGATGAAGACCAAAGGAATTCATCAGGAACCAACATTAGAAAGAAAATGCATCCTCAAAAGTTCTACTCATTAAGGCATGCCACTCATCCCTCCAAAGGATAGATGGGGCTTCCTTAAGAGGACTTTGCATCATAGGATGAGGATAGAAGCAAACAATGCATTCTATTTTTGATGAAAGGAAAAGAACTAGTTCTAATGGTTCTTCCTAAAACCTTAATCCTATAAGCTTCTAAAAAGCTCCTAAAAGAGAAAGAAAGCTCCAAGCCAAGCTCCACAAGCCAATCCACAGCAGCTACAAAATGCCCAACACCTCCTCCAAAAAGGAAACCAAGCTCTTCAAGCTCCAAAGCCACCAACAATATCAAACAAGGCAAGGCACCAAAGAAGGAACACCAAAGGCAACACCTATTTGTGAATTATATCTAAAATAGAAAACTAAGTTGTAAAAATCTAAGAATTTTCCTAAGGGAACATGTACGTTTTAACATTCTAGGGTTCAAATATCAGGGCCTAAATCAACTTCTAGGTCCACTAAATAAATCCTAAGTTGAAATGTGTCAAGATAAACCATAAGTTGGGAAGGCTCTAAACATCTTGCCTAAAACAGAACCTACAATTATCTAAAAAATCTAATAAAAATCCTAAGGGAGCATGCATATCTAACCTACAACATACTCAAAAATCAAATCCAGAAACCAAACCAAATGATCAAACCAAAATCAACAAAACATATAGGTAATTATGCAAAATAAAAGAAATAACATAAAAAGGAAAATGCAAATTAAATTGAAAAATGCATGAAAATGCAAACTAATAATTCCAGAAAATCACAAATTTAATCAGGGGCATGGACATATTTTTAAAATATTTTTCAGATCAAAGATGAAATTAATATGCATTTTAGAATGAAATATGAATAAAAATAAACAAAAATGAAATAAAAGAAATTAAAATGCTCAGATAAAACAGGCTGTTGGATGCGTTTACTGGTCATCTGGTCCAAGGCTTGAGGGAGCGCCACCTCATTTAATGAAACGACAGCGTTTTGAGGGTCAGAAGTCAACAAAATTAAACAAGTCACAACCCTTGGATGATGCTACCAAGTCAAGTCTGAGGCACGATCTGACGGTTCCCAGTCATCTTCCTCAATTCAAATATCAAACGGAGGGAAAGTCAGTGTGGTGGCCGGAGAAGACCTCCGGTCGTCTTCTCCGGCGAGGTGGTGGTTACAGGCGACCAAACAGTGTCAACTCTTATATCAAATTCATCAGAATTCCACAAGGATCTCAAATATCCTACTCATTTACTCTAGTTCTGGCTAGGTTTCAAATCACGATCCAAAGTTCAGAGAACACATCAAAATTGATCATCACCAAATTCAAATCTAAAACCATAGAAATGATCCTCACTCTTCCTACATCACTTTGATCTATCCAAATCATGTTGAATCCTCATAATCAGATCAACTCGTGTCAAAACAGAATTCACATCTCAACTTAGTTTGTCTCTAATTGTTCAGAATTTTGTCCAAAAATGATCTACACTTCTACTAGATCCTAAACACATGCTCAAAACAATCTACATCTTGCTACAATAGTGAGAAATGTGGAAGTTACATACCTGATGTAGATCCACTAACAGAGGTATCAAGAGCTCGATTCACGCTTCAAAACTCTCCAGAATCAATCAGTGATGTAAGAGGAAGCTATTTGATCCTTCAATTTGATCTGAATTTGCCTTGAACTTGAAATCCGATTCTCACTTGCTTGCTTGCAAAACCAACTTCTATCTTTGCCTCCACCAGGAAATGAGCTCCAAAATGAATCTGAATTCATCAAATGACTTATATAGAGTGTGTCTATGGGCTTTAGAGGTTCAATTGAAGCCCAATCCAGCAATTCACAATTTCTGTTTTTCTTTCAAAATTTGCACATGACAGTCGTGGAAAATGTCATCACAGCTTGCCCTGGAAACTTCCTTTTGCTTGCATAATGTCTTGTGAGCGAAATTGGATAAAAAAAGTGATTGAATTGCTTTGGTAAGGATTTTGATATGTAACTTGCTTGTGAAGTAACAAAATGGTAACTCATGGAATTCTGCCTCAACTCAAAAATCTACCAATGCCATTGTGTTTGAAATAATATTTCCACTCAAAATGAGTATTTACTTGACATGTTTTGGTCATATATCAATTAATTTGAAATTTTCAACTTTAATCCCTTTTAAAACCTTCTTTTTTCAAGCCATTTCAAACCAAATCTTGCCTCAAGCCAATTCAATGCATCATGAATACTTGGTTAACCTTAAGATCACATTTTGAGTAAGTTCCATGTTGAACAAAACTTCATTTGAAATGTGCAAGTTGGAGATTTTGACCTATAATCCAAAATGACCTATAATCTCACTTTCCCAAAATACCCCTGGCTTGCAAAGATCATAACTTGAGCTCCACAAATCAGAATAAGGACTTCTATAACTTTTTGGAAAGCGAAGATCATAAGGAACAACTTTCATGTTGGCCAAAAGTCCATGTGAAAATTCCTTCTAGGTCAAAAGTAGCCTGGAAGTCAGATGATTTTCTCAGACAAATTTCGCATTCATGTGGTGACCTGTAACTTGTCTGGACCATAACTTGAGTTCTATAAACCCCCTTGAGGACTTCTAGTACTCAAATTAAAGGTATTGATATGCTCTAAAAGTTCCATGTTGGCCAAAGATACATTTGAAACTTTTATCTTGACTTATGTGGTCTTGAAGCTAGGCACTAAACAAGGGATTTTACACTGAAACCCTAATTTAGCAACTTCCCACACTCTTGACTCTTCTTGACTTGATCTTGGCACAACACCACAAATGTATCAGCATATCATTTCATGAACTCCATGACCTAAAAATAGGCTTTGATACTCTTCAATTACACAGTTGACCTAGGATTGACCCAGATGAAACCCTAATTGCTTGCACTTCAACTGTGGCTCTTGCATTTGACACAATGACTTGATTGAGCTCTCCCATGGCCCTCTAGGCATTCCATGAGCTCCATACACATCCTCTTCTCATATTCAAAACTTCACATCCCTCTGATGGTCTTCAATTGATCCTTAAGTTAGGAGAAAATCCACATGCAAGCATCTAAACTCTTAGGCACTCAAACCACCTCCTGATGACCTTGATAACTTCTCAAGCTCGAATAAGACCTCTAGCTAGGCTCCTCTTGATAAGAATCACACTTGATCCCCTTCTATATGAATGATATCATGATATGCAAATGATATAATTATGCAAATGTTAATGCAATGAAACATAAACCAAGTAAGAAAAGAGGTTGGACAAATTTTGGGGTGCAACAGTATGCAACATATAGTGTAGTCTTAAAGATATGAAGATGTAGTCTTACAAGTATGCAACATATTTTTTCCTTTATAAAACAAGATGACAAAGATATTTATTAGTAAGAAAGCGTGCAAAACAATATCCTGCGAGACTAATATTGTAGCCATGTATAGACATTTATTAGTAAGAATCTTGTAGGCATGCAGAATGCATAGTGTAGGCATGCAAAACGCAAAGTGTAGCCATGCAGAGTGCAGAGTGTAGCCATGCAGACTGTAGAGTTTAGCCATGCAGAGAATCTTGTAGGCACGCATAGTTTAGTCTTGTCGTGCAGAGAACCTTGTAGGCACGCAGAGTTTAGTCTTGTCGTGCAGAGAACCTTGTAGGCACGTAGAGTGTAGTCTTGTAGGCACGCAGAGACATGTGATGAGTGCAAATCTAATAATAAAAAACAACACTTAATTGCTATTAATACAATAGAGATAGTTGATTTATTATCATATCAATTAGTAAAACAATCCTTTCAAACACGAGTTTACTAACACTTTAGTTATGGCTCAAACACCACAATACATGATCAGTGCACATTTAAACGGTGAGGTTTTTGAATGTAACTCAGCCGGTTTTAATTTTCGAAATACTAATGTTACTAGATTTTTGATTGACAGAAGATCAAATTTTTTACACTTGAAATCGAGATTAGAAAAGAAAATACAGTGTGGTCTGGTTGGCCAAATAATCTACAAGAATCCTGTGTTCTTTGGCGGGCACGAGCAATGCAAAATTTTCCAATTAAAGATTCGAGACGATGAAGATTTGCGTAACATGTTCCGTAGTCATGAGTATTCTGGTTTCTCAGATATTGTGCTATATATTACATTACAAAAATAACAACTGTCTCAACAACTTGATTCTTCTCAAGTTTTTTACGAATCTAATGAGGAACACGCTGAAGTCGATGCCATTGATGAAGAAGAAGAAGCAATTGAAGCCATTGTTAACGACATGGTAAATAACGAGGAAGAGGGAGTTCCATCCAGTCATGTTTATTGCTCACCTCAACACATGACAAGTCTCGACTTAGGTGACAGTGAACCCTCAACAGATATCTTTTACAACCCAAACTACACAACAGAAGATTAAAAGAGGGTGACAACTTTTATACAAAAGAAAACTGTGTCCGAGCAATTAAACAATATCATATGGACTTATCAATAGGTTATAGAGTCGGTCGAACAAATATGACTCTATATAAGATCTACTGCCGTAACAAGGTGTGTACGCTCCGATTAACAGGTTCTTTCCGAAAGAGAAGTGATTCATGGAAGATAGGGCCAATGGATTCATCCCACACTTGTATAATCACGAATCCGATGCAGGGCCATCGCAAGCTCAGCTCTCAATTGATTTGCAATGAGATTTTATCGGTCATTAGCGACAACCCTTCTTTGAAGGTGAGTACCATAATTTCACATATGGTTCAAAGGTACAATTACACTCCTTCGTACCGAAAAGCATGGATAGCTAAGACTAAAGCGGTTGAAAGGGTGTTTGAAAATTGGGAGGAGTCTTATAAAGAACTTCCAAAATTGGGTGGCACTTAAACAATATTCTCTAGGGACTATTACCATCTTGGAGACAATGTCGGCGTATACACCAGACGAGACTTGCGTTAGTGGAAATGACATTTTTCACAGACTCTTCTGGGTGTTTGAACCATGTATCAAAGGCTTTGCTTATTGTAAACCTATTATTCAAGTTTATGACACATGGTTGTACGGGAAATATAAGGGCACACTACTCATGGATATGGCATAGGAAGGGAACAACAACATTTTTCCAATAGCTTTCGCTCTAGTTGAAGGGGAGACTGCTAGGGTTGGAGTTTTTTCCTAAAAAATCTTCACTTATACGTTTCTCTCCAACCTAACTTATGTTTGATCTCTGATAGACACCCATTAATCGAGAGTGTATACGAGAACCTTGATAACGGTTGGCAAGATCCTCCCTCGACCCATGTGTATTGCATAAGACACATTGCCCAAAATTTCATGCGGGAAATCAAAGACAAAACACTAAGGAAGAAGGTTGTGAACGCAGGATATGCACTAACAGAGCCCATATTCAAACACTACCGTGACGAGACCAGACTGACAAACACATATGCATTAATGGATTGATAATATTTATAAAGAGAAATGGATGAGGGAATACGACAATGGGGTGCGATGGAGCCACATGACAACTAACCTCGTTGAATCAATGAATTTTGTTTTCAAGGGAATCTGAATCCTACCAATAACTGCCTTGGTAAAGACAACATATTTTAGGCTTGAAGCACTCTTTGATAATAGACATACAAAGTGGGGTTCAGTATTACAATCTGGTCAGTTGTACAATAATAGTTCAATAAAATTCATGAAAGACGAGGTTGCCAAAGCCAACACACATGTGGTCACAATCTTTGACCGTAATAAAGGTTGGTTCAGTGTTGCCGAGTCAATTGATCACAATGAAGGAAGGCCTAAGGGATTTTACTGAGTGAAACTAGATAGGAGTTGGTGTGACTGTGGAAAGTTTCAGGCATTTCGTATGCCTTGCTCCCATGTTATAGCAGCATGTTCGAAGGCGCGCCAGGACCCAACCAACTATCTTTCTGCTGTTCACCAAGTGATAAGTCTATACAATGTCTACACATGTAGCTTTCAGGTGGTGGCAAAGGAGGACTATTGGCCTCCATACAAAGACAAAATTGTCTGGCATAATAATTTGATGCGAAGAAAGAAAAAAGGGTCGCCCTAATAGCACGCGCATTCAAACGGAGATGGATGCAACAAACAAAATGGTCAGATTATGTAATTTGTGTCGGCAACCAGAACACGATCGTACAAAATGCCCCAATGTATGATCAAGCACATGATCATAGTTTCTAATGTAATTGTGTCCCTTTAAATCAACAACAAATTTCATTCTATTGAAAGCATAGTTAAGCGATTACAATTAACAAGCAACATAAATTAAACAAACATAACTTAATATCACAACAACATTCCGAAAATAACAACATAACCTAATATCAAAATGACAATCTGAAAATAACAACTACAAACCCACATAAAACAACACAATGTATAAACTTATCTAGGATATGACAACCATCAAGGTAATCTTCTTGGGTGTTAACATCATCACAAGGACACCAACATCATTTTCCACTTTTCTGCAATCACGAGTAACTTCGTTTCTCCCTGACTCCTCAACCAACCTCTCAATTTTCCTAATCTTTTCACCTACAACGTCATCCCATATGGCAATTCAGTATATGGTAGGACAACCGAAAAACAACCCATGCACCATATGAAATGGCGAATCAGGGATGAGAGACCTTGATCAGCCATTTCATATGGTGACTCCTCCTACAAACATAACTAATTTGTTTTTTTTTTAAATATTAATTTATGTGGTAATTTTTTTGAAAAAACATGTTATATTAAAAAAAATTCACATATTTTTATTAAATAATAATGTAAAATTATTTTATAATTATAAAAAATGGATAATTATAATTATCTTAGTTTTTAAAATCAGACTGAACGGCCGGTCAGATCGGTTGAACCGAAAATTAGAGTGGTATTTGGTCTGGTTCAATTGTTGGATAAATTATGTAATTGAACCGATGAAAACCGATAGAAACTTATGTAAATTAATAAAAACAAAAAAATCGACGATTTTGAAAAATCGACAGTTCAAGTGCTTTCATTTTTATTTTTATTTTTTAAATCAAAACGACCTCATTTTTATTATTTAAAAAGAGTTAAAAAAAACTAATATTCTTTCCTTTCTTGTAGCATATCTAGTCGTCGAAAGTAAAAAATTTTTTTTTTATAAATCGAGTCATTCAGTTCTACCGATTTAATACCTATATATTTTTGTTATAATGACAAACTTATTCAACCGAGTTTTTTGATTTTATTCAATTTAATCATACGGTTCGACCATTAACCCAATGATTTGACCAATGAACCAATGATCTAATATTTTTATCGGTTCGATGACCGGTCCAATTTTTAAAACATTGATATTTATTGTATATATAATTTTTTAAAGTTTTAATTAAATATAATATATTTAATTATTATAATTGATAAATAATATAATATAAGAGAATATATTTTTTACACTTTAATGGACATGTATTCTCTATAATATAAGAAAGTTAATTGTACTAGAAATTACTATTTTACCCTTTGCTCTTTTTTATTTCATGTCACCATTTTAATAGTAAATTATATCTTTTTTACGCTTTATCCAACCACATTAGTCTTTTGATTGCAATCCAATTTATATTTGCTTTGTACTATCTCAAGGTTTACTATGCCATGTTACAAATTTTATAAAGAAAACGTAATTAAATTTTCATATATTTGATTTTTGCAAACAAATATAGGAACTTTTTTTAGGAAGTCAACCTACAAAAACTTCGAGTCATAGCATACTGCAAAAAAAACTTTATCATTTCCAAATAAAAACTATTTCATCATCTGCTTCTTCCACTACTTTTGTCCTTTTCAACAGAATTTTTGGTTTCAAATCTCTCTTGATTATCTTCTTCAACATTCCCATCTCTTTTAAACTTTAATTCCCTTTTGCTATTCCAACCATTTTCATTTGGTCTTCAACATCTCTTCTTCAACAAGTAAGACAGATTTTAATTTATCATTTTTATCATTTGCTTTGAATACTTTTTTGTTTCATTTTTTATTTTTGTCATTTGTTTTAAATACCCTATTATTTATTTTTTTCATATATTTCTTTTTACTTTACCATCTTTATGATTTTCTGCAGAAATTTGTGTTTTAAACGCATTACAAGATCTATTGGTTTATTTAAAGTATTTTTCATAAACCTTGTTTATAAACATAACTAAAATGTGTTGTTGTTATTTTCAGGTGATCTTGCTTTGAAAATAAAAGTGATGGAAGAGGGTGAAAAATCTAAGAACTAGAAAAGTAAGTATCAATGGGTAAGAATAAAGAATTTGTTTATATGATTTTTTATTTTTGAAGTAGATTTTATAAAATTTTGGAGACATTTGAATTCATAAAAGCTTTGGTATAATGTCAATATTTGTATACACTTTTAATTTTTTTTAGATTCATATTTACTGTTGTTTAGTTTATTGATTTTGATTATGATTTAATTTTTGTATTTTGTTTAGAAACTAGAAACGAATCTGATATTGGTTGAAGATCTTTGGTATGTGATAGTGGTGTAATTCCCTTTTTGATTTACCTTTCTATTCTACTTTTATTTTTTTTGAGTTTTTACTGATTTTAGAAAAAAAAAATAACAATTGAGTTTAAATTATAATTTGATTACTTTCTCTCATGTTGGAGGTATTAGTACACTGAATTTCTGCTTGTGTTTTTTTACGGTTCTTTACCTAAACTTCTCTCTTCAAAATCTCTCATTTAATTTTAATTTATTGTTTTTGTGTTTATTTTTCAGGAATCAAAATTAGAGTTTGAGAAAATCTTTTAGATGGTGTTATGAACATTATGCGGCTACTATAGAGTTGCAATAAATAGATAATTTCTCTTTGACATTGACATGATATTTTTACTATTAACACTTTGAAATCTTCATGAATAACTTGATCACGAAGGACTATGATATCATATGCCTTAAACATATCAATATATTTTCTTGCATTGTGTGAATGCCAGTTAAATATGTGTATTGATGGTTTCAGGGAGCAAAATGATGTATTTATGGTGTTAATGATTCAAAATAGATTATGAGTATATGGTACATTTTATTTTGATATTCTCTTTGTTTTTCTATACAGTTTTATATATGTTTTTTGTGTTGGTGTAAGCCCTATAGGCCATTACTTTTGGTACTTGTATCGAATTATTTATTAATAATAAAAGACATTTCTTTATTATGTTTGTTTTTCCAATATAATAAAGTCCCTAGAATAGCTAGTTCGTTTAATGAAATATTAAGTGTGATTTAATCATGAGATCCCATTAAACATAAGGACACTATTTTTGAAGTATCTGCAGTCGAGCTTTACTGTGAAGTGGGATAACCTTAAAGCATTAAAACTATAATGTAGATAGATTGATTATCACATCTCATGAATCATGAATAAGGAGTTATCAAGTCTTAACATGTGCATGAATATTAGGAGTAATATTTATACTGGATTGACCCGCTATGAGAGTACTACATAGAATGTTATGCAAAGTGTCATAAGTTACTCTCATGGTGATAGTGGTGTATACCATCATTTAACCTGAAATCACTATGGACCCTAGATGTAAAGTCGAGTACTTTATTGTTGATCTAACATTGTTCGTAATTGGATGACCATAAAGACAGTTGATGGATACTCCATAAAGCATGTTGAGGGACATGAGTGACCTAAATAGAATTTGCCCATTCTGCATAACAGGATAAATGTCTAAGGGACCAATATTGAACTAGACAAGGACGACACGGTATATGTCTTGTATTCAATATACACATAAGGGCAAAAGGGTAATTATAGACATAAATATTATCAAAAAAGGTTTTGTCAGATCACATGGCATTTTCGTGACTTGGGTAGCAGTGATGTGTTGTTAGATACTGCTCACTATTTATTATGTTAAATGTGTGATTTAATATAATTGTCAACATCGTGAAAACCTACAGAGTCACACACATAAGGACAGATTGATAAGAGGTATAGTAAATAAGGAACACCGTAAGGTACTGTGCACTTAAGTAAATGTAGAACACTGTAAGGTATGATGCATTTAATTATAATATGGAATGTGATAAGGTACCATGCGCTTAGGTGATATATAATACACCATAAGATATGATGCACATACACTTAAGTGGGATTTTTAGCTTGCAGCCCACACAAGTGGTTCTATAAATAAAACTCTTGTGCAGAAGCATACACTCTTGATGAAATTTCAGATTGTGAAACCCTAGCCATATTTTTCCTTCTCTCTCTCTCTCTCTCTCTCTCTCTCTCTCTCTCTCTCTCTCTCTCTCTCTCTCTCTCTCTCTCTCTCTCTCTCTCTCTCTCTCTCTCTCTCTCTCTCTCTCTCTCTCTCTCTCTCTCTCTCTCTCTCTCTCTCTCTCTCTCTCTCTCTCTCTCTTAAAACCTTCAATCGTAGCAGCTAGCTAGTACTGAGACTGAAGGAATCTGTACGTATGAACTGAGCAGAGGCGTTGTTATTCATCATTCAATGCTTGTGATCAATCCTTTGATTCATCACTTTGATTCAGCATCAAAGGTTTCATCGTCACAAGAGTTAATGGTTTCTATCATTGATCATGCTCATTCGTAAGGATAACTAAAGGGAAAATTTTAATTTTTGCTGTATTTTGGATCACTGACCGGGCAACGGAACCCCCGGCTACTCTGTGTAGTATGATCATTTGCCGAAATTTAATTTGATTTATTTAATTAACAGAATTTAAACTAATAATAATAATAGTAATAATGTGTTTATTATTGTTCTATTGTGGTGATTAGTTATGGCCTTAGTTTTCCTTTATTTTGTTTTGGAATTTTAAAATATGACCCGCGTGTCGGCCTCTCTTTTAAGCTCTTAATGTAACTTCTTTTCTCATCTCACTCCCTCGTATGTAAAACGAGTATTCTTTTATGTAATGTAATGTTATGAAGAAAGAGAAGAATACAAGATCAAAGGAGGAAAGCCTTAGAGATTTTTCTTGGAGAGGTGTAGATTGTTATTAGGTTTAGCTTAGGTTCTCTCATTGGCTTGGGAGAACAATTGTCCTAGGGGCCATAACTGTTTCATTTTTTATGTGTGTTGATACATATGAATGTGTGTTGATGCATGTGAGAGACGATTTATATGATAAATAAGTCGGTAAGATCAAACTAATTGAAAATCCCCTCAAAATTGAATATTAAGTTTATGCTTTCCAAGTTTTAGAACTCGTCAAGACTAGTATCAAATAATGTAGGTTTCACCTAATGTGAGGTGCATGCTCTATATTGGTAAGGTGCAATGGGATAAATGTAATATCCAATTTCTAAAACAATGAGTCAAATTTAACTTAACAAATTATAATAAGATTATATACGTTTAGAAGCAAGAGTTGGGAATGATCCATATGATGGATTAGAATAAGTAGTTATTCATTGAACTGAAAATATCCGAGAATTGTATTAGATACAATTGGAAGGAGTTCCTACCTAAATAACTGATTTTTGTGTAAATATTCTAACACTAACTTAAAATAAAGTGAAATATGGATCTCGATCCACTAGAAAATCTTCCAACGAGATTTTCCGAATCAAATGGTGAGGGACATTTGGTTTGAGTAAATTAGTGGAAGCATATTTAATTAAAGGCTTAATTGAATATGCTGGTTTTAATTGATACTTATAATTTCACATTTTTATGTAGATTACCATGACAAGAAACACCTCTAACAATATTTTGCAATCAATCCTTGATATGAAAAAATTATCTGGGACAAATTTTATGGATTGACATCGAAACCTGAGGATTGTCCACAAACATGATAAAAAGTTGTATGTCTTAGAGACACCTATTCCTGAATAAGAGCCTCCTAGTTCTACTCCTAAGGCAGAAAGAGATGCTTATAAGAAGCATGTAGATGATGCCAACGAAACTGCCTGCCTCATGCTGGCTATCATGAATTCTAAATTGCAAAAGAAACATGAAAACATGACAGCGTTCGATATGATCAAACACATGAAGATGTTCTTTCAAGAGCAGGAAAGGGATGAGAGTTTTGAAGTTTAGAAAGCCCTTTTTCAAGGCATGCTAGCTGAGGAAGCCCTAGTAGGTCCCCATGTACTCAAGATGATTGGGTATGTGGAGAACCTTGAAAAATTGGGTTTTTCCTTAAAAAAAGAGCTTGCGACTGATTTGATCCTATATTTGTAGTCAGAGAGCTCCCGTTAATTTATCCTTAATTTTAATATGAATGATATGGACAAAAGTCTTCCAAAGTTGCTAAGCATATTAAGAATTGCTGAGCAAAATCTGAAGTCAAAAGGGAAGTCCATTCTGATGGTTAGTATTGGAAAGAAACAGGACAAAAGGGCCACCAAGCACGGTGGTAAATGGAAAGGCAAGGAAGTTGTCAAATCCAAACATACTGTTCTTGCTTTGAATCTTTATAGAGGTATAGAAAAGGAGGGCACTTGCTTCTATTGTGATAAGACCAGACACTAGAAGATAAACAACCCAAAGTACCTTGAAGATAAGAAGAATGGAGTAGATACTTCAACTTTGGGTATTTTTGTTATAGAAATAAATTTATCTACTTCTGCCTCATGGTTATTGGATACTATATGTAGTTCTCACATTTTTACTAACATGCAGGGGCTAAAAAGGAGTAGAGATTCAGCAAAAGGTGAAGTTGACCTACGAGTTGGCAATGGAACAAAGGTTGATGCTTTAGCCGTAGGAACTTATGTACCTGCAATAATATTATTTATGTTTCTTGTTTGGACAAGTTTGGTTTTTCATTCATAATAAAGAACAATTGTTGCTCCATTTATTTGAATGATATATTATATGTTAATGCATAAATGACTAATGGACTATATATACTTGATCTTGAAATGCCTATTTATAACATTAATACTAAAAGGATGAAACTAATGAGTTAAATCCAACTTACCTTTAGCATTGTCGATTAGGCCACATAAATGAGAAACACATTTCCAAACTCCATAAAGATGGACTCCTGGACTCTTTTGATTATGAACCATATGAGACATGTAGATCTTGTTTAATTGGAAAGACGACAAAGTCCCCATTCACAGGAAAAGGTGAAAGGGCTAATGATCTTTTGGCCCTCATACATACTGGTGTATATGGACCACTGAACATACCAGCAAGAGGAGGTTTTCAATACTTCATCATATTTACTGATGATTTTAGTAGATATGGTTATGCGTATTTAATGAAACACAAATCTGAGTCCTTTGAAATGTTTAAGGAATTCAAGAATGAAGTACAAAACCAACTAGGTAAGAATATTAAAACTCTTTGATCAGGTTGAGGCGATGAATATTTAAACCTAGAGTTTGATGACCATCTAAAAGAGTGTGGGATTCTATCCCAACTCACTCCTCTTGGAACACCACAATGGAATGGTGTATCTGAGAGAAGAAATTGAACCTTATTAGACATGGTTCGTTCCATGATGAGTCACGTTGATCTTCTAAACTCCTTTTGGGGACATTCACTTTTGACAACAACTTACACACTTAAACTGTTCCATCTAAAAGGGTTGAGAAGACATCAGATGAGATATGGAATGGTAAGAAACCACATATGTCTTACATGAAAATTTAGGGTTGTGGAGTTTATGTGAAACAACAAATTTCAACTAATCTTGAGCCCAAATATGGCAAATACTTATTTGTGGGGTAACCTAAAGAAATAAGAGGGTATTACTTTTACAATCCTTCTGAGAGAAAAGTGTTTGTCGCTCGAATTGGATTTTTCTTGGAAAAATACTTTATTTCCAAAGGAATCAATGGGATGAAAGTATAGCTTGAAGAAATTCAAGAATCACAAAGCATTGATACACCTATGGAAAAATTAGAGCAGGAATCACAAGAAGTTGTGGAAGAGCAACCTACTCAAGTAGAACAAGACCAACGTAAGTCGAGAAGAATATGTCACCAACCACAGAGATATGGATATCTCATAACTGATCAAGGTGTTGTATTACTCATGGATCAAGATGAGCCTATAACCTACCAAGACGCCATAACTGGTCCTAAGCATGAGAAGTGGCTAGAAGCCATGAAATCTAAAATGGATTCCATGTACACAAACCAGGCTTGGACCTTAGTAGAGCCTCTTGTAGGAGTTAATCTTATAGGATGCAAGTGGATCTTTAAAAAGAAGGCTGACATGGATGGTAAGGTACATACCTATATGGAAAGACTAGTTGTTAAATGTTGTAAACAAATTCATGGGGTAGACTATGATGAAACCTTTTCACCAATTACAATGCTTAAATTTGTTTGGATTTTACATGTTATCGCTGCATATCATGATTATGAAATATGACAGATGGATATCAAGACTGCTTTCCTTAATAGGAATCTTCTTAAGGACGTGTACATGACACAACTTAAAGGATTTGATATACCATAAGAAGCCAAAAAAATATGCAAGTTACATCAATCAATCTATGGATTTAAGCAAGCTTCAAGAAGTTGGAACCTTCATTTTGATGAAGCTGTAAAACAATATGGATTCATAAAGAATGAATATGAGCCTTATGTCTACAAGAAGGTTAGTGAGAGCATGATCATCTTCCTAGTATTATATGTAGATGACATATTACTCATTGGAAATAATGACCCTACCTTTCAACAAGTGAAAACATGGTTAGGTAAATGCTTTTCTATGAAATACCTTGGTGAAGTAGACTATATATTAGGAATCAGGTGCTTGGCCTAGTCAGAGTACATATATAAACAAAATGTTGAGACGCTTTAATATGCATGATTCCAAGAAAGGATTCATACCTATGCAACATGGAACGCGTCTATCAAAAACACAATCCCCGTTAACTAACGAATAAAGAGATCGCATGAATAAGATTTCATATGCATCTGCAATAGGATTTATCATGTATGCCATGTTATATACTCTACCAGATGTCTCATATGCTTTAAGCGCAACGAGTAGGTACCAATCTGATCCCAATGATGCTCACTGGGTAACTGTCAAGAATATCCTTAAGTAATTGAGAAGGACTAAGGAATCATTATTGGTATATAGAGGTCAGGAAGAGCTTTTTGTAATTGGGTACAACGATGCTAGCTTCCAGACATATAAGGATGACTTCAGATTGCAATCTAGTTATATGTTCTACTTAAATGATGGCGTTGTGAGCTGGAAATGTTCAAAGCAAGAAACAATTGTTGATCCTACAACCGAGGCCGAGTACATTGCTTCCTCAAATGCAGCAAAGGAAGTTGTTTGAATCAAGAAGTTCATTAGTGAACTTGGCATAGTCCCTAGCATTGTGGATCTCGTTGATCTCTATTGTGATAATAATGATGTTTTAACACAAACTAAGGAGGCTAGATCTCACTAATGATTCAAACACATACTTAGGCATTATCACCTTATTTGAGAGATAATAGATCAGGGAGATGTGAAGATATGTAGAGTGCCTACACTTGACAATATTTCTGACCCACTGACAAAGCCTCTTGCGCGACAGAAGCATGATGGTCATACTAGATCAATGGTTATTAGGGGTGTGTCTGATTGGCTCTAGTGCTAGTGGGAGATTGTTGGTGTAAGCCCTAAAGGCCACATCGCCATGGCACGGGTCAGTCACTGAGAACATGAAGAGCATCCTCTTCAACTTTAAGGCAACAAGAACACATCGTACTACCACTTCCAAACCAGCTTTTCTTCAAGTTAATGAGCAATCCATCATGCTTTAAGATCCATAAGAAGGCTCTTATCCTCTGACTGAATTGCATCTTCTAAATAATTGGCCACCTATTATTCTTCATGCCCTCGTTATGACCATCAAGCATACTATACATGGATCCAACACAAAACTACCTACTATGTTGTCCAATTCCCACAATCTCATCCAAACTCGCATCACTAATAGGAGGAATCAAACTACGGATTCTATTTCGAATTTCCATTGGCAACCAATAATCGAGCACCTCCTAGTCCCAATCACCATGAATAGTTACCAAATCATAAACTTTTGTTGCATAAAGATGCATGGGAATCGCGAAACCAAGGTCTACAATTCTAATGTTGTGTCCTAGCTAACATTTATCCCATGCAGCAATATGCTTCCCATCACCAAAATCCCACATGCAATTTTGATGTATTTTGGGCCAGATACTCAACATTCCCTTCCAGAGGCTTAAGTCTGAGCTTCTAACACGCAGGCTATTATTGTCAGAATTTCTTCCATATTTCCCCCACACAACTTGTTTCCAAATATCATCATTGCCATTATGCAGTTTCCAAGCTAACTTAGACATGCAGGTTGTATTTGTAGTGTCAAGCTTGTACAATCCCAATCCGCCTTCATTCTTAGGCCTTGTAATCTTACTCCAACTTACTGCATGAAATTTAAAGAGAATATATATATTAAGTTAAGAGTAAGTGATCCTTGTTTGATTTGGCATTAAAAGCAAATATATATTGCATCACATCAATATTATTTTGTGTTTCTTTGTATCAACAGAGCAAATAAAGATAAGGTTTTTTAAAAAATCAATTGTTTATGGGCATGGATCTTTTTTATAAGCAAAATTTTCATTTCACAAGGGGTATTAGGGCCCAACCCAAATTACAACTGCCCATCAACTAAGGTTACATCTTAAAATAACTAAATAAAACCCAATGTATATTTACACCATTCATAATAATTACAAGCAATTCTATTTTTTGAACGAGTTACCAACCACCACCGCGAGAAGAATTTAATTCTCTACACAATTGAATTTGGATCCCCAACTTCATCATTGAAAAGAATTTGATTTCTAGATCACCAAATACACCAACATACCACAAACCAAATCCTACACGAAGAATTTCTGAAACACATTCCTCTTAGTTTCTCTGCCCACACCAACAAGTGATTACAACAGGTATGCTCATTGATCCCATCCACATCAAACTAGTCAAAAAAATTTCTCCATATTAACTTGATCCTAGAATAATTAATGAAAACATGATGATAATATTCATTAGGACCAAAACAGAAGACACATACCAGATCATGGGAGTTGGAGACGATCGCACGCCTGATAAGATTAACATGCGTTAGGAGCCTATTGTCGCTACTGCGAAAATCGGCGCCGGCTGAACAGAAGAGTCGCCACCGTGCGTTATTTATCCCACGGGAGGGAAAGGAAACGCTCAGAGTAAACCTCGCACAACATGGGAAAGGTATGGTCGTCGCAACCAAAACCTGGATTCGGGAGTCGGTTACGCAAGGGGAAGGTATTAGCACCCCTCACGTCCGTCGTACTCGACGGGATCCACGCTTGTTTTCGGGTATGGGTTGTTATTCTATCTAAACTATAGGTCAAGAGTTAAAAAGAAAATAAAATGAAAATAAAAATGACTCGGCAAAGTGTCGCACTTTATGCCTACGTATTCCCGCCTGGAACGAGAAATCAGAGTCAACGTAGTTCGCCTACCTACGGGAAAGGAGGGGAAAGCTGCTCGCTAGGATGTCGCATCCTATGCCTACGTACTTTCATACAGCATGAAAGATCAGAGCAAACGTAGTTCGGGCCACGTACGACACAAGTCTGTCCTGGTTGATTTTATTCCTTCTGAAAAAGGTTTTCTGATTAACAGTCCCGGCGGACAAAAATGACGTCTTGATGAGTTCACCTTCTTTTACGGAAGAAGTTTCTTTTATTGTGTTTGAAATCTTTATGTGTTTTTCTGTTTGTTTTGAGAAAGAAGAGACAGAACTCTAACCTGTGGTTGCGAAGGGGATCAAACTAACCTAATGTTATCATGCATGGGTTAAGACTTAGTGTCTATCATGCTCCTCTCTTGCACAGAGAGAAACAGAGATCCTAAGGGAATAGACAGAAACAGAAACAATAGCAGATATATTCAGTAAAGCAATAAAATGCATGGATGCAACAATACAAGCGAGGCAAGGGAGTCCCACTCAACCTCGAACCTAGAAAACAATAGGCAAAAGTGAACAGACTTCACTTTCAACCCAACAAGGTAAACAGCAAACAATACAGTCCAGAAAACCAATCAATACATCAGAAATGAAACAACAAAAGCTAAACAGCAAAGTAGTCTTCATCAGCATCTGCAACCATCTTCAGGCTTCAAGCAAGCATCAGTCTTTATCTTCATGGCCTTCAGGCAAGGGCTTTGATCATCAGTCTTCTATCTGCAATGGCTTTTCTTCAAGTTCAAACCTCCAGGATGAGGGATCAGTCACAAGAGTGAATTGGGTGTTAAGCAATCAGTTGACTACCAAAGGTGGTGAACAGACTGCTTCTAACACGTATGACATTTTCTCTCAAGAGTTCTATCTCTTAGACACTATCACCAAGCCTTCCAAAGGAAGGGGGTGAGTGTCTTAGAGAGACTCTGTATCACAGAGAAGAATGGATGCAGACAAGGCAATCCATGTTTGAGAAACAAGCTTTCTAATCTTGAGCTCTGCCTAGCTCCTAAACCCTAATCTCCTCAGCATCTGCTAGCAAGAATCTCCTCTTCAACTCTGGAAGTTGAACTTCAATCTCTGGGTCTCCAATGGCTTCACCTTCTCAAGTCTTCAGCTCTCCCAGGTCCCCAAACAAATCCCAATACCCACACAGACAAACAATAACCCCAGAGGGCACACACACCAGTCAATCAGATATATACAGTACATCAATAGCAGTAGGGGAATCCTGACTTTTTCTAAGGGGATCTGATAACTACCCATAGCCCCTATAGTCCCATAGCTAACCTATTCAATCTCTAAGTCCTAAGGGAAGTGAATTAATTCTCCTAAGTCATCACCTAAAACCCTAGTTTGTTCATGTTATTCACACTTACACTAAGCACCTAAAATTAATTTCTAAAAATGGGAACTAAATTATATCTACAAGTTTAATGTCTAACCTAAACAACCTAAAAAGAATGGGTGAAAAATATTAAAGCAATTAATAGAACAAAAATTAACAAAATCATGCATGAAATGAAACTATTTAAAATGCTATTTATTTAGAAAATATGGGAAAAATATCAAATAAAAAATAAAATGCAATTTTTATTTTTTATAATTTTCTTGACTTTTTAAAGAAAATGTTAAAAAAAGAATGAATTGAAAATATGCAATTTCTGATTTATTATGAATTTTCAAAAATGAATGAAAATAAAAAGAAATTAAAAAAGAAAATAGAAAGAAATAAAGGGAGGGGGTGAGAAAAGTAACTCGCTGCAGTTCAAATCCCAAGTGGGCTGGAAAAGTGGGGGTGCGCGTAGTAATTGCATTAGGCTCAACGTTCTCAGAAATTAAACTAGAAAATGCCAGAAAATGGGAAGAAACTCGGTGTAAATAGCAGTAGAATCACGTTGAAATATTTGGGCTTGTTGGCTGAGGGGTGTGTATAGCAATGCAATTCAGGCCCACTCAGAATACTTAAATGAAACGGTGCGTTTGGCACCCCAGAGTCTCCCTCCATTTCTCACTTTGAACGTGGTCCGTTGGATCTAGATTGGAGTCGTGGTCAAACAAGGGATCCTATGGCCATCCATCATCGTCCCCAAACCTCTTCTAGGGTTTCAGAAAAAAACCAGCTCCATGCATGACTTTCGAGCTCATCGTTCTCCTCCAATACGCCATGAAATCACACCCTTCAAAAACCAAAATTCATCCATTTCTTCCCCTCTACAAGTCTATATCCTTAGTTTGCACTGAAACTCATCCAATCAACCAACTCGATAGATAGAACAGATGGAAACCACCATTAATAACTGATATCAAACCTCTCCAACTCTCTCCAAAATGTGTCCTACACTTATCTACAGCTTGCACTGATCACAACATGCTAATCCAAAGCCATTTTCGTGCCTTATCTTAGGAATTACAAGTTCTAACAGATTTGGTACCTCATGCTCAACCTCCATGAAACTCCTCCAAAATCATCCAAAACAGTCCTCTACCCTACTTTAACCATTCTACACTATCCAAAACCCTAAGATTCTAACTAAATCAAGCCATTCGAGCAGAAAACAAACCTGGTGCAATTGGTGTAAACAGGTGCTAAACTCTTGGGATCAGATGCTTGTGATGTATGGAAAGTGATCAGCAACCTTGATGATGAATTCTGTTTGCAATAATTCGTGTGCAAACTCCTTGAATCTTGTGCTTCCAATTTCTTGAACCTTGAATAATGAAACTTGTATGGCACTCTCCTTGATTGATTCAGCCAAATGAATATGTGAATTACAACCTATGGATGATGGTGATGAAGTTCAGATCAAGAATGAGGAGGATTGGTGAGAAATTGAGATAGTTTGTGAAGCTTATGCAAGAATGGAAAGGTGTGGAAAACTTGGGATTTTTAGCAAATGAAGTCACCAACCATGGCATGAACCAACTTGTGTGAATATATAGATGAGGTTAGAACCTCCTAGAAACTTGGAGAAGTTTCCCTTGCACCAATTCCCTTGGATTTTGATTATGTTTCTTACATTGCAAGCAACCATGGATAACTAACAAATTATGAACTAAACTCAAAATTCCACTTTAGCCAATGTCTTTAAAATGCCCTTTCCATTCAAAATGACCTATAATTTTGCTTCATTTGGCCAAGATATGAAAAATCTCATTTTTAAGGCCATTTTTATTCATTAAATTCAACAATTTTGAAACCTTGTGCTATGAATCTTTCCAATCTCTCATGGTCACTTTTCTAGACTCAAAATGTCATTTTGAGCAAGTTTGATGTTGTAAAGTTTTCCATTTGAAGCTTCCTTGTATGAGTTTTGGGCATAGGTTAAAATGACCTGTAATTCACAAATGACCAAAATACCCTTTGCTTGCCAAGACCATAAGTAGAGTTCCCCAAATCATATGAAGGCATACTATACCATTATAGAAAGCTAAGACAATAAGGAACAACTCTTATGTTGACCAGAAGTTCATTTGAAATCTCCTTGAGGGGTAAAAATTGCTTGGAAGTCAAGTCACTTTCACAGACAAAATTTCAGATACCTCAGATGACCTGTAACTTGCAAGGACCATAACTTGAGTTCTATAAATCTACTTGATGTCTTCCACCACTCAAATTAAAGGTCTTGAGATCCTATACAAGTTTCATGTTGGCCAAGGATCCATTTGAAGCTTGCATTTTGACTTATCTTGCTTGGAAATTTGACCTAAACTAGGGGATTTTACACAGAAACCCTAATTTAGAAACTCCTCTTCTCCTTGATTTCTCTTGATTTCTTCTTAGCATAACAACATATCCTTATTCTCCATGTCAAATGATGAACCCCACATCTCTCCAATAGACCTGAATGCCCTTAAATCAATCAATTGACCTAGGGTTGACCTAGGGTTGACCCAGATGAAACCCTAGTTGACTGTCCTCAACTGCAGCTCTTATGCTCACATCAACAACTTGTTTTCTTCTCCAAATGACTTTCTAAGTCCTACAAGATGTCTAGATACTCCCCATGCTCTCAATTCATAACTCATGATTCCCTTGTTGATCCTCAGACACCCTCAGTTAGGAGATATACTCAATGCTTGACCCACTGAACTCCCTGCTTTCAAATTCTTCTCTGATGACTTGAATGAGATTGAGTTAGGATAATAACCTCTGGATAGGCCTCTAGAGATGAGAATAATGCTTGGTCCCCTGTTGAATGACTTGCTATGCTTATGCTATGCAGATGAGTAACCTATATACATGACTCTATATGCAAATGCTAATGACATTGAAACATAAACCAAGTGAATAAGGTTGGGCAAATTTTTAGGGTGCAACAGCTGCCCCTATTCAATCGACTTGGACCCGATTGGGTGAAGAGCCCGGAGCCTTCAGACATTCGCGGTACGAGACGGTTGAATACCAGTGGAACCAGAAATTTGCCAACCGCAGAAATAAACTGCGCCGCGGCTCGGGGAACGACATTCATCAGCTGAATCTGACCGTTATGACAACCCACTGGTCTCGCGCGACCGTGCTAGGGATTATTTTCATCGTTCTGAAAAAGATTCTATCATCGCAGAGACAGAACACTGTCCACGTCAGGGCGCCTGCTTCGTTGATTTGGAAAACCTCCATACCTTTGCTGGGGATGGCTCGTCTGCCTTCTCGTCAGAAATAAATCGTCCACGTTAGGAGTAAACTATTCCACGTTATGAATAACACCGTCCACGTTAGGAGTAACATCGTCCATGTTAGGACTCACCTTTCCACGTAAGGAATCCATCTCCTTCTTCCACGTTAGGAATAACTTCTTTGATCTGTCCGCGTAAGGACTAAACTTTTTCACGTCAGGAATAATCTCTTTCTTTCCACGTCAGGAATCAATCTTGATATGTCCGCGTGAGGACTCAATCTTTCCACGTAAGGAATAAACTCGTCTTTCCACGTCAGGAATCAATCTTGATATGTCCGCGTGAGGACTCAATCTTTCCACGTAAGGAATAAACTCGTCTTTCCACGTAAGGAAACCATTTTTCTTCCACGTAAGGAATGCTCTTGATATGTCCACGTAAGGACTCTGATCTTTCCACGTTAGGAATCAAACCTTGATCTGTCCACGTCAGGACTAAACTTTTCCACGTAAGGAATCTTCATCTTTCCCCGTTAGGAATACAACTCGTCTTTTCTGCGTCTGTCCACGTCAGGACTGAACTTGCTTTTCCACGTAAGGAACTGAATCTTCTCTTTCCACGTAAGGAATAAACCTGTCCACGTCAGGACTCACGTTTCGTCTTGATTTGTCCACGTCAGGACTCACCTCTTGACTTGCTGAGGAAATAACTTGTCCACGTCAGGACTTGCGCATCTTTGACTTGCTGGGAAATAAGACTTGTCCACGTCAGGACTCACATTTTGCCCACAACACAAAGAAGGATAAACTTGGTCCACGTCAGGACTCTCGTATCTTGTCATCACGAAGAACTGTAAACTTGTCCACGTCAGGACGCCCACTTCACCATTCCGAATAAAGCTATCTGCTGGCAATAAATTGTCCACGTCAGGACACCAACACTAAGAGTAATCAATCTTGTCCACGTCAGGACTCCACACTCAATCAATACCGAGAACTCGATCCTGTCCACGTTAGGATTAACACACATTGTCAACTCGAGGAAATGTCCACGTTAGGACTCCACATTCCAACAATCTTCTCTAGCACAAAGAAAACCCGTCAATAAAATTGTCCACGTTAGGACTCCTCCTTCCATTGGTCCGCAAATTTCTTATCACTGACGTTACAGCAACTTTGAGGCTGACTCTACTGGGGACATTTGGAAACCGAACTTCCGGACGCCTGTTCTGATAACCGGCGGTAGCTTCTGAAATCCTGATTCATGAATCCTTTGATGACCAATAGCTCTGCTTGGGGATAAGGAGAAACTTATCCTGCTGACTCTGTGGGGAGTAATGCCACAGCTGACACCTTGTCGAATGTCTCACGTCGAGATCCTGAATGTTTATTGATTCACCTGAGCAAGGGCTCTCTCTTCCTGCACGAGAAACAATACTTGAAACAAACGGTTAACCAACCTGGTTTATGTTTCACAAATGCATATGTTTGGCAATGATGCAATGCTCCCTTCGACATGGAAATGCTACGCTTTTATTTGGTTAATACAAGTATGACACTATATGCTGATGCGAATGCAGACTCGAACTGTTGGGCACAGGAGCTGCTTCAGCAAAATAAATGCTGAAAATAATGCCAACTCCGCTGGGGATAGCCAGGTGCTACAGAATCATTCCAGCAAAATAAACGCTGGAAGAATGAAGTCGGCTCAGCTGGGAAATGGGGAACTTAAACCAAACACCTCGTTGAAGTAATACCCTGCTGGAGGATATAACTCTGCTAGGGAACAACAGATGCGCCTAGTATGATTGAACTTCTGCGGGAAAGTGAACGGGTATCACGGTATTCTGACAAAATAAATGCCATGACCCACACCAACTCTGCCGGGGAGAGCGTTAATCTTCGAGTTCCACTGGGAGGAATACTTGCTGAGAAGAGAATTCCGCTGGGGATGGGATGATTCTCTTGGGAAAAATCAACTGACTCCACTGGGGGAGAGTAAATAACCCTGCGGGGAAAAGTAAACTGCCTGAACACAGCTCGAGATAAGGGAATCCTTCTGGGGGACACCATACCGTCTGAATACAGCCCTACGATCTTGGAATCGTCAATTCTGCTGAGGATAAATGACTCTGCTGGAGCATGTCCTCTTGGATAAGCTACGGCTAGCTAGGGGGAATTCTATCCTTCTTCAGGACGGACATGCATGACCTGCGTGGAGATCAAGTCTTTCGGTATTGCAATCTCTCGGTCCTCTTCCTCGTATTGTTATGAAACCTGCAACAACACAAACAAGACAAGACAAGCCTATACAACCAACTCGATTCAGGTTAGTGACATTATTCTCAGTTAATTCAAAGCCTTAACGATTGTTGGCAGGGGCCAGTGATGTTATACACATGCTAGTTTCAATAAACTGAGGCGTTTTATCATACACAAAACAGTAAAGAACCAGCATCAAGTACTGAATAACACATTTTATTGATTGAGCCCCTGAATGGGCGGAGTTTTGTACACGGGATGTAACTCCTGAAAAGAGGAAGCTACACAAAGCAAATATACAAGTATGCACAAGAAGCATAAATATATTGACAAATTAAATTTGTACACATGTCGGCAACGGGATGCAGACGAACACCACGAACTGATCCTCCTATGACTCATCCGACTCTAATGCTTTCCCGGTATTCATACTTCTGAACAGGTTGTACCAGATAACCGATCCTCCCCGGTGTATTCTCCCGCATTGATGCTCAGTGCAATATCAAATTCGGACCGCAGTCATTTGCTTTTCAAATCCCTAACTTTTGCGTGAACCGCCCTTTACGGGTTTTCAGTTCACCGGGATACCCTTTTTTGCCGAAGCCGCCCAGTGTAGGTTTTCAACTTCGCGGGTGTACATTTTTTCAATTTTATCCCTAACTTTTGCCCGAACCTTTCATTCTGTTTTTGGTTCGCCAGGATGCCCCATTTTTGCCTGGACTCTCTTTTTTCTGTCCAGCGGGTCTATTTTAAGCAAAGTATTTTTTAACTGCGTCCGAATTCACAGGCGACGTAAAGTCTTCTCCGTCCATGGTGGACAACAACAACGCTCCTCCTGAAAAGACTTTCCTAACAACTTATGGCCCTTCGTAGTTGGGGGTCCACTTGCCCCTGTGAGCTGCTTGCGGCGGGAGAATCCTTTTCAGCACAAGGTCGCCCGTCTGAAAGCTTCGCGGATGTATTTTCTTATCATACGCTTTCTTCATTCGGCTCTGGTATAAACGACCGTATGCTAGAGAAGCTAGCCTCTTCTCATCCATCAAGCTCAGTTGGTTCAATCTGTTTTTCACCCATTCTGCCTCGTCTAACTGAACATCTCGCAATACCCTCAGAGAAGGGATCTCGACTTCCAATGGTAGCACTGCTTCCATTCCGTATACTAACGAGAACGGGGTTGCCCCGGTTGATGTGCGTACCGTCGTACGATAACCGTGCAAAGCGAAAGGTAGCATCTCGTGCCAATCCTTATATGTCACCACCATTTTCTGGACGATCTTCTTGATATTCTTATTGGCCGCTTCGACAGCGCCATTCATCTTGGGTCGGTAAGGGGAGGAGTTGTGATGTTCGATCTTGAAATTCTGACAGAGCTCCTTCATCATTTTGTTGTTCAGGTTCGAACCGTTGTCCGTGATTATCCGCTCGGGAATCCCATATCGGCAAATGATATCTCTCTTGATGAATCTGGCCACCACTTGCTTCGTTACATTTGCATAAGACGCTGCTTCCACCCACTTGGTGAAATAATCGATTGCTACTAGAATGAACCGGTGCCCGTTAGAAGCTGTCGGCTCAATCTTCCCAATCATATCGATTCCCCACATCGAGAATGGCCATGGCGATGACATCACATTCAGAGGACTTGGAGGCACATGGATTTTATCAGCATAGATTTGGCACTTGTGGCACTTTCTTGCAAACTTGAAACAATCAGTTTCCATGGTCAGCCAAAAATAACCTGCCCGCAGCAGCTTTCTCGTCATAGCATGTCCGCCAGCATGCGTACCAAAGGTACCTTCGTGTATTTCTTCCATGAGCAGCTTTGCCTCTCTTTCGTCTACACAACGCAACAGCACCAAGTCGTGGTTTCTTCTGTATAAGACACCATCCGGGTTCAAATAGAAATTACCCGCTAATCTCCTGAGAGTCTTTTGATCTTGACTGGATGCCCCAGCCGGATACTCTTTATTCTTCAGGAAATTAAGGATATCGAAATACCATGGTTTGTCATCAGATGCTTCATCAATAGCAAATACATAAGCTGGCCTGTCCAGCCGAGAGATAATGATTCGGGGAGCCTCGTTCCAGAAGTTAACTTTGTACATGGAAGACAAAGTGGCCAGGGCGTCAGCCATTTGATTCTCTGCCCGCGGTACGTGATGCAATTCAACCTTGTCAAAGAAAGGCAACAATCTCCTTGCATAATTCATGTAATGTATCAAGTTGGGCTAACGCGTCTCCCATTCCCCTTTGATCTGATTCACCACCAGAGCTGAGTCTCCGTATACGTCAATATGTTTGATCCGCAAATCAATGGCTTCTTCAAGCCCCATTATACAAGCTTCGTATTCGGCTTCATTATTGGTAACAGCAAAGGTCAATCGGGCAGTAAACGGGATGTGCGACCCGTGTGGCGTAGTGATGATTGCCCCTATTCCGCTACCGTAAGCATTCACAGCTCCGTCTAATATCATCTTCCATTTGGAACCCATCTCTGGTCCTTCATCTGGTAACGGCTCTTCACAATCTTTCATCTTTAGGTACATGATATCCTCGTCAGGAAAATCAAACCTCATCGATTGGTACTCTTCAATAGGCTGCTCCGCCAGATACTCAGACAGCACACTCCCCTTTATAGCCTTTTGCGGGACGTATTGGATGTCATATTCAGTTAAGACCATCTGCCAACGGGCAATTCTACCTGACAACGCCTGCCTTTCAAATACATATTTGATAGGATCCGTCTTCGAGATGAGCATGGTGGTATGATTCAACATGTACTACCTCAAACGCTTGGCGGCCCAGGCTAGCGCGCAACAAGTTTTCTCAAGCATTGAATATCGAGATTCACAGTCTGTAAATTTCTTACTCAAGTAATAGATCGCATGCTCTTTTCTCCCTGTCTCGTCATGTTGACCGAGAACACAACCCATGCTTCCCTCAAGAACCTTCAAATACATGATCAAGGGTCTACCTGCCACTGAGGGTATCAAAATAGGAGGCTCCTGCAAATACTGCTTTATTTTATCGAACGCCTTTTGACAATTTTCGTTCCACGTTTCAGCTTGATCTTTCTTCAACAGCTTGAATAATGGTTCACACGTAGCAGTTAGGGGAGATATGAACCGGGCGATGTAGTTCAACCTCCCTAAAAACCCGCGCACCTCTTTCTCTGTTTTAGGCGTCGGCATTTCTTGGATCGCTTTTATTTTAGCAGGATTGACCTCTATTCCTCTTTCACTTACGATAAACCCCAGCAGCTTACCCGATCTCACCCCGAAGGTGCATTTGTTAGGGTTCAGCCTCAGCCTGAACTTCCTAAGCCTTTTAAATAACTTCAGCAGATTTACCAGATGCTCTTCCTCCGTCTGGGATTTGGCAATCATATCGTCAACATAAACTTCGATCTCTTTATGCATCATGTCATGGAAAAGAGTCGTCATCGCGCGCTGATATGTTGCCCCAGCATTCTTCAAACCAAAGGGCATCACTTTATAGCAAAATGTTCCCCAAGGCGTTATGAAAGTAGTCTTCTCCATATCCTCTGGCGCCATTTTAATTTGATTATAGCCTGAGAAGCCATCCATGAAGGAGAATACGGAGTATTGAGCGGTATTATCAACTAACACGTCAATGTGAGGAAGTGGAAAATCGTCTTTTGGGCTTGCTTTATTCAAATCTCTATAATCCACGCACATTCGAACCTTGCCATCTTTCTTTGGCACTGGTACGATGTTAGCAACCCATGAGGGATACTTTGTCACAGCCAGGAAACCAGCATCCCACTGTTTTTGAACTTCCTCTTTGATCTTCACTGCCATATCTGGTCGAGTTCTGCGAAGCTTTTGTTTGACCGACGGGAAATCTTCTTTCAGTGGCAGGCGGTGCACAACCATATCTGTATCGAGCCCTGGCATATCTTCATACGACCAAGCGAATACATCACTATACTCTCGAAGCATTTCAACCAGTCTTCGCTTGATATCGCCCTGCAGCGCGGCTCCGATACGAATGTTCTTCTCAACCCCTTCCGACCCCAAGTTGATAATTTCGATGACCTCATCGTGAGGCAGAATGGCTCTTTCCTCTTGCTTCACCAACCAAGACAGTTCTTCGGGAACGTCACTATCTTCGACAACCTCTTCTTCGGCCTGAAATACCGGGTGCTCGAAGTCGGGACGAGTCATAGGTGGTTCAAGAATGTCATCTGAAAATGTTATCCTGCAAAAGGAATGGTTAAGTGCTTCAAAATGCGTATAAAGCGAATAACCACGTTGCCATTTTATTGAAAAATATAAAAAAAATATAAAACAAGAAGGACAGGGATTACAGTATTTGCACATGAAAAAACGCCATTTATTTAATGATTATCACGCAATGTTCATAACAACACAGCCCTAAGCAAATCCTGATGCCCCGGGCAAGACATCAGATTATTCAACAATTAATAAAGCAAAGCATTACTGTTTAAGAGTCACAGGAACAAGCTCCTGAATAGACCAGTTGCACAGTCCCTGTCCTGGCGTGCTTGGCTGAATCCAGGCATCCATATCACAGTCGCTGTCTCCTTCGTCAGACTCCGAAGCAGCGTTGATGGTCTCATGACATACTCCACTGGCAGAGATGGTGATTGGCCCTCTGAAACGGGGCGCCCCCACGGCAGGAGTTGACGACGACGGTTGGTATCCTAGCCCGAACCGGTCCATCTTCACAGGAATGTCCAGCACTTTGCCCCAGCCCTTTGCTTCTCCCGCTTCTACTAGAGCTTGAGCTTCTTTATACGATGAGACGGCTATCTCTGGCACTTTGCTCGGCCCGGGACCTTTGTCCTTGATGCACAACCCTTCAAATGCCTGGCAGGGTGTTTCGTGGATCTCTCCGTCGACCTCCACATATTTAAATGACGACAGATGGCTGACCAGGATGTCTTCTTCTCCGCATACAGTGACTACGCTGTCTCCGACCATATATTTCAACTTCTGATGCAGGGTAGAAGTGACTGCCCCAGCCCCATGGATCCACGGTCTTCCAAGCAAGCAGCTGTACGCAGGCTGTATATCCATGATATAAAACTCAGTTGTAAACACCTCCGGCCCCACCTGTAGAGGCAATGTGATCGATCCAAAGACTGTTCTCCGCGTGCCGTCAAATGCTCTGACTACCAAGTCGCTGGGCGTGCACAAGATTCCTCTAACATCCAGCTTCATCATCGCCTTCTTAGGCATCACATTCAGAGACGATCCGGTGTCGACCAATACATGCGACATTACTGATCCTCTACACTCGACAGATACGTGCAGCGCCATATTATGATTTCTCCCTTTCGGGGTCAAATCAAAGTCGGTAAAGCCCAAGCTGTGGTCTGCATTCACATGTGCCAACACTCCTTCCAGCTGATTTACAGAGACGTCTTGAGGTACAAAAGAAGTATCCAGGACTTTCAGCAAAGCATTTCTGTGAGCTTCCGAACACAACAGCAATGACAGGATAGATATTTTGGACGGCGTCTGCTGCAGATGCTCCACAATCTTATAATCACTTTTTCGGATCAAGCGCATGAACTCTTCTACATCCTTCGATACTGCTTCTTTTTCACTCGCTTGCACTGGGACATTCTCAACCGCTTTCCCTTTTCCTTTAGCTAGTCTTTCGGCCTCCACTTCAGGGGATATGAAGATCCTACCACTCCTTGTCATACCTCCCGAACCAGCAACATTATCCACAGTCTCGGCTGGCTGCGTATTAACATCAATCTTTATCCCGTCACAATACACCTCCAACCCATATGACCATGGGACTGCTTTCGTGTTCTCGTACGGGATCGGCCCGACCTTAGTTATGGTGATCGGTGGTCGCTGAGCTGGTGCTGCGATAGTGATTGTCTTTCGAGGAATCGTTACCGTGGCCACATCACTCTGATCATCTGTTATTGCCCCTGCGGGCTCTTCGATTGCTGCTTGGTCAAACTGCAATATGCCTTCATCAATTAAAGCCTGAATGCCCTTCTTCAAATCATCACACCCCCCGGCTAGGGTCCAACATTCTAAGCAGTACTCGTCACATCCCGGGTAAACACCCCCTTGTAACAGTCGGCTCTTTACCTCGCTCAGCGGCGTCTTTAAATCTTCAACATTCATAATCAGATTCAACCCTTCCTCAGTCAGAATGGCGTTTGCCCCATGATTAGGCACGGGCTTCTGCACTATATTCGGACCTGCCGTTCCGAAATTGATAGTCTTATTGTCCAAAAGATCCTGCACAACATGCTTAAAAGCATGGCAACCCTCTATATCGTGGCCCAGAGCCCCAGAATGAAACTCACAGTGCCGGCTTGCATCGTAACCAAATGGGAGAGCTCCCGTTATCGGTGCCAGAGTTCTTTTCTCTACCAGGTTCAATCCCAACAACGTCTGCAACAAATCTGCATAGGTTGAGGGAGGCTTCTCAAACACTCTTCTCGGTTTGCCACCCTGGAATCTTCGCTGAGCCTGCTGTGCCCCCTGCTGAGGCTGCTGCTGCTGCATTGGCTGCTGCTGAGACGGTTGTTGTTGCTGAAGTGGTTGTTGCTGGCACGGGATAGTAACACTCGCCACCTGCTGCGGCTGATGATATTGATTTCGTCCCCTGCCTCGGCCTCGGCCTCGGCCTCCAAATACTGCGCTTGCCTCGCCCTGACGGTGCCCACCAAAAGCCTTCCTATTACTGCCAGATGCAGTCGATTCCTCGACTTGGAACTTTCCTTGCTTAATGTTACGCTCAATCTTTTCTCCCATCAGAATTAGGTCTGAAAAACTAGCCAGAGACGTGTGAAACAGCATGTCATGAAACAAGCCTGTGAATGTGCCGACGAACATGTCATTCATTTCCTTATCTTCTACAGGAGGACGGACCCTGGCGGCCATATTGCGCCACCTTTGCGCGTACTCTTTAAAGCTCTCCCCCTTCTTCTGAGACAGCCCTGCCAATTGGACCCGATTGGGCGCCAAGTCGCTGTTATACTTGTAGTGAGCTACGAATGCCTCCGCCAATTGCTTCCATGTCTTGATATTGGTTGGCTCCAACCCCATGTACCACTCTAGGGAGGGGCCCGACAGACTATCTTGAAAGAAATGCATTAGCATTCTTTCATCAGTTGAGTATGCAGACATCTTTCTGTAATAAGCTCGTACGTGCACTTTCGGACATGTGTCCCCTTTATACTTATCAAACGCAGGAGCTTTGAATTTGATTGGCACCCTCAAGCCAGGTACCAGACCCATTGTTTCCATGTCCAAGCCCACAGCACTTTGGTTCAGGACCCCCCTCATCTGCTCTTCCAGCATTCTGATCTTCTGGGAGTCATCCATCGGCCCTTTGAAACCTCCTCCGGAGAAAGCGTCCTCCTGCTGATCTTCTTGCCACATACCATTTCCCACTCCATACCCATCATATCCATTATTACGTCCAGCCCTGATCTGATTCATCCCCGGACCTCGGCCTCTGTTGCCGTACCCTTGAACACCTCCAGCTGGCCCAAAAGCCATAAACCCAGCGCCGTTTCCATTTCCAAAACCTCCGTAGCCCTGATTGGCCACACCATAACCATCTTGCCCAAAGCCTTGAGCATTGAAACCATATTTCCCTGCATTATCGAATCCCTGATCATTGAATCCGAATCCAGCATTGACAAAGCCGTTGCCTCCCATGTTATCACCCAGGTTGACATCACCAAGCCCAACGTTATGGACAACAGTCTCATTCCCAACTCCGACGTTACCATTCACAGCAGCGGTAGCGTTGTTGACATTAGCGGCAGGTATATTGACTACGGGCGGAGCCACTGGCGTGGGAGTGCCGTCTCCGTGAACTGTATCGACTCGCACGGACTGATGATCCTCATTACCGTGACCAGCGCTTCGGGCCAACAGAGGCTGGACCATGGCCTGCAAATTCTCTTGACCCTTTGCAATAGCTTCCATGGTCTGCATAAAGAGAGCGAGCTTCTCGCGCACATCTTGCATCTCGTTCTGCATTTGATCCATGATTCTTCGACAGTTGGTGCGGGTAGAATAGCGGTGCGGGTGTTGATCTGCAATCCTGGAAAGTACCTGATACAGAGCATGAAATAAGATACCATCCAATGATTACCTGTAATGCAATATGAATATGAATGCAATGCAATGTGTCTGTGCATTAGGGAAGTTCATTCCCCCAGTTCTAGTGTGAAGGTGCCAGTGCAGTGACAGTGTTAATGATATAAAGATCGGAGCTGAATCACAGAAAGCCTCATATATTGCTGAGAAAACCAGAATACAATGTCGCTGAGAGTACAACAAGAAGGCATGACCTCAACCAACAATCCTGGTGATGGTCAGCACTATGCAAATAAAGCATGCAAGTTACTACATGAAATGATCAAATCCTCCCAAAAGTCCGGTATTCTTCTATCAACTTCTTGGTCTCTGGATGACTTGGTCGATCAAGCAGCCCTTCAATAAGTTAGTTTCTCTTCTTAAGAACACGGCGCACGTCTTCAGCAGTTTCTTCCCATGTCGCTTCTCCGAAGCAATCTTCTAGTTTTCGCTTTTGAGACACAGCTTCATCTCTGCATTTGATTGCCTTGTTCAGTGCATTCTGGACACTATACCGGGTCATCACTTCTTCCTCACACTTCTTGATGCTAGACTTCAACTTCTCTTCGAGGTCGGAGATTTGCTGTTTCAACTTATCCTCCCTCTTCTTGTTGTTAGTGAGCGTGGCATTCCAAGTCTTATTGCAAGAAGAGATTTCTCGGTGTGCTGCGTCGAGCGCCTTCTTTTTGGATTCCAGCATGTCATGGGAGCTTCTGAACTCTTGCCCCAGACGTTCGCGCTTTTTCTTTTCCTCAGTCAACTCAGCCCCTAACCTGTTTAGCAGCTCGATCTGTTGTTGGAAAGCATATACGGCCTTGTTTTTCTCACTGCGTACCTGAGCTAGCTCCTGCTCTAACCCTTTGTTGATCTTCATCAAGGCTTCCTTCTCTCACACAACTTGCTCGTAGGCCTCCCTAGAAACAGTAGTTGGCTCTTCTGCCGGAATAGGAACAAGGACGGGCGCAGCTGGAAATGGCATTAATAACTGACTTGCCCTTTCCTGGATCCAAACCCTGTAAGGTGCATAGGCCTGGCAATCGTTCTTACCCAACAGTGGCTTCCCTTTGCGGTTAATACGTGTCCAGGCATGCTGCAACTCAGCTAGCAATTCTCCCTTCAAATCACCTGTGAAGTACAGAGATTCCTGTACTTCCTCCTCCTGAGGCGGATTCTTCAGTGCATATCCGAACTGGCGAATGAATAGAGAAGGGTTTTAATTGATACACCCTTTTCTTCCTATCAGCGGCACATTAGGGTACCCAGAACAACTGAATATAAGCTCAGCTCCCAACAGGTCTCGATCAAACCACTCTATATCTTCCGACGATAGCCTCATCAGGCGCTCTGGCCAACCAACTGGGACTGTAGTCTCTGCAACAGGTCTTCTCTTAGGAAGGTGACTCTCGAACCACATACTCAGCAAGGGTACACAAAGATGAACATTCTTTCCTCTCCCTTTCTCATTCTTGTAATGCAGTGAGTGGTAGAAATCTCCGAGTAAGGTAGGTACAGGATTACCAGCGGCAAACAAGTAGAAAGCATCGAAGTCCACAAAATCCGGTATGTTGGGAAACAAAACTATGCCATAAATGCACAAAGCCAACACAGCATTGAAAGCAACCCAGCACCCGCTCTTGGCATACTCCTGGGCTTTACCAACTAAGAACTGAAGTGAGAAGCCTGGAACTCCACGGGAAACAGTAGTTAATAGTTCAGAAGCATCAATATGCAAAGCTTTTGCCAAGTCCTCCGGCTTGGGCTTGGCGCCAGAATGGATGAATGGAACCTGGTTCTGCACGGGCAGCTCAACATACTCAGTGTATTCCTCCAAGGTTGGTCCCATAATAAAGTCAGAGAACGTGAAGCACCTCAGAGCAGGGTCGTAGAATTGCATCAAAGCATACAGCCTATCTAACTCTACCTCTGTAGGTTTGCACACCAATCTCAATAATCTACCATAGCTCATTCTGAAGCTCCTTCGGACATTCTCATCAGCCAGAGAGATCAACCCAAGTAAAGGAACAATATCAGGGGTAGGCAATTTGTAAGCAACTGTTCTCCTTAAGCTAGTCATGATCAAACACTCAGAAGTCCGGACACTAGAACTCGGGAAATGCAAATGCACCTGCAGCACAGACACACGTTAGTGAAATGCAAATGGTAACGGATATGCAGTAATGCAATGCAAGTAACATGCAACAGGGACCAAAGCTGTAGCTGAATAGCCTGAACCATATCAAGAAAGCCCCAGACCCTCCAGAAGTCATCCAATCCTGGTCTCGGATAGACCTCAAACAAAACTCCAATACTGGTCTCTGATAGACCCCATAATCATAACCTGAACGGTCTCTAGCAGACCTCAGATCATATCTCCCACTGGTCTCTGACAGACCTCAGAACACATCTCCACATAGTCTCTGACAGACCTCGGAACACACCAACTGGTCTATGACAAACCTTAAAACACATCTCCACCTGGTCTCTGACAGACCTTAGAACCCTCCATAAATATCCAGGATCCTGATCAAGAAACAAACCGGTGGTCTGAAGGTCTGGTTACCTGCATAACCCTGAATCCCCTCACAGGTGGGTGGCCCTATAACTGGCACAAGGTACGGCATCCTATGCGGTCGTCGGCGTCACAGACTTTCAGGGTTGATGATACGATTCCCAGAAGGAGTGGCATCATCAATCCCTGAAGAGGCCTCACTTAGCCAACTTCCAAATGATCGGTCCCCAGAGTCGACAATCCAACTAACCAGCAACCCACGCCAACCAAAGGAAGGGGCAGGAGGCCAACCAGAGGAACCTCGTCTGAGTGTAGATTTCATGGGACACCAAAGCAAGCAAAGCAAGCGGGCGCCCACTAATTTCTACTCTAATTCTAGGTGCACTCAAGCCCAGGTCCGGCTTATCTCTCAATATCAGAACACCCGTCACACCCAAATACAGCAATAATAATCAATAGATAAAGCTGAAAATACAAGGTCAGAAATATAAATCCATACAAAATCCTCGACGGGAAAACAAGCGTTAGGATTGACTCTCTTAAGGGACGTTGGATCCCAAATGCATAAGAACTATCGCAGTCCTTAGCGGCCAGGGGACGTTGGGTCCCCAGCAGAGTCGCCAGCTGTCCCTACTGCGAAAATCGGCGCTGGCTGAACAGAAGAGTCGCCACCGTGCGTTATTTATCCCACGGGAGGGAAAGGAAACGCTCAGAGTAAACCTCGCACAACATGGGAAAGGTATGGTCGTCGCAACCAAAACCTGGATTCGGGAGTCGGTTACGCAAGGGGAAGGTATTAGCACCCCTCACGTCTGTCGTACTCGACGGGATCCACGCTTGTTTTCGGGTATGGGTTGTTATTCTATCTAAACTATAGGTCAAGGGTTAAAAAGAAAATAAAATGAAAATAAAAATGACTCGGCAAAGTGTCGCACTTTATGCCTACGTATTCCCGCCTGGAACGAGAAATCAGAGTCAACGTAGTTCGCCTACCTACGGGAAAGGAGGGGAAAGCTGCTCGCTAGGATGTCGCATCCTATGCCTACGTACTTTCATACAGCATGAAAGATCAGAGCAAACGTAGTTCGGGTCACGTACGACACAAGTCTGTCCTGGATGATTTTATTCCTTCTGAAAAAGGTTTTCTGATTAACAGTCCCGGCGGACAAAAATGACGTCTTGATGAGTTCACCTTCTTTTACGGAAGAAGTGTCTTTTATTGTGTTTGAAATCTTTATGTGTTTTTCTGTTTGTTTTGAGAAAGAAGAGACAGAACTCTAACCTGTGGTTGCAAAGGGGATCAAACTAACCTAATGTTATCATGCATGGGTTAAGACCTAGTGTCTATCATGCTCCTCTCTTGCACAGAGAGAAACAGAGATCCTAAGGGAATAGACAGAAACAGAAACAATAGCAGATATATTCAGTAAAGCAATAAAATGCATGGATGCAACAATACAAGCGAGGCAAGGGAGTCCCACTCAACCTCGAACCTAGAAAACAATAGGAAAAAGTGAACAGACTTCACTTTCAACCCAACAAGGTAAACATCAAACAATACAGTCCAGAAAACCAATCAATACATCAGAAATGAAACAGCAAAAGCTAAACAGCAAAGCAGTCTTCATCAGCATCTGCAACCATCTTCAGGCTTCAAGCAAGCATCAGTCTTTATCTTCATGGCCTTCAGGCAAGGGCTTTGATCATCAGTCTTCTATCTGCAATGGCTTTTCTTCAAGTTCAAACCTCCAGGATGAGGGATCAGTCACAAGAGTGAATTGGGTGTTAAGCAATCAGTTGACTACCAAAGGTGGTGAACAGACTGCTTCTAACACGTATGACATTTTCTCTCAAGAGTTCTATCTCTTAGACACTATCACCAAGCCTTCCAAAGGAAGGGGGTGAGTGTCTTAGAGAGACTCTGTATCACAGAGAAGAATGGATGCAGACAAGGCAATCCATGTTTGAGAAACAAGCTTTCTAATCTTGAGCTCTGCCTAGCTCCTAAACCCTAATCTCCTCAGCATCTGCTAGCAAGAATCTCCTCTTCAACTCTGGAAGTTGAACTTCAATCTCTGGGTCTCCAATGGCTTCACCTTCTCAAGTCTTCAGCTCTCCCAGGTCCCCAAACAAATCCCAATACCCACACAGACAAACAATAACCCTAGAGGGCACACACACCAGTCAATCAGATATATACAGTACATCAATAGCAGTAGGGGAATCCTGACTTTTTCTAAGGGGATCTGATAACTACCCATAGCCCCTATAGTCCCATAGCTAACCTATTCAATCTCTAAGTCCTAAGGGAAGTGAATTAATTCTCCTAAGTCATCACCTAAAACCCTAGTTTGTTCATGTTATTCACACCCACACTAAGCACCTAAAATTAATTTCTAAAAATGGGAACTAAATTGTATCTACAAGTTTAATGTCTAACCTAAACAACCTAAAAAGAATGGGTGAAAAATATTAAAGCAATTAATAGAACAAAAATTAACAAAATCATGCATGAAATGAAACTATTTAAAATGCTATTTATTTAGAAAATATGGGAAAAATATCAAATAAAAAATAAAATGCAATTTTTATTTTTTATAATTTTCTTGACTTTTTAAAGAAAATGTTAAAAAAAGAATGAATTGAAAATATGCAATTTCTGATTTATTATGAATTTTCAAAAATGAATGAAAATAAAAAGAAATTAAAAAAGAAAATAGAAAGAAATAAAGGGAGGGGGGTGAGAAAAGTAACTCGCTGCAGTTCAAATCCCAAGTGGGCTGGAAAAGTGGGGGTGCGCGTAGTAATTGCATTAGGCCCAACGTTCTCAGAAATTAAACTAGAAAATGCCAGAAAATGGGAAGAAACTCGGTGTAAATAGCAGTAGAATCACGTTGAAATATTTGGGCTTGTTGGCTGAGGGGTGTGTATAGCAATGCAATTCAGGCCCACTCAGAATACTTAAATGAAACGGTGCGTTTGACACCCCAGAGTCTCCCTCCATTTCTCACTTTGAACGTGGTCCGTTGGATCTAGATTGGAGTCGTGGTCAAACAAGGGATCCTATGGCCATCCATCATCGTCCCCAAACCTCTTCTAGGGTTTCAGAAAAAAACCAGCTCCATGCATGACTTTCGAGCTCATCGTTCTCCTCCAATATGCCATGAAATCACACCCTTCAAAAACCAAAATTCATCCATTTCTTCCCCTCTACAAGTCTATATCCTTAGTTTGCACTGAAACTCATCCAATCAACCAACTCGATAGATAGAACAGATGGAAACCACCATTAATAACTGATATCAAACCTCTCCAACTCTCTCCAAAATGTGTCTTACACTTATCTACAACTTGCACTGATCACAACATGCTAATCCAAAGCCATTTTCGTGCCTTATCTTAGGAATTACAAGTTCTAACAGATTTGGTACCTCATGCTCAACCTCCATGAAACTCCTCCAAAATCATCCAAAACAGTCCTCTACCCTACTTTAACCATTCTACACTATCCAAAACCCTAAGATTCTAACTAAATCAAGCCATTCGAGCAGAAAACAAACCTGGTGCAATTGGTGTAAACAGGTGCTAAACTCTTGGGATCAGATGCTTGTGATGAATGGAAAGTGATCAGCAACCTTGATGATGAATTCTGTTTGCAATAATTCGTGTGCAAACTCCTTGAATCTTGTGCTTCCAATTTCTTGAACCTTGAATAATGAAACTTGTATGGCACTCTCCTTGATTGATTCAGCCAAATGAATATGTGAATTACAACCTATGGATGATGGTGATGAAGTTCAGATCAAGAATGAGGAGGATTGGTGAGAAATTGAGATAGTTTGTGAAGCTTATGCAAGAATGGAAAGGTGTGGAAAACTTGGGATTTTTAGCAACTGAAGTCACCAACCATGGCATGAACCAACTTGTGTGAATATATAGATGAGGTTAGAACCTCCTAGAAACTTGGAGAAGTTTCCCTTGCACCAATTCCCTTGGATTTTGATTATGTTTCTTACATTGCAAGCAACCATGGATAACTCACAAATTATGAACTAAACTCAAAATTACACTTTAGCCAATGTCTTTAAAATGCCCTTTCCATTCAAAATGACCTATAATTTTGCTTCATTTGGCCAAGATATGAAAAATCTCATTTTTAAGGCCATTTTTATTCATTAAATTCAACAATTTTGAAACCTTGTGCTATGAATCTTTCCAATCTCTCATGGTCACTTTTCTAGACTCAAAATGTCATTTGGAGCAAGTTTTATGTTGTAAAGTTTTCCATTTGAAGCTTCCTTGTATGAGTTTTGGGCATAGGTTAAAATGACCTGTAATTCACAAATGACCAAAATACCCTTTGCTTGCCAAGACCATAAGTAGAGTTCCCCAAATCATATGAAGGCATACTATACCATTCTAGAAAGCTAAGACAATAAGGAACAACTATTATGTTGACCAGAAATTCATTTGAAATCTCCTTGAGGGGTAAAAATTGCTTGGAAGTCAAGTCACTTTCACAGACAAAATTTCAGATACCTCAGATGACCTGTAACTTGCAAGGACCATAACTTGAGTTCTATAAATCTCCTTGATGTCTTCCACCACTAAAATTAAAGGTCTTGAGATCCTATACAAGTTTCATGTTGGCCAAGGATCCATTTGAAGCTTGCATTTTGACTTATCTTGCTTGGAAATTTGACCTAAACTAGGGGATTTTACACAGAAACCCTAATTTAGAAACTCCTCTTCTCCTTGATTTCTCTTGATTTCTTCTTAGCATAACAACATATCCTTATTCTCCATGTCAAATTATGAACCCCACATCTCTCCAATAGACCTGAATGCCCTTAAATCAATCAATTGACCTAGGGTTGACCTAGGGTTGACCCAGATGAAACCCTAGTTGACTGTCCTCAACTGCAGCTCTTATGCTCACATCAACAACTTGTTTTCTTCTCCAAATGACTTTCTAATTCCTCCAAGATGTCTATATACTCCCCATGCTCTCAATTCATAACTCATGATTCCCTTGTTGATCCTCAGACACCCTCAGTTAGGAGATATACTCAATGCTTGACCCACTGAACTCCCTGCTTTCAAATTCTTCTCTGATGACTTGAATGAGATTGAGTTAGGATAATAACCTATGGATAGGCCTCTAGAGATGAGAATAATGCTTGGTCCCCTGTTGAATGACTTGCTATGCTTATGCTATGCAGATGAGTAACCTATATACATGACTCTATATGCAAATGCTAATGACATTGAAACATAAACCAAGTGAATAAGGTTGGGCAAATTTTTAGGGTGCAACACCTATCAATGAGCAATCTCCAGCCAAACATCTTGACCTTTCTTAGGAATAACTGTCTTCCACAATATATGCATGATGCCTTAAGTAAGACATCCAAGTTTCCACCTCTAAGCATCAATTGCAACCTGTCATAATATGACTTAATAGAAAAGCAATTTAAGAAACTAAGAGGCCAAATGACAACATCATGAGAATCTTTTTTGGGGCATACATCATGCAATAGAAAAGCTAGTTCATCATAATCTTCCTACAATAGAACATCCTTCTCTAAGTTGTTGAAACACAACTTCCACCTCCACACATCACCTTCCCACACTCCCATGTCTTTCACCGCCCCATGTTTCCTATTAGAAATTCCATATAAACCCGAATAAAGATTGTGCAAGGTTGAATTACCTAGCCATTTAGCAAACCAGAATAAGGCACTAGCTCTATCACCTAATCTAAATGAAATTGGGTCAGCAAATTCAGCAACCCTCAATTGTTCACCACTCTATATCACATCCTTCCACCAAAAAGACTCACATGGTTTTGACCTTGAGACCTCTTTACATATTATGCTTTGAACATAATTACCATATCTTTCTTCCAATATCCCAACCTAAATAGCATCCCTTTCTTTCATAAATCTCCAAAGCCACTTTGGAAGCAACGTTTTATTAAAGAGCCTAATGTCTTTTATGCCTAACCCACCTTCCTTCTTAGACTTACAAATTGATTTCCAACTGACCTAAGCTATACCTCTATTCTCCTTCGATCAAAACCATAAGGAATATCTTTGAATTGAGACTAAAACCTGCATTACTTTTCATGGTGCCTTGAAGAATTAAAGATGGTGGACAAGCAAATTAGTTAGAACCAAATTGATTAATGTCATTCTTCCCCTAATGGACAATAGCATCCCCTTCCAAGGTGATAGCCTTGCCTTCATACGTTCTATTACATGTTTCTAAAATGAGATCCTTTTGCGATTACCTGCAACAGTTAAACCAAGAAACTTGAATGGTAAAGCATATGTTTTACATGTGAGGAATTGTTCATCCGCCTTTAAGAAGAAATCATCTACACCAACACCATAAAGATAACTCTTCCAGGTATTAATTTTCAACCCCATAATCAATTCGAACCACTTTATGATCGATTTCGCTGCCCATAAATTAGACCATGCTCCATCACATATTGTCACAGTGTCATCAACAAATTGCAAGAGATTATAAGACCCTTTATCATTGACTCTAAAACCACTTAGCACACCCCAATATATAATTCTTCTTACCACTGCTGCAAGCCCTTCTACAACTATGGAAAATAAAAAAGAAGACAAGGGGTCTCCTTATCTCAAATCCCTCATAACCTAGAAGTCACGAGTGAGACCCCCATTGACTAATACAAACATAAAGCTATTCATCACACCACCCTCCATCCACTTCATCCCTCTCTTACCAAAGCCCATAGCCACCAACATGTTCCTTAGGAAATTCTAATCCACACAATCGTAGGCTTGTGAAAAATCAACCTTGAATAAGACACATTTCTTCTTCTTTCTTTTAGCAAGATCAATTATCTCAATTAGAACCACAACACCATCTAGTAATTGTCTCCCTAAAATGAATGCAGTTAGAGACCTTGCAACCAAGTTACCTATGACACACCTAAGTCTTGAAGCCAATTTTTTTGAAATCACCTTGAAGATACAACCAATGAGACAAGTTGGCATGTACCCTTCCAAACCTTGAAGGTTATCATTTTTTTAGGATTAAAGCTAGAAATGAAGATGACATAGCTTTAGGTAACCTAGAAGTTATATAAAACTCTTGGATACACTTCACAATATCCGACCCAAGCACCTCACAACATTTTTTCAAAAACTCCATATTAAAACCATCAGGCCTAGGGCTTTTATTACATGCATATTCAAATACTACCTCCTTTATTTCATCTTCACTAAACATCTCTTCCAGCTTTGACCTCTCTGTTGCACCCCAAAATTTGCTCTTATTTTCCAACCTTAACTAGCTTATGCTTTCACATTCATGTGCATTTTTCATTAGGTCATGAACTCATTAATCATGCATTGTATTGAGCTCTCGAGACATGGGATCACGATGCTCTTGTGGCTTTGAACTTCTTTTATTCTAAGCAACAAGCATCAGAGTGCTCCAACATTTATTTTGCTAGGTAATTTGGTCCTAGATCATTCTTTTTCCAGCAAAGTATTTTGAGTACAAGAGAGAGTTCACAGCTTATTCCATACATTTTTAATATTCCATCTGACTGTATTTCCACTCTGCATCATCTGCATAGCATAAAGTATTTTTCACATGCATAATGCCCAAATTACCAGGCAGAATAAACCTATCGGATTTACAGATGAATCGGTCAAACTGAAGGTCAACTATGCATAAAGTTAGTGGACAGAAAATTTCAAAATCGAGATTGCAGACATCAGTTATATTAATCTATGTTTTGCATAGTTTTATCTAGTGTGCTCATTTTTAAATTTTCGAATGCTTTTTGATCGTAATCTGATCCATCTGAGTCTTTTAACTGGATAAAGTTTATTTCGAAACTTGACCAAATGATGTATTTTTTTAAGTTATTTATTTCGCGCTGATAATTTTAGTGCATCAGTTTTTTTTCGGACACTTTCGCGCCTGGATTTTATTCATAATTAGTCATTTTATTTTTATTGTTCAGTCAAGATAACTAATGTAATTAATTAGAATTAATTGAATAATTAGTTTGAATTTATTTTAGTTAATTTTTTTTTCTAATTTAATTACTAATTCTTTTTAATCTCCAAAGTAACAAAAAGAAGATATATGTTGCATTGGGTTTCAAGAGAATTGTACCACAAAACTTGTTTTTCACGTTAGAAGCATCTCCCATTTTTTAGGGACCACAAGGATGTGTTGACCGCTAATATTCTCTCAATTTCACAAAAGAATTCCCCACTCACCACTCTCTCCCCATGTTATTATATCTCTCCACTAGCCACACAAAAGATATCTTTTTCTTCCTCATATCACCATGCGCGGGACCCTATGGACTGGGGGAAAAAGACAAAAAAAAAACTCTTCTCCCTCTTACACTATTTTTTAATATCATCACCCACTACTCACAAAAGGCCACTCTCAATTTCATGAAAAGGGACGTGCTTCCTTTTGTTTTTTTTAGCAAAAATAGATGTATCTTCCAACTTTTTCTTAACTATGCATCAATATCATAAAACCTCACAATAACATTCATCTCCCTCATTCCATCTTCATCACTTCACCTACCCATTCTCACTAACCTTTTTTCTTCAATACCTTTGGCAAACACTTTCACCATCAAAACAAAACCACAAAACAAACCTCTAACAACCTTGATTCAACTCATCTTCTCCACCTTGTTTCACATCTTCACCACCCTTAAAAACCACCACCACTGAATCATATAAACTTGTCCTCTTATGGCCATAAAATAAACATTATGGTTCGCTCAACTCAACATAAGCACCATCGTGTCTCTGTTCCAAAACCACTATGTAAAGCTTCGCACAAGCACCTCTCAACCCTTGAACCGTGACTTGTAGCCCTTATCCACCTCTGAAGTTCAACAAACCCATCACCAAAATCCTATCCGAGAACCTCAACTACCGCCATTATAAATCTTAGGTTCTGAAACCGATTTGAATCAAAATGCGTTTGCATACCGAAATGGAAGCATATGAACGAGAGAGAATCACGTTCAGGGTTTTCGTCTAAAAACCGCATATGGAAATAAGCGCTTACGGAGCTGTGTGTTGCACCCCAAAATTTGACCAACCGGTTCCCATATCTGGTTTATGTTTCGACGCATTTTGTATTCGCATTCGCATACTGCATACATTGCATTTTCTCAGTCAGATTGATTTTATCGGGATTACAGCCTCCCCTGGCGCTTCAGGCATTTCAGGCCAATACGAGGATTTATTTTGAGAATTCGTGCTCATCTCGGTGTTTTCAGCTCTCGCTGTTGTCTTTGAGGACATTTCGGTGTCCGGTTTCTACCGTCTATTTCGCTATGGTTGCGCAGTTGTCCTCTAATCGATTTATTTGACTTCCTGGCATTTTTAGAATTTTCCCTTTTATTTTCTAGATTTTAATGGATTTTAATAGTTTTTTTAATAGTTATTTGAGTTTTGTAGATATTAAATAGGTTTTTAATTTTTTTTAATAGAATTTAATAGTTTTAAATAGATAGTTTTTTTAGATATTAAATAACTTTTTCTAGATTTTTTTTAATAGATATTTCTCTTTTAATTAGTTTTAAATAGATAATTCTTTTTTAAATAGTTTCTAGAATTTTCAATAGATTGTTAATAGATTTTAATATAGATTTAATGGATTTTAGGTTTTATTAAATAGATTTTAAATAGATTTTTGAATATTAATTGATTTTTAGTTTTAATTAGGATATTAATTGATTAGGGTTAATTGTCTTGTTAATTAGGATTAATTGAGTAGCTTTAATTAGATTAGTTTAATCATCTTTAGTTTATTAATTAGTCTTAATTTTGTTCAGCATTAATTGTAGTTCATTAGTCCATTAATCATCATAATTAGTCCATTAACAGAGTCATCAAGGCCATAATGGGCCAGTTGTTCAATTTTCGTGGGCCCACAAGTCCAGAGTTTGCCACATGTCATATAAAGGGTAGGTCACGTGTTTCTTTCTCTCTCTTCCACCTCACTTTTTCACTCACTCAGAACCTGCCACCTCATAATCCACCTCTCTCTCTCTCTCTCTCCCACACGTGGCTTCTTCTCTCTCTCTCTCTCTCTCTCTCTCTCTCTCCCTCAGCCACGCGTCTCACCCACACTCCCTCTCTGCATGCAGCCGCCACCTGGCTCCCACTAACCGGACTTCCACCGTCGGCCATGCAACCACCGCCGGGAACCTCCTAACCGTCGCCGGAACTTGAACCACCACCGGAAACTGCAAGATTTCCAGAAATTCATCCAAACACCTTCTAATCTTCATCGTCAATCTTCATCAGCCACTCGCCGGAAAACGCATATCCGCCGGAATCTGCAATTCATCAACACCTTCAACGGAAGCTTCATTAGTATTCTTCATCTTTTTTTTCTCTCCAGAAAATCCTCAAGATTCATCTAGTTCATCGCAGATTTTCCAGAAACGTTCCTCGCCTTCATCAATCTTCAAGAGTCTTCGCCCAGAAATTCATCAGGATTACTCCAAACTTCAGTTCTTGTTAAGATCTTCGCAGATCTTCGAATCTTCAACGACGTTCATCAAATCTCCAGATCCTCAACGTCCAGCTTCAAGATTCATAGATCTTCACGCGTCTCTAGCTTCTTCAAGCATCAACAATTCTCCAGAACGTCAAGATCGCCATCAAGCTTATTAACCTTCATCAGTAGCATCCAAAAATCAACGTCATCTTCGTAGCGCCTCCAGGTTTGCTATGAACTGATTAAACTTGTTAATTTGTGGTTGTTTAGTTGTAGAACTAGTTTAGTTTGAGTGATAGGTTGTGAAACAAGATTAGGTTAGGAAAGATTATTAGAGCTGATAGATTGAACGGTGTAGTTTGTGTTAGATCTTGGTGAACGTTTTATCGTTTGTGAGACAGAGAGAATCAGAGAGGGTGAGAGCGACGCTAGGGTTAGTGATGAACAGTAGGAGGGGAAAGTGAGTAGAATTAGGGTTTTGTTACTGAAGTATGAGTGGATGTTGGACTCGGGCCTTAGGCCCATTGTTTTTGCTGAGCATACCCTGATTTCCCCGGTGCACCCTCCCTCTCCATGTGAATTTTGGTTTGGGCTTGGATGAGAGTTGCTAATTACACCCCAGTCTGGGGGCCCGGTGAGAAACCAGTGCGAATTATTTGCTATTCCCCACGGAGTTTTTTTTTCATTTTCTTGATTTTCCAATTGTTTTCTGAATTGGGTTGGGCTTAGCGCGCGCCTGATATCCACACCCCTCCTGGGCCCAACTCTGATCTATAACTGAACCTAATTGCTATTCGCCACGCCAGTTTATTATTTTTAGCTGATTTTCTTTTATTTTTCATGTTTGCATATAGGTTAGTAAATAATTCATATAAAATTGAAAAATAATCATTTTAGGATGGGGTTTTTTTTCCTAGTTCCTTTAGGACCTCTAGAAAATTGTGAAATAATAAAAATATTAATTTCTTGCATTTTATATTTTTTGGTATATTTTTACAATTTTATTGCTTTTGTTTTACATTTGTTTGGTACTTCATTTTTCTGAATTTAGTATGAGAGATTGGTGCATGATTTTTGATTGATTCTTATGAGGTTGATTAGATTAGGGAAGCATGTACCCTTAGGAATTTTGTCATATTTTTGTGAATAAAAAATAGATTATTTTGAGAGGTAGATAGGAGATGGTATCAGAATTAGGGTTTCACAACACTTAGGTGTAGTTTAGGGCATAGTTTGGGTACTTAGGGTTTGATTTAGGCCTTGGGGTTTATGTGGGGTATAGGGTATATAGTTAGGTTCCCTTATAAATTAATCTAGGATTTTATAATGAGTATTACTATTTTACTTGATTTTTGCAAATTGAGTGATGTTTGTGTGTTCCCCCTCGGGCATTTGGCTTGTTTGCTTGGTTTGGGCTATTCTAATTGGGCTTGGGGCTTGAGTTTTGCTTGTTGGGGCTTATGAAGACATTGAAGGTGATTGGAGACAAAGGATAGAGCTTGATGCATGAAGTTTCTTCTCCTTGAAGGTTGCTTTTGAAGACTTAGGAGATAGGAAACATAGGGAGAGCTTTAGATTAGATGGATTTCTTCTTCCAAACATAGAAAGCATCTTGTGCTTCTATTCCTCCCTATGACAAAAAGTCCTTTCAGGGTATTCACATACTTCCTTTGGAGGGATAAGTGACATACTTTAGAAGTAGAACTTTGAGGGAACCTTTCCCCTACAATGCTAAGTGCTTATAGGCTTTCTTGGGTTGTCAATAAGCTGTGTAGCATTTCAATTTAATCTGATAATTGATTCTCTTCTGGAGTGGTGGCATTGAAGAGGGGAACCTATTGGAGAATGAAGTTCATTGAAGATTGATAAGGATAAAGTCTGTGTCTGTCAAAGAGAGTTATTTGTTGAAGCTAGGGTTTTGCTGTTGTTTGACGCTGTATACTGGTTGGGGTTCGGTGCTTGCTAGAGCTGGGATACTTTTGAAGACAGGAGCTTATCTAAAGCTTGGGGATCATTGAAGAGTGAAGATGGGGTCTTGCTTGAAGTTGGTGCTGTCAACCTTTTTGATGTTGATCAACTGTAGCTGTCAGAGCTGTTGCTGTTTGAGCTGCTTACTGTAGGAGCTGGTGTTGCTGTCAGAGCTGGTGTTGGGTTTTATTTCTTTTTTTGTATTGATTGTTGGCTGGTACAACTTGCCCCCCAAAGGTTTGAAGTGAATGCTGTTCACTTTGCCTATTGTTTTCCCAGGTTCGAGGTTGAGTGGGACTCCCTTGCCTCGCTTGTACTGCTGCATCTCATGCATGTTTACTGTTTACTGTATATCCGTTTCTTTTCGGTTTATCCCCTAGGATCTCTGTTTCCCTCTGTGCAAGAGGGAAATATGACAGACATTAGGTTCTAACCCATGCATGACAACATTAGGTTAGTTTTGTTCCCTTTTCAACCCTAGGTTTTTTTTTAAAGTTTCTTTCTCTTCTTATCTCAAAACAACGCAAAAACACAGTAATAAGGTTAATCGATGTCGTACGTTACGAGCCTTAAGCTATTTGAGAAAGGGTTGCTGGAGAGCTTCTTTCCAGTAGTTTGACCGCTTAGTGTGGTACCCTTTGGGTGACACGCGATGTAGTCACTCTCAGATCATAGTCTCTAGTGCGTCAAAGATTGCAAACAAACTAAAAAAACACTTCTTGCGTAACAGACTGAAAAACAAACATCAAAGTGTCATTTTTGTCCGCTTGGACTCTTAATCAGAAGAAACCTCTTTTCAGAAAGATAAAAAACAGTCAGACAAATCTGCGTCTTCCGTAGCCCGAACTACGTTTGCTCTGATCTTTCATGCTGTATGAAAGTACGTAGGCATATGATGCCGTATCCTAGCGAGCAACCTTCCCCTCCTTTCCCGTAGGTAGGCGAACTACGTTGACTCTGATTTCTCGTTCCAGACGGGAATACGTAGGCATAAAGTGCGATACTTTGCCGAGTCATTTTATTTTCTTTTAACCCTTGACCCTTAGTGTAGATAGAATAACAATCCGTACTAGAAAACAAGCGTGGATCCCGTCGAGTACGACGGACGTGAGGGGTGCTAATACCTTCCCCTTGCGTAACCGACTCCCGAATCCAGGATTTGGTTGCGATGACCATTCCTTTCCCGTTATGCGTTAGGTTTACTCTGAGCGTTTCCTTTCCCTCCTTTGGGATAAATAACGTACGGTGGTGACTCTTCTGTCATAGCCGACGCCGATTTTCGTGGTAGCGACAGCTGACGACTCTGCTAGGGACTCCAACGGTTCCCTACGCGAGTCAATCCTAGCGTCTGTTTTCCCGTCGTGGGTTTTGTATGGATTTACCTTTCTGTATTCACTTTCAGCATTATATTATTGTTGTTATGCTGGGTAGGGGGTCAGATTGAGAGATAAGCCGGACCTGGGCTTGAGTGCACCTAGAATTAGTTGCGGAAAGTAGTGGGTGCGTGCATGCTTTGCATGTACCAGTGTCCCGCAAAATCCACGCTCGGACGAGGTTCTTCTGGTTGACTTCTTTTTCAACCCTTTAGGTTGAGGGGGTTGTTGGTTAGTTGGATTGTCGACTCCGGGGACCGATCATTTGGAAGTTGGCTAAGTGAGGCCTCTTCAGGACATGATGATGCCACACCTTCTGGGTATCGTATCATCAGTCTTAAAAGTCTATGACGCCGACGACCGCATAGGATGTCGTACCTTATGTCAGTTGATAGGACACCTACCTGTGAGAGGGATTGGGGCATGCAGGTAACTTGACCTCCAGATTACCGGTTTTCTTGATTGAGGTTCAATGGTGTTTGAGGACAATGTTATTGGGTCTGTTGAGACCAGGGTGGAGCATTGCGGTTGATCTTTTGAGACCAGGTTTTGAGCAGTTTGTGGGTCTATTTGAGACCAGCATGGTGGATTGGGCTTCTCAGCCATGTGCACTTGATCCTTGTTGCATGTTGCATATTGCATTGTTGCATATTCATTCTGCATATCATTAACGTGTGTCTGTGCTGCAGGTGCATTTTCATACCTCTGGTTCTAGTTGCCCGGATTTCTGTCTGCTGATATTATGGATACCCTGAAGAAGACTGTTACATACAAGTTTCCTACTCCAGATGTTTCTTCTTTGCTTGGTTTGATATCTCTAGCTGATGATGATGTGAAGAGAAGCTTCAGGAAGAGCTATGGGAAGTTACTTAGATTGGTTTATAAACCATCCATGTATGAGCGTAACAGATTGTACGCGCTGATGCAGTTCTATGATCCCCCGCTGAGGTGTTTTACTTTCCCTGACTTCATTCTGGCTCCGACTATGGAGGAATATGCTGAGATCTTAGAGTTGACCATTCAAAATAGGGTACCCTTCATTCATATGGATGCTGAGCCCAAGCTGGAGGATTTGGCCATGGCCTTGCATTTAGACTCCTTAGAGTTGCTGTTAACCTCGTGGAATAGAGTGTCTGGTTTTTCTCTCAAGTTCTTGGTTGGGAAAGCACAAGAGTATGCCAAGAGTGGATGTTGGACTGTGTTTAATTCTATTCTTGCTCTGTGTATCTATGACATTGTACTATTCCCGAACTTGCCTGACTTCGTTAATCTGGATGCGTTCTATATATTTGCTTCAGGCAATCCTGTGCCTACTTTGATTGGAGATTTCTATCACTCACTGCATTATAAGAATGAGAACAGGAGGGGAAAGAACGTCTCTTGTTGTGGGCCTTTACTGTATATGTGGTTTGAGAGTCATCTGCCCAAGAAGGGTATCTTCGCTGAGTCCGCAGATACGGTGGATTGGTCTGAGCATCTGATGGGACTTTCTTCAGAAGACATTGTCTGGTTTAATAAAGATTTGCTGGGATTTGTGATCATCTATAGCTGCGCCGAATATCCTAACGTTCCTCTGATTGGGAGAAAAAGGTGTATTAACTACAATCCGTCATTGTTGATCAGGCAATTCGGTTATGCTTTGAAAAGCCCGCCAAAAGAGGAGGAAGTGCAGGAATCTCTATACTTCACAGGTGATCTGAAGGGAGAGTTATTGTCCAAGATCAGGCATGCTTGAAATAACATCATCAAGAAGGGTAAGCCATTGTTGGGAAAGAATGATAGTCAAGCCTATGCTCCGTACCAAGTCTGGATCCAAGATAGGGCAAAGCAGGTGCGGATGCCGTTTCCTGCAGTGTTACCTCCTGCTCCCCTCGTGATTGAGGAGCCAACTACTGTGCATATTGAGAGGTATGAACAGGTTGTGAAGGAGAAAGAAGAGCTAATGAAAGCCAACGAGAAGCTGGAAGAAGAGTTAGTGCAACTCAGGAGCGAAAGGAATGAGGCCGTATATTCCTTCGAGCAGCAAACAAAGCTGGTGAATCAACTAGGCACAGAACTGACTGAGCAACGAAAGAAGCGTGAGCGTTTGGGGATAGACTTCAAGAGCTCTCATGATATGCTGGAGTCTAAGAAGAAAGCACTTGGTATAGCCTACCGGGAGATCTCTGCATTCAACAAAACCTGGAACGCCACGTTGACCGGCAATAAGGAAAGAGAAGACAAACTGAAGCTGCAGATCTCTGAGCTGGAAGGTCAGTTGAAAGCTAGCCAGAAGAGGTTGGAAGAAGAGGTTACGCGGAGGTATGATGTCCAGAATGCCTTGAACAAAGTTATCAAGCGCAAGAAAGAGTCTGCATCCCAGAAACGGAAGCTAGAAGATTGCTTTGGGGAAGGTGTTTGGGAGGAATCCATTGGTGACCTCCAGCGTGTTATCAGGCAAAGAGACTCGCTCGTCGAAGGGTTGCTTTCTCAGCCAAATCATCCCAAGACTAAGAGATTATTAGAGGAGTACCAGACATATGGTCGCACTTGATTATCTCATGTATTGATGTGTATGCTTTATTTGCATTGTGCTAGCCATCACCAGGATTGTTGGCTGAGGTCATGCCTTCCTATTGTACACTCAGTAATATTGTATTCCTGACTTGATGGGCTTTTCCGCAATATATGAGATGTTTTCTATGATTGGATTTCGAGCTTCTTATTTCTATCACTGTCACTGCACTGGCACTTTGGCACTAGAATCAGGGGTTGATCTCCCCAACGCACAGACACATATTGCATCTGCATATCCATTTTGCATTGCTAGTTACTTGTTGAACTTGTATCTCATTTCCTGCATCTCCAAGTTTTCCAGGATTGACGAACAAAGAGTCCGCCGCTACTCAACCCGAAACAACTGCAAGAGAATCATGGATCAAGTCCAAGTGGAGATGCAGGAAATCCGCCAGAAGCTAAATCTGTTCATGCAAGCAATGGAGAACATTGCTAAGGGCCAGGAGAGCCTCCAGACTTTGGTACAACCGCTGTTGACGCGAGCTAATGGGAATGGCAACAATGTGTCACTTGCGCGAAAATAAGGTGCCGACACAACAGAAGAGTCGCCACCTTTCGTTATTTATCCCTCGGAGCGGGAAAGGAAACGATCGGAAAAACCTAACGAAAAAGGAATAAGACAAGGTCATCGCAACCATTGTCTGGGTTCGGGAGTCGGTTACGCAAGGGGAAGGTATTAGCACCCCTCACGTCCTTCGTACTCGACGGGATCCACGCTTGTTGTGTTTACTGGACGGGTTGGTTTTATCTATCTACCTATCAAGGCTGGCTTAAAAAGAAAAGAAAATGACTCGGCAAAGCGTCGCACTTTATGCCTACGTATTCTCATCAGAGAACGAGAAATCAGAGTCAACGTAGTTCGACCTACGACAGGTTATGGGGAAGGTAGCTCGCCAATACATCAGTACTGTGCCTACGTACTCTCAACAGGTATGAGAGATCAGAGCTTACGTAGTTCGGGAAACTACGGTTTATTTCCTGTCTTTTACGAAAGAAGTGTTTTTTATTGTATTTGCAATTTCAATCGCACTAGAGACTATGACCTAAGAGTGAATGCGTCGCATGTCACCCAAAGGGTGCCATACCAAACATCCAGACTGTGGAAAAGAAACTCTCCCACAATCCTTTCTCAGATAGCTTAAGGCTCGTAACGTACGAAAGAAATCATTCATGATTACTGTATCTTAAACTGTTTTGAGGTGAGAAGAGAACATGCCCAACTAGGAGGGAGACTATCAAGTCCTACTGTTGTCATGCCAAGGATTCATCCTATGGTTGAGGTTTGAACAGGGAGCTCCTAGAAGTTGTCATGCATAGGTTTCAACCTAAAGTTCTATCATCAATTCCTTATCAAAGGAAATGAGAGTCCTAAGGGATCATGTCAATGATACACCAAAACAGACAAAGCATCAGCTTTAAACAGTAAAATGCATGCAATGCAAGTGAGGGAGGAAATGTGTGTGGGGCTTCAGCCTCCACAAGCTCATCTCAACCTCAAGCCAGAATGGATAACAGTAATCATACTGAAATATAAAACAACATGCTATCAAGCAATATACAGTAAACTGCAATCATACAGAAGAAATGAAATGAAATGCCATCAGGCAAACAAACCACATGGGCAAGGGAGCTGGGCTCTACCGAATACCCACAAGAAAAGCCACACAGTAACAATACAAGCAGAGGGAGCAACTCAACCTCTAGTGCAATCATGCTCCTAGATTTTACCTATTCTAGATATGAACTTATTCTAATGCATCAAGCAAGTCAAACAAAACACATCAATACAGAAAAGAAAAAGAAAAGAAAGCAGATCCACTCCTCTCTCAACTCCAAGCTTCAGCTCTTCCAACAGCAACTCAGTCTTCAGACTTCAATCACTCTTGACAAATATCAAATTGCTTTTCCAGGTTTCAACCCTTCAACATAAGTTCCAACTTATCTTCTCTGAGCTTCAGCTCCTTGAACAGCTCCACCTTCAGGCTGCACTGTTAACCACAAGTATCAACTTGATCTCCTCCAGGATCCCCAGGTATCAAAGCAAGTATCAACTTCCTTTGTTCTTCAAGCCTCAGCTCTTCAGAATCAATCTCAATCACTTAGAAGTGTCAACTTCATCCTTCAGTCTTTACTTCATCTTTAGGGGTCTTCAAGTATCAACTTGCTCTTGTTGCTCTTCAAGCTTCAGCTGGAATGGCAATACTCAAGGATTCATCCTCTTCAACACTCTTCAATGAAGTCTTCATCTTCACACTCAAGCTCAACACCTCTCAAGATAATCAAACCAGAGAAAATCACTTACTGGATAAGCTGGGACATTGAACTGCTTACTGACCACCAAAGGTGACCTATAAGGGTTCAACATCAAAGGAATGGTTCCCTCAAAAGTTCTAATACCTAGGTATGATCACTTATCCCTCCAAAGTAGAGAGGTGTATACCATGGAAGAACTTTTAATCATAGGGAGGAATGGAGGTGAAAGACACCATCCCTGTTTAAGAAATAAGTTAACTAGGTCTAAGCTCTTCCTAATCCCTAATCCTAAAACAACAACAAAACAAACAAAACTCAAGCTCTCAAGCTCCTCAATGCTCTTACTATGCTCCTCAAAACAAAACCAAGCTCTCCAAGCCCACAAAGCAAAGCAAACAAAAATGCAAGCCCACAAGGGCAACACAAAAAATCATCAACTACAAAAATCATCTAAAAATAGTATACTACTATATTAAAACCTAATATAATTTCTAAGGGACCCTACATACCTACCCTTAATACCCTTATATGCCCCAATGTCTAACTTGACCTAGAAACCCAAAATTCTAGTGTTATTGTGGACCTATGTTAAGGATTAACCTAATTCTACACAACCTAATGTCATCTAATAAACACTAACCTAAAATTCATCACAAAATTATGGAATAAATCCAGGGGGAAGCTAAATCTTATATCTAACTATCCTAAAAAGAATGGCCTAAAAATACTAAGGGAATTACCTAAAAAAAATTCTACAAATTCATGCATCAACATAAAAGAATTAAAAAGCACAGAAAATATTAAAAATGCATGAAATGCAAATATTTTTATTTGATAATTTTCTAGACATTGATATGAAATGGGAGAAAAAATTCCCACTTAAAAATCATTATTTTTCCATTTATTATGGTTTTTCCAAGTTTGAAATAAAATGGAGAAAATAAAATGAAAATATGAAAGGAGGTGGTGTATCTAGTAAACATATCCAGTTCAAATTAACAATGGGCTAAAAATGGGGGGTGCAGGTAGTAACGCGCTAGGCCCAATTTAATCAGAAAAAACAATTAATAAACTGAATGGAAAATAGAAAAGGAACGGTGCAGGAAGCAATAGAATTCAGTTAATAATCACAATGGGCCATGGTGGGTGGTGTGGATATCAAATCCTGACTTAAGCCCAAGAAGCTCCTTTAATGAAACGAAGCGTTTCATGCTAGCTTCAGAATTCCCTCTCAAAGTGGAATTAAATCGTGTCCCTCAGATCTTGGTCTCAGTCAATGGTCCTCTCCCAATCCAATGGCCATGAACTCATCACTAACCTCCAGCTAGGGTTTGCAGGGGAAGCCATGAAAATGCAGAGTATTAAGCTTCATCTTCCTCAAACACGAACTCCATCAATTCTTCATGGAAAATAGAAATTCAAGACCCTATCTTGCCTAGAATTTTATGCTGAATCCAACCATGCTCTTAAAATCAACTGAATCATCCTAAATCACTGAACCCGATCTAAGATCCAAAATGTACTCAATCATCAACTATCATGGTTCTTGAAATTTCTTGCATCAGAATACTCACCAACTCACATTGAGTGAAATTAGCTATCTAACATGAATTATATCTCACTATACCACGAGTTCTTGATCATCAAAGAAATGGTGTCCCATTTTCAACCTTCACCAATTGCTCTCTAACTCTCCAAAATCCATCACCTATGTGTCTCTAACCTTTCTACACTAACAAACTAACCTAATTATGCATAAATTATGATGTAGTGGAGAATTTGCAAACCTGGTTATTCTTGATCAACAGATGGTGAAATCCTTCACTTTAAGCCTTGAAACTCTTCAGAAAGTTTCCTTAGATGCTAATCTTGCTACTGTTTGCAACAAATTTGATGGAGGAAGCCTCAATCTCAAAATTCGATTCTGACTTGCTACCTTGAAAGTTCAATCACCAACTCTTCAATTCACCATGGATTTGCTCTCAAATCAATGTTCACAGCTTCATAATCATCAATGGAGTGTGTTTGTATAGAAAGAATGAATGGAATTGAAGAAGAATGTAGAATTGAAACTTGACTTGCAATGGAAGCAACAAGATGGCACTCTCTCTTTTTCCTCACTTTTCTCACCAACCTTGCATCTGAGCAAGCTCTAACCATTATATAGAACTTGTTAGAACTGTCCAGAACCCTCTGGAACAATCCAATGAGTATTTGAACTTCTCATCTCATGATATTTTGATTTCACTTCTCACCATATGCTATCTCATGCCATAGTCCTTGTAACCACCAATTCTGACTTGAAATTCTCCCCACATGAGGTGCATGGTGTGTTACAATGCATAACTAACTTGTACATTGAGTTTCTTCATGTTTTGCTTTGGTGCCTTAAGATGCAAGTATGCCATTTCCAAAGCAGCCCCATGATCTAGGCCTCAAATCAAAATTGTGGCTGAACCATTGTTCTTATAATGTCTTTTAGAGTCAAAATGACCTATTATATGACATGGTTTGGATGTATAACTTGTGATTTCCAATTTTCAATTTCAACTTATTTAACTTATGCCTCCATTTTAGGCCATTTTTATCACTTTTTGATACAAGCCTTTTCAACATCTCATGACCTCCTTACTAGCCTTAAAACATCATTCTAAGCAAGTTTGATGTTGAATATTTTTCCATTTGAAGCTTAGAAATAGGAGATATGGCCTTATGCTTGAAATGACCTATAACCTCCAAATGACCAAAATGCCCTTGACTTGCCAAAGCCATAAGTTGAGTTCTACAAATCCTATCAAGGACTTCTAGTACTCTCTAGAAAGCTAAGAAGATGCTCTACAACATTAATGTTGACAAAGAGTTCATAGGAATCATCCTACTAGGGAAAAAGTTGGATGCAAGTTGGGTGACTTTCAAGGACCCAGATTCACATACCTCAGATGACCTATAATTTGTCAAAGCCATAACTTGAGCTCTACAAATCCTATCAAGGACTTATAGTACTCAAATTAAATCTAAGAACAAGTTCTACAACATTCATGTTGAGGGGAAGATGAGATGACAATCACATCTTGAGCTACACTGCCTTGAAGATAGGGATCAAACTAGGGGATTTTACACTGTCAAGCCTTAAAAACCCTAGCTTGAAACTTCTCAAACTCCTCAATCATGATGAGTTAGTCTAGTAATCATCCTTATAGAATCTCAATGCATCATTCCATGATCACATGGCTCTTGGATTGGGTCTCAACCCTCCCCAAATCATCAGTTGACCTAGGGTTGACCCAGTCAAACCCTAATTCCACCACTCATGGCTGAATCTTCTGAATTCTTGTACAATGACCTCTCTAGGCTTCATGATGGCTTTCAAGACATCTCACAAGCTTTCTCAAAGCTTCAAGTCCATCCTCATAGTCTCAGAATCATCTGAGGAGCCCCCCACAGCTCTCAAGTTATGAGACACACAACCTTGGTTTCAAACAATCTCTCTGAGGATTTCTTGAGCTCTCTGACAAGAATATCAATCTTTGAACACTTGAATAACTTTCTTGGCTAGCTTCAAAGTCTCATACAACTCTTGCAGGGTAAATAAATGTTGGTCAAATTTTGGGGTGCAACAGCTGCCCCTATTCAAACGGCTTGAACCTGACTGGGTGAAGAGCGAACGACTCTCAGCCAATCAAGGTGCGAGACGGTTGAATACCGATAAACCCGGAAATTTGCCAACTGCATAAGTACACGGTACTCTGACGGGAACAAATCTTCGAACACTGAAATAATAGCTGCACGGCAACTAGCTGGAAAATTGGTCACACGGTAACTGGTAATACATAGTCAATCATGCCATCAGGCATTCAAAGAACACTGTCGGGCATCAGCCAGACTTCAACCATCAGGTTGATCATGCCATCAGGCATTCAAAGAAACTTGTCGGGCATCAGCCGGACTTCAACCATCAGGTTGATCATGCCATCAGGCATTCAAAGAAACTTGTCGGGCATCAGCCGGACTTCAACCATCAGGTTGATCATGCCATCAGGCATTCAAAGAAACTTGTCGGGCATCAGCCAGACTTCATCAGCAAGTCGGGAATAGAATTCTTGGTCACTCATGAGCCAACTGGGAACATCTAAACCTCTGCCATCAGGCACTCCGCATCAGTTGAGAGAACTGCTTCATTAACACGGTCGGACTTCAATCATGGAGTCTTCAAGGGAGGTTTCAACTTCGCCGTTAGAAACATGCTGGGGATGACACATCGCCGCTGGGGATTCTGGAGAACTAACAAGTAACTCCACTCCAGGGGTCCAGAAATCATTTTGGATGAATCAACTCTGCTGAGGACTTCAAGAATCATCTTGGACAAATAACTCCACCGGTGACTTCAAGAATCATCTTGAACCGATAACCATTCTGGAGATTTCAGGAATCATCCTGGGCGAACACTCTGTTGTGGATTTCAGGAATCATCCTGGGCAACCTTCACTGGGGACTCTAAGTATCAACTTGAGCAACCAACTCTGGTGACTGCGCTGGGGTCTTAAGAATCATCTTAAGCAAACGGCACTTCTGGGGAATTCAAGAATCATCTTGAACTGAAGACTTCACTGGAGGCTTCAAGAATCATCTTGAGCAAGCGGCTTCGTTGGGGGAGAATGTCAGGAATCATCCTGAGCAATCGATTCTGCGGTGGAACACCTGCAAAACAAGAACGGTAACAACCTGGATCATGTTTATTATGCATATGCTTTGGCAATGGCGCAATGCTCCACACGGTGGAAATGCTATGCGTTTATGATAAATGCTATGCAATCATGCACAATGTGCGATCCCGTCAGCAAAATAAATGCTGAAGGGAGAATCCTCCTGTCAGGGGGGAAAAAACTACTCAGATAGAGGAATCATCCTGCTGAGGAGAACAAGGTCACGCCAATCTCAATCGGACTCCTCAGGGGGCACAACTTCAGTTGACTGTTGCAGGGGTACGAAGCTCTACGAGAACCTGGACCTGCTGAGGGAAAGCGATATCAATCGCGGGAATAAACTGCATGGCCTTCTCGGCTACTTCTCTGGAGATAACGACTCTGTGGGGAAACAACCTCAGTTGATCAACACTCCACTGGGGGAAAAACCAATCATGGCTTGAGCAGCTTCCAAGGATTCGACTCTCTTGGGGATCTGCAAACTCGGCTGAGGAAGGAGAAATCATTCTGCTTCGCTGAAGAGTACGCCTCTGGTGGGGAATCTCAATTCCGCTGGGGAAGAAGGAATCATCCGACTTCGGGGGGAGAGTACGACTCTGGTGGGGAATTTCAATTCCGCTGGAGACTTCAGTCTGGCACCATCAGTTGCTGCATACTTCGGCGTACGAATAGTTTCCTACGAAACCTGCACTTGTGACCCGGTGCTGGGGGATGAACACGAGCTTCGGCGCCTGACTCAGCTGAGGAGATGACGTTCCTTCAGGACACATCGGATTAGGGAGAGAATCATCTCTGCCTGGGGAGACATATCAATGCTCACAATCTCGGGTTCAGACTCCGCGGGGAGAGGCTACTGAATTCTGCTGGAGGAGGAGGAATCATCCTTCTTCGGGATGCGCACGACGCACTGTCTGGAATATGCTACACCTGTAACAACACAAACAAACAGACAAGATACCCTTCTCAAAGGGACCTATCAAGGTTATTATCTCGTGACAATATTCAAGTAATTCATTGTTTCAACAATTAATGGGCTAGGCCCGTAAGTTTGTGTATGCGCATTTTATCAAAAACATCGGCGTTCTTTTCCGCAAACAAAACAGATAAAGGCTAAACAGGCAAACAAAATTGCTAAATAGTATACATTTTATTGATAACGAACCCCTGAATGGGTAGAAATGTTTTACAACAGAGGCAAGCTCCTGGAATGAGGAAGCCGCACAAAAATAAAACATAAATACACATCAGTATATACAAATGTCGGCAACGAGGCGTAGACGAACACCATGAGTTGATCCCTCTATGACCCACTCGACTTCGATACTTCTCCGACGCTTCAGCTTCGGAAGAGATTGATTCAGATGAACGGCCCCCAGGTCTTCCAAACCACTAAACAAAGAAAGTCCCTACGCGGAACGCAGTCATTTGCTTTTTCAAATCCCTAACTTTTGCGTGAACCGCCCTTTGCGGGTTTTCAGTTCACCGAGATACCCTTTTTTGCCGAAGCCGCCCAATGTAGATTTTCGACTTCGCGGGTGTACATTTTTTCAATTTATATCCCTAATTTTTGCCCGAACCTTTTATTCTGTTTTTGGTTCGCCGGGATGCCCCTTTTTTGCCTGGACTCTCTTTTTTTTTTGTCCAGCGAATCACTTTCAAGCAAAGTATTTTTTAACTGCGTCCGCGTTCACCGGGGATGCAAAATCTTCTCCATCCATCGTGGATAACAACAAAGCTCCTCCCGAGAAGACCTTGCTGACGACGTATGGACCCTCGTAATTCGGAGTCCACTTGCCCCGGTGATCGGAGTGTGGAGGAAGAATCTTCTTCAGGACGAGATCACCCGTCTGAAAGCTTCTAGGACGTACCTTCTTATCATAAGCTTTCTTCATTCGGATTTGGTACAGACGACCAAACACAATCGACACTAACCTCTTCTCATCCATCAGGCTGAGTTGGTTCAGTCGGTTCGTAATCCATTCTGCCTCGTCGAGCTTCACATCAACCAAAACTCGCAAAGAAGGGATCTCCACTTCTAACGGTAGGACAGCTTCCATACCGTACACCAAGGAGAAAGGGGTTGCCCCGGATGAAGTACGTACCGTCGTACGATAACCGTGCAACGCGAATGGCATCATCTCGTGCCAGTCTTTGTAGGTCACAACCATCTTCTGAACAATCTTCTTTATGTTCTTATTGGCCGCTTCAACAACGCCATTCATCTTCGGCCGGTAAGGAGATGAGTTGTGGTGCTCAATCTTGAAACTCTGGCACAACTCCCTCATCATCTTATTATTCAGATTCGAACCATTATCAGTAATGATCCGCTCGGGAACTCCGTAACGACATATGATGTCCCTCTTTATGAATTTAGCCACCACCTGCTTGGTCACATTAGCATACGAGGCTGCCTCCACCCACTTGGTGAAGTAGTCGATGGCTACTAAAATGAAGTGATGACCGTTAGACGCAGTGGGCTCGATCTTGCCTATCATGTCGATGCCCCACATGGAGAACGGCCACGGGGAGGACATGACATTCAACGGGCACGGCGGCACATGAACTTTATCAGCATAAATCTGGCATTTATGACATCTCTTCACGAACCTGAAGCAATCAGACTCCATCGTCAGCCAGTAGTATCCTGCTCTCAGGATCTTCCTCGTCATAGCATGCCCGCCGGCGTGCGTACCAAATGTGCCTTCATGGACTTCTTCCATGAGCATACTCGCCTCTTTCTCATCTACACATCTGAGTAGCACGAGATCATGGTTTCTCTTATACAGAACTCCATCAGGATTGAGATAAAAATTTCCAGACAGCCTCCTCAGAGTCTTCTTATCCTGGGTTGACGCACCCGTAGGATACTCCTTAGTCATAAGGAAAGTCTGGATGTCATGGAACCATGGCTTGCCGTCGACGGCTTCCTCGATTGCAAAGACGAATGCAGGTCTATCAAGACGAGAGAGGATAATTCTTGGAGCCTCATTCCAAAAATTGACTTTATACATCGAAGCCAACGTGGCTAAGGCATCAGCCATCTGATTTTCTGCTCTGGGCACATGATGGAGTTCCACTCGATCGAAGAACGGAAGTAGCCTTCTGGCATAATTCATGTACGACACCAAATTTGATTGACGAGTCTCCCACTCCCCTTTAATTTGGTTGATCACAAGCGCTGAGTCACCATATATGTCTAGATTCTTGATTCTCAAATCAATTGCCTCTTCTAAACCCATGATGCATGCTTCGTACTCTGCTTCATTGTTGGTGACTGGAAACGTCAGCCTCACAGTGAACGGGATGTGGGATCCGTGGGGAGTCGTGATGATAGCCCCGATTCCACTTCCATAGGAATTAACCGCCCCATCGAATATCAATTTCCACTGGGATTTCCTATCTGGCCCCTCGTCGAGCAACGACTCATCGCAATCCTTCGCTTTGAGAAACATAATATCCTCGTCGGGGAATTCAAATTTCATCGGCTGGTAATCCTCGATCGGCTTCTCGGCAAGGTAATCAGACAATACGCTTCCCTTGATGGCCTTCTGGGACACGTACTGAATATCATATTCCGTTAACACCATTTGCCATCTGGCAATCCTGCCCGAAAGAGCCTGCTTCTCGAAGACGTACTTGATCGGATCCATCTTCGAAATTAGCATGGTGGTTTGATTGAGCATGTACTGTCGTAGACGTTTGGCAGCCCAGGCTAGTGCACAACACGTCTTCTCCAGCATCGAGTATCGAGATTCACAGTCCGTGAACTTCTTACTCAAGTAGTAAATGACATGCTCCTTTCTGCCCGTCTCGTCGTGCTGACCGAGAACACACCCCATACTATTCTCACGAACTGTCAAGTACATGATTAAAGGCCGTCCAGCCACTGGGGGTATCAAGATTGGAGGTTCTTGAAGATACTGCTTTATCTTATCAAATGCCTTCTGGCAATCCTCATTCTAGATAATTGCCTGATCTTTCTTTAAGAGTTTGAACATCGGTTCACACGTGGCCGTGAGCTGAGAAATAAACCTTGCAATGTAGTTTATTCTGCCCAGGAAACCACGAACTTCTTTTTCTGTTTTTGGCGCTAGCATCTCTTGAATGGCTTTTATTTTCGCAGGATCAACCTCGATGCCTCGTTCACTCACGATAAACCCCAGTAACTTTCCGGACCGTACTCCGAAAGTACATTTGTTAGGATTCAGCCTCAACCTGAACTTCCTAAGCCTCTCAAAAAGCTTCAATAAGTTGACCAGATGCTCTTCCTCCGTTTGGGACTTTGCAATCATGTCATCAACATAGACCTCAATCTCATGATGAATCATGTCATGAAACAAAGTCACCATTGCTCGTTGGTAAGTGGCCCCTGCGTTCTTCAGACCGAAGGGCATTACCTTGTAGAAAAATGTTCCCCATGGAGTGATAAACGTCGTTTTCTCCATGTCCTCCGGCGCCATCTTGATCTGATTGTAACCGGAGAAGCCATCCATGAACGAAAACACGGAGAACTGGGCTGTGTTGTCGACCAACACATCGATATGAGGCAGCGGGAAATCATCTTTGGGGCTCGCCCTATTCAAATCCCGATAATTGACGCACATGCGTACCTTACCGTCTTTCTTTGGTACAGGCACTATGTTGGCGACCCACGAAGGGTAGGTGGTGACCGCTAAGAAGCCAGCATCAAGCTGTTTTTGCACTTCTTCTTTGATCTTAACGGCCATATCTGGTCTTGTCCTCCTAAGCTTCTGCTTAACGGGAGAGAAATCTTCTCGTAGCGGCAAGCGGTGGACCACGATGTCCGTGTCAAGTCCGGGCATATCTTCGTATGACCAAGCAAAGACGTCACTATACTCTCTTAGCATCTCGACCAATCTCTGCTTGACATCATTCTGCAATGCATCCCCTATCCTGACGTTTCTGACGAGTTCTTCAGAACCCAGATTCACGATCTCAATCTCCTCCTCATGAGGCAGAATAACTTTCTCCTCTTGTTTCAACAAGCGGGCCAATTCTTCCGGAAGGTCTTCGTCTTCGTCAATCTCTTCTTCGGCTTGATAGATCGGGCAATCGAAGTCGAAGTGAGCCGTAGAAGGTCCAGAGTCGATGTCATCTGTTATGTGGATCCTGCAATAACAAGGGTTAAGTTTAAAACAAGGATGCGCAGGTTAGCACAAACCCCATTGCCATTTTATTGTTTTTTAAAACAAATATAAAACAGGAATAACAGAGATCACAATATTTGAATACGAAGAAAACGCCTTTGATTTATTAACAAAATGCATGTACATAATCCAACAAGGCCCGGACAATAAAACCACTATGCCCCGGGTAGGACATAGGGTTGTACAATGATTGGAAAAAAGTAAATCATTACTCTTCACTTGTCATCTGGATGATATCCTTGATGGTCCAATTGTTGAGGCCCTCGCCCGGCTTGCTTGGCTGAATCCAGGAGTCGAGATTACAGTCGCTATCCCCGCTGTCTTCAGTCATCGCGTTGATACTTTCGAAGATCACTCCGCCACTGGTAAATTGGATCAGCCCCTTACCTCGAGACGCACTGCTAGACGAAGAAGAAGAAGCTTCAGCTCCAGGAGAATATCCCAATCCAAACTTATCCTGCTTGTTGGGTATCTCCAAAATTTGCCCCCAACCTGGGGTAGATCCGGCTTGGACGACGGCCCGAGCCTCCTTAAACGAGGAGAGATTCACCTCTGGCTTTTCTGTGACTACAGGAGCTACTTCTTTCACGTTGACAGCCTCGAACGCTTGACAAAGAGTTTCATGGATTTCGCCATCCATTTCAACATACTTAAAGTATGACAAATGGCTCACCATTATGTCCTCCTCGCCGCAGACGGTTACGATGCTTCCCCCGACAGCATATTTGAGCTTTTGGTGCAACGTGGAGGTCACGACACCAGCAGCGTGGATCCATGGCCGGCCCAAGAGACAACTGTAGGCAGGCATGATGTCCATAATATAAAAGACCGCGTTGAACGTTTCCGGACCGACTTGGATCGACAGGGTCACCTCCCCGAAAATGTGGCGTTTAGTTCCGTCGAACGCCTTCACAACCAGATCACTGGGTGTGCAGATCACTCCACGAGTATCCAACTTCATTAACGCCTTCTTCGGAAGGACATTAAGCGACGAACCCGTGTCCACCAGCACGTGCGACATGATCGTGCCCCTGCACTCTATCGAGATGTGCAGGGCGCTATTGTGATTCCTCCCTTTTGGCGTCAGCTCTAAGTCTGTGAACCCTAGCCCATTGCCAGCATTAACGTGGGCTACCACCTCCTCTAGCTGATTCACCGATATCTCTTGCGGTACGTAGGCGGAGTTCAACACCTTCAACAGCGCGTTGCGGTGTGCTTCAGAATACAGCAACAGGTTTAGAATGCAAATCTTCGAGGGCGTCTGATGGAGATGATCTACAATCTTGTAGTCGCTCTTTTTAATCAACCGCATAAACTCCTCGGCATCTTTGACAAGCAAATCTTTCTCTACCCCACACAGGACTTCTTCGACGGCTTTATTTTTCCCCTTATCGGCCGCCTCAGCTCTGACCGCTTTATCTGCTACGACCTCTGGCGGTGCAAATACTCTTCCGCTGCGAGTAATACCACTGATTCCTGCGAGATTCTCCGCAGTCGACCCATACGGCTCTAGCTCCAACCTCTGTCCGTTGTAATAGACTTCAGCCCCATAATGCCACGGGACGGTGTTAGTGCTCTCGAAGGGTATCGGCCCAGCTTTGGTAATAGTGATTGTAGGCGGTCTGGGCGCAGAAATGGTTATTGGCCGGCGAGGGATGGTGATGGTGGCGACTTCATCGGCCTGCTTCAGCACTACCTCTCCTGATCCACTCTCAGCCCTCCGGCTAAATTGCAGAATCCCCTCAGTCATCAGACTTTGAATTCCTTCTACCAACTGCTTGCATCCATCAGAATGGGTAGCACAGTCCATACATAGTTCTCCGCAACCTGGAAAGAACCCTCTTTTCAACAACTTAGCTTTAACGAAGCTAAGCGGCGTCTTTAGGTCCCTGACATCAGTCAACAGATCTGCACTCTCTTCTTCGATAATGGCGTTCACTCCGCCTCCCCTATGATTCGGCATAGGATTCTTCGTGACATTGGGCACATTATCGGAGAAGTTGATGATCTTGGCATCCACCAAATCCTGCACCTTATGCTTGAAGGCTTTGTAGTTCTCGATTGTGTGGCCTGGTGCCCCTGAGTGGAAGTCGCAAGTGGCATTTGCGTCGTACCCTGGTGGAGGTGCCCCTGTCAAGGGAGCCATCGTCCTCTTCTGGACCAACTGAAGCTGAAGCAAAGTCTGCAAGAGTTGCGCGTACGACATGGGCGGTGCCTCGAAGTGACGGTTTGCCAAAGATGCCCGGTTCTAGTACTTTCTGTATCCCTGTTGATTCGGTTGCTGCTGCTGCTGCGGCGGAGCCACTGGGATATTTATACTGGCTATCTGCAGCTGAGGGCCTTTGCCCTTCCTTCGAGCGTTGGTCACAGCGCTCGCTTCTCTTTCTCGCCTTTTACCAGCATAAGGTTTCTTTCCACCTCCTCCGGCTGAGGATGACTCACCTTGAATTTTCCCGATCTTGATTCCATTCTCGACGTGCTCGCCCATGATAATGAGAGCTGAGAACGTCCCAGACATGCCGCTGACTAACTTTTCATAGTAAACCCCTGGGATGGTAGCTACAAACATCTGCACGAGCTCGCGTTCAACCATCGGCGACTGAACCCGAGCTGCCAACTCACGCCACCGCTGGGCGTACTCCTTAAATCCTTCATTATTCCTCTGTGATAGGTTCTGCAGCTGGAATCGGTTCGGGGCCAAGTCACTATTGTATTGGTAGTGGTGCACAAACGCTTCAGCGAGATCCTTCCATGTGCGAACACTAGTGGGCTCCAGACCCATGTACCACTCGAGGGATGGCCCGGAAAGACTGTCCTGGAAGAAGTGCATCAGCAACTTCTCGTCTTCGGAATAAGCAGACATCTTCCTGTAGTACGATCTCAGGTGGACACGAGGGCAAGTGGTGCCCTTATATTTCTCAAAGTCAGGCACCCTGAACTTAGGAGGTACCTTGAAATCAGCAATTAATCCTAGCTTGGACATATCAACGCCCAAAGTATTCTGATTCTCAATATCTCTCATTTTATCTTCAAGTGCTTTGAATCTAAGTCGCGCTTCAGCGTTCAGCTCCCCTTCAGCACCCTTCTGAGAGAACACATCATCCTGATGATCCTCAAGCCATGGCTGAGGCACAAACAGATTCCTGACGCCTGCATTGTCGTTGCTTGGCCCGACATTGACATTAGCTCCCAGACTCCCATTACCGACGCCCGCCGTATTGAGTCTGATGTTGGCCATCACATTGCCATTAGCACTGCCGTTGCCCCCAGCCACGGGGACACCGTTCTGCGGAGTTTCAACTGGTGGAGGAGTAGGCACGGTCCCACCGTGGAGCATGCCGTTGCTATCAACCCTGGAGATCAAAGGCTGAACCAAAGTTCTGAGCTGATCTTGGCCGTTGGCGACCACTTGCATGAGCTCCATGAAGCGATCCATCCTTTCGCGGAGCTCCTGAACATCAGTTTGCACTTGATCCATGATTCTGGTCTGATTAGCTCTAGTCGGATAACGGTGAATTGGTCTCTGATCAATCCTGAAACCACCGGAAACAGCCTGGGACAACCTGTGAACCTGAAAAACCTGTAAACACTAAAGGGTTAGGAAAAACAACAAAATGCTCATCATGCAGATGCTTCATGCAAATGCATGCGTGTGTCTGTGTGTTTGGGAGATCTCCCCCGATCCTAGTGCCTGAGTGCCAGTGCTGATAATAATAATAATAAGAAGTCCGAGCCCAATCATGGAAACATCAATCTCATATATAAAGAAAGCCTATTAAGGCAGTACATAGCATCAGCAAGTACAAGATGAATCAACAGCGTGACCTCAGCCAACAAGCCTGGTGATGGTCAGCATACAACAATGATCAAAATAAAAGGAATACAAATAGTAAGGTACGGCCACGGGCGCGATACTCTTCTAACAACTCCTTCGTCTCTGGATGATCTGGCAACGTGAGTAACCCCTCGACGAGTAATTCCCTATGCACAATGGTATACTGAAGTCCTTCGACCGAACTTTCCCATGCTCCTTCGCCGAAGCAATCTTCTAACTTCCGCTTCTTGGACTCAAACGTCAGCTTGCGCTCCTTCAGGTTAGCGAGAGCTTTGTTGAGCTGGCCTTCGGCGGCGTATCTGCGGGCGGTTTCTTCATCAAACCTCTTTTCACTGTCCTTCACCTGGGCTTCCAGCTTGGAGATCTGCAGCATCAGCTTATCTTCTCGCTCTTTCCTGGTGGCCAGGGAAGCCTTCCAGTGCTGGTTGAACTTGGATATCCTTCGATATGCTTCATCCAAGTGTTGTTATCTCTGTAGCCAGTACGTCGTTGACAACTTTGAAGTCTCGACCCATGCGTTCACGCTCGGCTATCTGCTTAGTCAGGTCTGTATCCAGCTGGTTCACCAACTCCGTCTGCCTTTTGAAAGAATGAACGACTTCATTCCTCTCGCTTCGGAGCTGAGCTAATTCCTTCTCCAATTCCTCATTTGCCTTTTTCAATTCATCCCGCTCAGCCAACACTTGATTATGCTGCTGAATGGGCACAGTAGTAGGCTCTTCAATCATTGGAGGGCATTCTGGCTTGGCATGAGGAAACGGAATCCCTATAGCATCTACTCTGGCTCTGATCCAAGTCAAATACGGAGGGTAGGCTTGATTGTTGCTTTTTCCCAGCACTGGCTTTCCTCGCTTACTAATACCATTCCATGCGCGCTGAAGTTTGGACAACAGATCCCCCTCTAGAATACCAGTGAGGTACAGAGATTCCTGTACCTCTTCATCCTTCGGCGGAGTCCTCAAAGCATACGCGAACTGTCGAACCAGCAACAACGGATTGTAGTTTATACAGCCCTTCCTACCTATCAGAGGCACATTTAGAAACCCGTTGCAACTGAAGATCACCTCAGTACCCAACCTATCTCTGTCGAACCAGTCAATATCCTCTGCAGATAAACCCATCAGTCGCTCAGGCCACTCAGCTGTGGCTGCAGATAAGACAAAAGGACCTCTCTTGGGCAGATGACTATCAAGCCATTTGTAAAGCAAGGGTACACAGCACGAGACATTCTTCCCCCTCCTGTTCTCGTTTTTGTAGTGGACTGAATGATAGACATCTCCTATCAAGGTAGGGACCGGATTCCCTGATGCGAAGATGTGAAGTGCATCGAAGTCTACAAAATCGGGCATATTAGGGAACAGGATGATGCCATATATGCATAGAGCGAGGATGGCATTGAACGCGACCCAACATCCGTCCTTGGCACACTACTGAGCCTTACCCACTAGAAACTGCAAGGAGAACCCAGGAACCTTGTTCCAACTAGTCAATACTAACTCGGAGGCGTCCAGATGAAGTGAAGGAGCTAAACCAGCCAGATCAGGCTCAACATCCATGTGAACAAAAGGCATCTGCCTCTTGATAGGCACACCTAGCAAATCAGCATATTCTTCCAGCGTAGGTGCGAGAACAAAATCCTGAAAAGTAAAACATCTCAGCGGAGGGTCGTAGAACTGCAGCAGAGCGTGCAACCCATTCAACTCGAACACAGAAGGCTTATGAACCAAACTGAGCAACCTGCCGTAAGATTTTCTGAACTCATCCCTCACAGAGTCATCTGTTAGAGCTATCAAACCAGTCAACTTAACCACCTCGGGGGCAGGGAACTTGTAGGCCACGGTCTTCCTCAGAGAGCCCATAACAATACAATTGGAGGCAAGAAATCCTGGATCGGGGAAAACAGTACCTGCAACACAGACACACGTTAATGAAATGCAAATGAATATGCAAACTAATGCAAAATGCAATCATGCAATAATAGGTCCGGGCAACTGGTGTTGTGGAGATTCTGTGTCAACAAAACCATGATCTTGCTCTATCAAGAACAACCACTGATAAGAAAAACCCTGATGTCGGACCACACATCTGCTCTGTCAAGAACAACCATCTGGTAGGGCCGCATACATAGGATCATGATTCTGCTCTGTCAAGAACAAACATCTGATAATAAGGACCTCTGATGTAGGATCAAGAAATATCTGCTGATGAGGTCTTCAGACCCCAATCAAAAATCTTCTCTATCAAGAACAAACAACATCTGCTGATGAGATCTTCAGACCCCAATCAAAAATCTGCTCTATCAAGAACAAACAACATCTGCTGATGAGATCTTCAGACCCCAATCAAAAATCTGCTCTATCAAGAACAAACAACTGATGATGAAAACTCTGCTCTATCTAGCACAAATACACATTTGATGATACGATCCTCTGATCCAAACCTGCTCTATCAAGAACAAATACACGTTTGATGATAAGATCCTCTGATCAACACCTGTTCTATTAAGAACAAACATATCTGCAAATGAGAAACCCCGGTACCAACAAAGCTGATTCACTGTCAAGAAAACCAGGTAGTCTGAAGGTCACGGTTTCCTGCAATAAACCCAACCCTGCTCACAGGTATGGACCTAAACTGACTCAAGTTCGGCATCCTATGCGTTCATCAGCGTCACAGACATTCAGGAGGGGTGATACGATACCCAGAAGGTGTGGCATCACCAGCTCATGAAGCAGCCTCACTCGGCTGAATCACAAATGATCGGTCCCCAGAGTCAACAATCCACCAAACCAGCAACCGTCTCAACCCAAAGGGTTGAAAGAGAAGCCAATCGGATGAACCTCGTCTGAGCGTGGATTTCATGAGACACTAGTGCCTGCAAAGCAAGCACGCGCCCACTAATTTCCACTCTAAGTCTATGGTGCACTCAAGCCTGGGTCTGGCTTCTCACTCATCAGAACTCCCATCCCACAACAGCACAGATAATCATATTATACTGAAAATAAAATGCGGGAAATAAAGTGCGAGAAGTAAAATGCGATAAATAAACGCAACACAACAAGTAAACATACAAGCGTTAGGATTGACTCGCATAGGGAACCGGAGAACCAGAGATTCTGGGTTCGGTCCCCAGCAGAGTCGCCAGGTGTCGCTTGCGCGAAAATAAGGTGCCGGCACAACAGAAGAGTCGCCACCTTTCGTTATTTATCCCTCGGAGCGGGAAAGGAAACGATCGGAAAAACCTAACGAAAAAGGAATAAGACAAGGTCATCGCAACCATTGTCTGGGTTCGGGAGTCGGTTACGCAAGGGGAAGGTATTAGCACCCCTCACGTCCGTCGTACTCGACGGGATCCACGCTTGTTGTGTTTACTGGACGGGTTGGTTTTATCTACCTACCTATCAAGGCTGGCTTAAAAAGAAAAGAAAATGACTCGGCAAAGCGTCGCACTTTATGCCTACGTATTCTCATCAGAGAACGAGAAATCAGAGTCAACGTAGTTCGACCTACGACGGGTTATGGGGAAGGTAGCTCGCCAATGCATCAGTACTATACCTACGTACTCTCAACAGGTATGAGAGATCAGAGCTTACGTAGTTCGGGAAACTATGGTTTATTTCCTGTCTTTTACGAAAGAAGTGTTTTTTATTGTATTTGCAATTTCAATCGCACTAGAGACTATGACCTGAGAGTGAATGCGTCGCATGTCACCCAAAGGGTGCCATACTAAACATCCATACTGTGGAAAAGAAACTCTCCCACAATCCTTTCTTAGATATCTTAAGGCTCGTAACGTACGAAAGAAATCATTCATGATTACTGTATCTTAAACTGTTTTGAGGTGAGAAGAGAACAGGCCCAACTAGGAAGGAGACTATCAAGTCCTACTGTTGTCATGCCAAGGATTCATCCTATGGTTGAGGTTTGAACAGGGAGCTCCTAGAAGTTGTCATGCATAGGTTTCAACCTAAAGTTCTGTCATCAATTCCTTATCAAAGGAAATGAGAGTCCTAAGGGATCATGTCAATGATACACCAAAACAGACAAAGCATCAGCTTTAAACAGTAAAATGCATGCAATGCAAGTGAGGGAGGAAATGTGTGTGGGGCTTCAGCCTCCACAAGCTCATCTCGACCTCAAGCCAGAATGGATAACAGTAATCATACTGAAATATAAAATAACATGCTATCAAGCAATATACAGTAAACTGCAATCATACAGAAGAAATGAAATGAAATGCCATCAGGCAAACAAACCACATGGGCAAGGGAGCTGGGCTCTACCGAATACCCGCAAGCAAAGCCACACAGTAACAATACAAGCAGAGGGAGCAACTCAACCTCTAGTGCAATCATGCTCCTAGATTCTACCTATTCTAGATATGAACTTATTCTAATGCATCAAGCAAGTCAAACAAAACACATCAATACAGAAAAGAAAAAGAAAAGAAAACAGATCCACTCCTCTCTCAACTCCAAGCTTCAACTCTTCCAACAGCAACTCAGTCTTCAGACTTCAATCACTCTTGACAAATATCAATTTGCTTTTCCAGGTTTCAACCCTTCAACATAAGTTCCAACTTATCTTCTCCGAGCTTCAGCTCCTTGAACAGCTCCACCTTCAGGCTGCACTGTTAACCACAAGTATCAACTTGATCTCCTCCAGGATCCCCAGGTATCAAAGCAAGTATCAACTTCCTTTGTTCTTCAAGCCTCAGCTCTTCAGAATTAATCTCAATCACTTAGAAGTGTCAACTTCATCCTTCAGTCTTTACTTCATCTTAAGAGGTCTTCAAGTATCAACTTGCTCTTGTTGCTCTTCAAGCTTCAACTGGAATGGCAATACTCAAGGATTCATCCTCTTCAACACTCTTCAATGAAGTCTTCATCTTCACACTCAAGCTCAACACCTCTCAAGATAATCAAACCAGAGAAAATCACTTACTGGATAAGCTGGGACATTGAACTGCTTACTGACCACCAAAGGTGACCTATAAGGGTTCAACATCAAAGGAATGGTTCCCTCAAAAGTTCTACTCCCTAGGTATGATCACTTATCCCTCCAAAGGAGAGAGGTGTATACCATGGAAGGACTTTGAATCATAGGGAGGAATGGAGGTGAAAGACACCATCCCTGTTTAAGAAAGAAGTTAACTAGGTCTAAGCTCTTCCTAATCCCTAACCCTAAAACAACAACAAAACAAATAAAACTCAAGCTCTCAAGCTCCTCAATGCTCTTACTATGCTCCTCAAAACAAAACCAAGCTCTCCAAGCCCACAAAGCAAAGCAAACAAAAATGCAAGCCCACAAGGGCAACACAAAAAATCATCAACTACAAAAATCATCTAAAAATAGTATACTACTATATTAAAACCTAATATAATGTCTAAGGGACCCTACATACCTATCCTTAATACCCTTATATGCCCCAATGTCTAACTTGACCTAGAAACCCAAAATTCTAGTGTTATTGTGGACCTATGTTAAGGATTAACCTAATTCTACACAACCTAATGTCATCTAATAAACACTAACCTAAAATTCATCACAAAATTATGGAATAAATCCAGGGGGAAGCTAAAGCTTATATCTAACTATCCTAAAAAGAATGGCCTAAAAATACTAAGGGAATTACCTAAACAAAATTCTACAAATTCATGCATCAACATAAAAGAATTAAAAAGCACAAAAAATATTAAAAATGCATGAAATGCAAATATTTTTATTTGATAATTTTCAAGACATTGATATGAAATGGAAGAAAAAATTCCCACTTAAAAATCATTATTTTTCCATTTATTATGATTTTTCCAAGTTTGAAATAAAATGGAGAAAATAAAATGAAAATATGAAAGGAGGTGGTGTATCTAGTAAACATATCCAGTTCAAACTAACAATGGGCTAAAAATGGGGGGTGCAGGTAGTAACGCGCTAGGCCCAATTTAATTAGAAAAAACAATTAATAAACTGAATGGAAAATAGAAAAGGAACGGTGCAGGAAGCAATAGAATTCAGTTAATAATCACAATGGGCCATGGTGGGTGGTGTGGATATCAAATCCTGACTTAAGCCCAAGAAGCTCCTTTAATGAAACGGAGCATTTCATGCTAGCTTCAGAATTCCCTCTCAAAGTGGAATTAAATCGTGGCCCTCAGATCTTGGTCTCAGTCAATGGTCCTCTCCCAATCCAATGACCATGAACTCATCACTAACCTCCAGCTAGGGTTTGCAGGGGAAGCCATGAAAATGCAGAGTATTAAGCTTCATCTTCCTCAAACACGAACTCCATCAATTCTTCATGGAAAATAGAAATTCAAGACCCTATCTTGCCTAGAATTTTATGCTGAATCCAACCATGCTCTTAAAATCAACTGAATCATCCTAAATCACTGAACCCGATCTAAGATCCAAAATGTACTCAATCATCAACTATCATGGTTCTTGAAATTTCTTGCATCAGAATACTCACCAACTCACACTGAGTGAAATTAGCTATCTAACATGAATTATATCTCACTATACCACGAGTTCTTGATCATCAAAGAAATGGTGTCCCATTTTCAACCTTCACCAATTGCTCTCTAACTCTCCAAAATCTATCACCTATGTGTCTCTAACCTTTCTACACTAACAAACTAACCTAATTATGCATAAATTATGATGTAGTGGAGAATTTGCAAACCTGGTTATTCTTAATCAACAGATGGTGAAATCCTTCACTTTAAGCCTTGAAACTCTTCAGAAAGTTTCCTTAGATGCTAATCTTGCTACTGTTTGCAACAAATTTGATGGAGGAAGCCTCAATCTCAGAATTCGATTCTGACTTGCTACCTTGAAAGTTCAATCACCAACTCTTCAATTCACCATGGATTTGCTCTCAAATCAATGTGCACAGCTTCAGAATCATCAATGGAGTGTGTTTGTATAGAAAGAATGAATGGAATTGAAGAAGAATGTAGAATTGAAACTTGACTTGCAATGGAAGCAACAAGATGGCACTCTCTCTTTTTCCTCACTTTTCTCACCAACCTTGCATCTGAGCAAGCTCTAACCATTATATAGAACTTGTTAGAACTGTCCAGAACCCTCTGGAACAATCCAATGAGTATTTGAACTTCTCATCTCATGATATTTTGATTTCACTTCTCACCATATGCTATCTCATGCCATAGTCCTTGTAACCACCAATTCTGACTTGAAATTCTCCCTACATGAGGTGCATGGTGTGTTACAATGCATAACTAACTTGTACATTGAGTTTCTTCATGTTTTGCTTTGGTGCCTTAAGATGCAAGTAAGCCATTTCCAAAGCAGCCCCAGGATCTAGGCCTCAAATCAAAATTGTGGTTGAACCATTGTTCTTAGAATGTCTTTTAGAGTCAAAATGACCTATTATATGACATGGTTTGGATGTATAACTTGTGATTTCCAATTTTCAATTTCAACTTATTTAACTTATGCCTCCATTTTAGGCCATTTTTATCACTTTTTGATACAAGACTTTTCAACATCTCATGACCTCCTTACTAGCCTTAAAACATCATTCTAAGAAAGTTTGATGTTGAAGATTTTTCCATTTGAAGCTTAGAAATAGGAGATATGGCCTTATGCTTGAAATGACCTATAACCTCCAAATGACCAAAATGCCCTTGACTTGCCAAAGCCATAAGTTGAGTTCTACAAATCCTATCAAGGACTTCTAGTACTCTCTAGAAATCTAATAAGATGCTCTACAACATTCATGTTTACCAAGAGTTCATAGGAATCATCCTACTAGGGCAAAAGTTGGATGCAAGTTGGGTGACTTTCAAGGACCCAGATTCACATACCTCAGATGACCTGTAATTTGTCAAAGCCATAACTTGAGCTCTACAAATCCTACCAAGGACTTCTAGTACTCAAATTAAATCTAAGAACAAGTTCTACAACATTCATGTTGAGGGGAATATGAGATGACAATCACATCTTGAGCTACACTGCCTTGAAGATAGAGATCAAACTAGGGGATTTTACACTGTCAAGCCTTAGAAACCCTAGCTTGAAACTTCTCAAACTCCTCAATCATGATGAGTTGGTCTAGGAATCATCCTTATAGCATCTCAATGCATCATTCCATGATCACATGGCTCTTGGATTGGGTCTCAACCCTCCCCAAATCATCAGTTGACCTAGGGTTGACCCAGTCAAACCCTAATTCCACCACTCATGGTTGAATCTTCTGAATTCTTGTACAATGACCTCTCTAGGCTTCATGATGGCTTTCAAGACATCTCACAAGCTTTCTCAAAGCTTCAAGTCCATCCTCATAGTCTCAGAATCATCTGAGGAGCCCCCACAACTCTCAAGTTATGAGACACACAACCTTGGTTTCAAACAATCTCTCTGAGGATTTCTTGAGCTCTCTGACAAGAATATCAACCTTTGAACACTTGAATAACTTTCTTGGCTAGCTTCAAAGTCTCATACAACTCTTGCAGGGTAAATAAATGTTGGTCAAATTTTGGGGTGCAACACAATGACCACAATTCTGCGCACGTTGAGACTATTCCGGAGGATAGGCCCCCTACGCCTGTGGTTCCACCTGTAGTGACTCCACCTGTTGTAAACGATGGCGCTGGCGCTGGCAATGGTAACACAGGGAATGAAAATGAGACTGTTGTTAAAAATGTTGGATTTGGGGACGCCAACCAAGGTGGTGGTAACAACAATGGCGGTAATGGTTTTGGCTACAATGATCAAGGATTTGATTACGTCAATCAAGACGGGAAATTCGGCTTCAACACTCAGGGTTTTGGTTATGACGGTTTTGGTAACACTAACCAGGGGTATGGTGGATTTGGTAATATGAATGGTGTTGGGGTGATTCCTGTCAACACTGGGTTTGGACCTGTTAGGGTCAACCAGGGTTTCGGTAACAGGGGACGAGGTCCCATGATCAATCAGCAAGGGTTTGGTCACAACATTGGTTACGACAGATATGGAAATGAAAATTTGAATTGGGGTGAAGACCGCCAGGAGGACGCCTTTTCTGGAAGAGGCATGGGATCTGAAGGACCTGTTGATCCTGTGCAGAGGATCAAAATGCTTGAAGAATAGATGAAGGGGGTAGTGAGTCAGAACTCCACCGGTTTGGATATGACTACCATGGGCTTGGTACCAGGGCTGAGGGTGCCGTTGAAATTAAAGGCTCCCACTTTTGACAAGTACAAGGGGGACACCTGCCCTAAGGTCCATGTCCGCTCTTATTACAGAAGGATGTCCGCGTATTCAAATGATGAAAGGATGCTCATGCATTTCTTTCAGGATAGCCTATCAGGACCTTCACTTGAATGGTATATGGGGCTGGAGCCCACGCAGATCAAAACCTGGAAGCAATTGGTTGATGCTTTCGTGACGCATTACAAATATAACAGTGATCTGGCGCCAAACCGGGTCCAATTGCAGGGTTTGTCACAGAAGAACGGTGAAAGTTTTAAAGAGTATGCGCAAAGGTGGCGCGATATGGCAGCAAGGGTGCATCCTCCTTTAATTGAAAGGGAGATGAATGACATGTTCATTGGGACATTTACAGGGGTGTTCTACGAAAAATTGTTTAGTGTTTCATTGAGCAGTTTCTCAGATTTGATTCTTATGGGGGAGATGATTGAGAATGGGATTAAAGTTGGAAGGTTCCAAGCAGGTGAGTCTACTTCAATAGGAGGTGCCAGAAAAGCATTTGGTGGTAGACGACAGGGTGATACTAGTGCCGTGTTTGGTGGCAGGGGCAGGGGCAGAGGAAGAAATCAGTATGTTCAGCCGCAACAGATAGCTAGTGTCACTATCCCGCTTCCTCAACAGAGGCAGCCACAACAACAACAACCACAGCAGCAGCAAGGACAAAATCCTGGCCAGAGAAGGGTACAGAATACGAGGCCAAAAAGAGTGTTCAATGCGCCTCCTTCCACGTATGCAGAACTCCTTCAGACTCTGCTAGGGTTGAACTTGGTTGAAAAGAGGACTTTGGCACCGCCTACAGGGGCGGTACTCCCTTACGGATATGATGCCAACAAGCATTGCGAATTCCATTCCGGGGCACCCGGGCATGATATAGAAGCTTGTCAGGCATTTAAGCATAAAGTTCAGAATTTATTGGATAGCAAAGCTATTAACTTTGGACAGGTGGGTCCAAATATAGTACAACAGCCTATGCCCAATCATGGGGCAAACGCTATCTTGACAGAAGAAAGTTTAAATCTAGTGATGGATGTCAATGAGCTGAAGACACCGTTGGGTGAGATTAAAAGCACGTTGTTAAGAGGGGGTGTATTCCCAGGTTGTGATGAGTTTTGCTTGGATTGTTGGACCCAGCCAGAGGGTTGTAATGAGTTAAAGTAGGGTATTCAGGCTATGATGGACGAAGGTACCTTGCAATTCGATAGAACCGCGGTTGAAAAGCCTGTAGAGGCGTTGTGTGATGAGTCGAACGATGTTGCAACGATGACGATTCCGATGAAAACAATAACGATAACGGCACCTGCCAGGCGGCCGACGATCACAATTACTAAGGCAGGACCAGTCCCTTTTGAGAGTACTAAAGCAGTGTCGTGGACTTACGGGTTGGAGGTATATTGCGATGATGAGAAAATTGAAGTCAATGGACAACCAGCTGGGGTTGTAGATAATGTTGTCGGAACAGGGGGTATGACCAGAAGCGGAAGAATCTTCATGTCGCCCGAGGTAGAGGCAGAAAGATTGGCTAAGGGTAAAACCAAGGTAACTGAGGGTGGTCCTTCTCAGTCGAATGAAAAGGAAACGTCACTTAAGGATGTGGAGGAGTTTATGAGGCTCATTCGTAAAAGTGATTACAAAATCGTTGAGCACCTCCAGCAAACGCCGTCAAAAATTTCCATCCTATCATTGTTGTTATGTTCCGAGGCCCATCGGAACGCTTTGCTGAAGATTCTAGACACGTCGTTTGTTCCTCAAGAAGTTTCTGTTAATCAGTTAGAAGGGGTGATGGCGCATGTCAATGCGGGGCACAGTTTGGGCTTCACAGACTTTGATTTGACTCCGAGAGGGCGAGAGCACAATATGGCATTGCATGTGTCAGTCGAATGTCGGGGCACTGTCATGTCCCATGTTTTAGTAGACACTGGATCTTCCCTGAATGTGTTACCGAAGAAAGCCATGATGAAGTTGGATATCAGGGGGATTATCTGCACGCCCAGTGATTTAGTGGTGAGGGCGTTCGATGGAACGAGGAGGTCGGTTTTCGGATCAATAACATTACCGTTGCAGGTGAGGCCTGAAATATTTGAAACTGAATTCTATATAATGGACATCCAGCCAGCGTATAGTTGCCTTCTTGGGCGCCCATGTATCCATGCTGCCGGGGCAGTCACATCCACGTTACACCAAAATCTGAAGTATATGGTGGGGGATAGTGTCGTCACTGTTTGTGGAGAAGAAGATATTCTGGTTAGCCATTTGTCTTCGTTCAAATACGTCGAGGTCAACGGTGAAATACACGAAACACCGTGTCAAGCCTTCGAGGGGTTGCGAATTAAAGACAAAGCTCAGGGTTCCAGCACAATATCAGACGTGGAAGTGTCATCCTACAAAGAGGCTCAAGCTCTAGTGCAGGCAGGCGAAACCAAGGGCTGGGGTCAGGTGTTGGAGATTCCCGTGAAGAATGACAGGTTCGGGCTTGGATATCATCCTTCATTGTCAACATCCTCTTCAGGAGCGCCCAAGTTCAGAGGGCCGATAACCATTACACCAAATGGGGTGAGCTTCGAGTCTATCAATGCTGTTTCCGATGCTGAAGACGGAGATAGCAATTGTGATATGGACGCGTGGATCAAGCCAAGCGTGCCAGGACAAAGTCTCTGCAATTGGTCTATCCGGGAAATTGTTCCTGTGACAACTAAACAGTAATAGTTTGTTTTCTTAATTGTTGAATAATCCTGTGTCCTACCCGGGGCATAGCGATTTTGCTCAGGGCCATTTGGTTATGTACATTACATTGTTTAATCATGAAATAAAGGCGTTTTTCATATACAAATATTGCGATCCCTGTTTTTCCGTTTTTGTGTTTTACAATAAAATGGCAATGTGGTTATTTGCGTTGTCTGTGTTTTGAAGCATTTAACCATTTCCTTTGTAGGATTACTATTTCAGATGACATCTATGAACCGCCTATGACTCACTTCGACTTCGAGCACCCGATATTTCAGGTTGAGGAAGAGATTGTTGAAGATGGCGACGTACCAGAAGAGTTGAACTGGTTATTGAAACAAGAAGAAAGAATCATTCTGCCTCATGAGGAAGTCATTGAGATTATCAATTTGGGGTCGGAAGAGGTTGTGAGAAACATCCGTATAGGGGCTGCGCTGCAGAGCGACATCAAGCGAAGGTTGGTTGAGATGCTTAAAGAGTACAGTGATATATTTGCTTGGTCGTACGAGGATATGCTTGGGTTGGATACGGATATGGTTGTTCACCGTCTGCCACTGCGAGAGGAATGTCCGCCTATTAAGCAGAAACTCCGAAGAACTAGACCGGACATGGCTGTGAAGATCAAGGAGGAAGTTCAGAAACAGTGGGATGCTGGTTTCCTAGCTGTTACAAAATATCCCTCATGGGTCGCTAATATTGTGCCAGTGCCAAAGAAAGATGGTAAAGTGTGAATGTGTGTAGACTACCGTGATTTGAATAGGGCGAGCCCAAAAGATGACTTTCCACTTCCTCACATCGATGTGCTGGTTGATAACACTGCTCAGTTCTCCGTATTCTCCTTCATGGACGGCTTCTCGGGTTATAATCAGATCAAAATGGCGCCAGAAGACATGGAGAAGACTACCTTCATTACTCCCTAGGGAACATTTTGCTACAAGGTGATGCCCTTCGGATTGAAGAATGCTGGGGCAACATATCAACGTGCTATGACGACTCTCTTTCATGACATGATGCATAAAGAGATAGAGGTTTATGTTGATGATATGATTGCCAAATCTCAGACGGAGGAGGAGCATTTGGTTAATCTGCTGAAACTGTTCAAGAGGCTTAGGAAGTTCAGGTTGAGACTGAACCCTAACAAGTGCACCTTCAGGGTGAGATCGGGTAAGCTGCTGGGATTTATCGTGAGCGAAAAAGGAATAGAGGTTGATCCTGCGAAAATAAAAGCAATACAAGAAATGCCGACGCCTAAAACAAAAAAAGAAGTGCGTGGATTTTTAGGGAGGTTGAACTATATCGCCTGGTTCATATCTCACTTAACTGCGACATGCGGGCCGTTATTCAAGTTGTTGAAAAAGGATCAGGTGTTGACCTGGAATGAAAATTATCAAAAGGCGTTCGACAAGATAAAAGAATACTTGCAGGAACCTCCTGTTTTGATACCCCTAGTGGCCGGGAGACCTTTGATTATGTATTTGACGGTTCTTAAGGAAAGTATGGGTTGTGTTCTCGGTCAACACGATGAGACCGGACGTAAAGAGCATGCGATCTACTATTTGAGTAAGAAGTTTACCGACTGTGAGTCCAGATACTCGATGCTCGAGAAGATGTGTTGCGCGCTAGCCTGGGCCGCCAAACGTTTGAGGCAATACATGCTGAATCATACAACCCTGCTAATTTCAAAGATGGATCCAATCAAATACGTGTTTGAAAAGCAAGCACTCTTCGGAAGAATTGCCCGATGGCAGATGGTGTTAACCGAATACGATATCCAATATGTCTCGCAAAAGGCTATTAAAGGTAGCATTCTGTCGGAGTACCTTGCGGAGCAGCCTGTTGAGGACTACCAATCGATGAGGTTTGATTTTCCTGACGAGGATATCATGTACCTGAAAATGAAAGATTGTGAAGAACCTTTGCCGGATGAAGGACCAGAATTGGGTTCCAAATGGCAATTAATATTTGACGGAGCTGTAAATTCCTATGGTAGTGGAATAGGGGAAATTATCACTACTCCTCAGGGGTCGCACATCCCCTTTACTGCCCGATTGACTTTTCCCGTTACCAATAATGAGGCTGAATATGAGGTTTGCATCATGGGTCTGGAAGAAGCTATTGATTTGCGAATCAAACATCTGGATGTATACGGAGACTCGGCTCTGGTAGTGAATCAGATTAAAGGAGAATGGGAGACACGTCATCCCAATTTGATACCATATATGAATTATGCAAGGAGATTATTTCCTTTCTTTGACAAAGTGGAATTGCATCATGTGCCGCGAGCAGAAAATCAAATGGCTGACGCCTTGGCGACATTGTCTTCGATGTATAAAGTTAACTTCTGGAACGAGGCTCCCCGGATTGTTATCTCTCGGCTCGATAGGCCTGCATTCATATTTGCCATCAACGAGGCTCCCGATGGTCAACCCTGGTACTTTGACATCCAGAACTTCCTAAAGAACAAGGAATATCCGGCTGAGGCATCCAGTCGAGATCAGAAGACTCTCAGGAGATTGGCTGGCAATTTCTATTTGAACCCGGACGGTGTCTTATACAAAAGAAACCACGACTTGGTGTTGCTACGTTGTGTAGATGAGAAAGAAGCAAAGTTGCTCATGGAAGAGATACATGAGGGTACATTTGGTACACATGCTGGTGGGCATGCTATGACGAGAAAACTGCTGCGGGCAGGTTATTATTGGCTAACTATGGAAACAGACTATTTCAAGTTTGCAAAGAGGTGTCATAAATGCCAAATTTATGCGGACAAAATCCATGTGCCTCCAAGTCCCCTGAATGTGATGTCATCACCGTGGCCTTTCTCGATGTGGGGAATTGATATGATTGGCAAGATCGAGCCTACGGCATCCAACAGACACCGGTTCATCTTGGTGGCAATTGATTATTTCACCAAATGGGTGGAATCAACGTCATATGCCAATGTCACCAAACAAGTGGTTGCCAGATTTATCAAACGAGATATTATCTGCAGATATGGAATCCCTGAGCGGATTATCACCGACAACGGTTCGAATTTGAATAACAAGATGATGAAAGAGCTATGCCAGAATTTTAAGATTGAACATCACAACTCTTCTCCTTACCGACCCAAGATGAATGGTGCTGTCGAAGCTGCCAATAAGAACATAAAGAAGATTGTTTAGAAGATGGTTGTGACCTACAAGGACTGGCACGAGATGCTACCTTTCGCTTTGCACGGTTATCGTACGACGGTACGCACATCAACCGGGGCAACCCCTTTCTCATTGGTATACGGAATGGAGGCAGTGTTACCGTTGGAGGTTGAGATCCCTTCCTTGAGGGTTTTACGAGATGTCCAACTTGACGAGGCAGAATGGGTTAAATATAGATTGAATCAGCTCAGTTTAATGGATGAGAAGAGGCTATCTTCTCTCGCATACGGTCGGTTATATCAGAGTCGGATGAAGAAAGCATACGATAAGAAGATACACCCTCGAAGCTTTCAGACGGGCGACCTTGTGCTGAAGAGGATTCTCCCGCCACAAACAGATCACAGGGGCAAGTGGACCCCTAATTACGAAGGTCCCTACATTGTCAGAAAAGTCTTCTCTGGAGGAGCCTTGCTACTATCTACCATGGATGGTGAAGATTTTACGTCTCCTATGAATTCGGACGCAGTTAAAAAATACTTTGCTTGAAAGTGACCCGCTGGACAGTAAAAAGAGAGTCCAGGCAAAAATGGGGCATCCTGGCGAACCGAAAAAATGAATAAAAAAGGTTCGGGCAAAAGTTAGGGATAAAATTGAAAAGATGTATACCCGCGAAGTCGAAAACCTGGAAAGGGCGACTTCGGCAAAAAAGGGTATCCCGGTGAATTGAAAACTCGCAAAGGGCGATTCACGCAAAAGTTAGGGATTGAAAAAGCAAATGACTGCGGTCTGGATTTGATACTACATTGCTTAGTGGTTTGGGAGTACCTGAGGGTTTGTTTATCCAACACAATCTCTTCCGAAAGTTGAATACCGGGAAAGCGCCAAAGTCAGGCGAGTCATAGGAGGATCAGCTCATGATGTTTGTCTGCACCACGTTGCCGACATGTATACAAATATTGTTTTGTATTTTTGTGCTTTTTGTGCATATATGTATGTGTGCGTGCGCAACTTCCTCTTTTCAGGAGTTGCATCCGATGTACAAAGCTTTGCCTATTTACAGGCTCAATCAATAAAACATGTTATTCAGTATTTGATGTTTGTGCTTTACTGTTTTGTTTGTGGAAAATGCCGATGTTTGTGATGGACTCGCATGTGCATAACTTTGCTGGCCCTTGCCGATGATTGATAAAACTTCGAATTGACTGGAGTAATGTCGCAGATGCTAACCCGAATAGATTTGGTTGTATAGATTTGTTTTGTCTCGTTTGTGTTTTGCAGGGTTCTCGCCCTTGAAGCGGACAATCAGAAAATGGTGGCCCCAGCCAACGGCCCTGGAAGAAGGATGTGACCTTATCCCCCAACAAGTCGCATCTCATTCCCAGAGATTATCCCTTACCGAAGGAAGGATTAGTTTCCTCAGAAGAGTATCCTCATGGAAGTTGTCCACAGGACATCCCCAACAAGTCGAGATCAGTATCCCATGCAGAGGTTATACTCCTCAGAGAGTCGAAGATATGCGCATTCAATCCCCAGCTGGGAGGATTTCCATGGCGCATAACCAAGATAGTAAGTTCAGAAGGATTATCCCCACCGAGGATGGTTTTCTTTCTCCCCACAGGTCGTCATGCTTTCGTCAGGATGATTATCCCCAGCGGAGTGGTAGTTCCGAGTTTGTAAACTGTACCCAGACGGTTGGCCCCCAGAAGGGTGATTCTCCCCCAGCTGAGTTAATCTTCGCAGCAGGTGTTATTTTTTCCTCCCAGTGGAAATCGATGTGTAATCTCTCCCCGGCAGAGTTGGTGGTATTTCCGGCATTTATTTTTCCAGAATACTTTGCGATGCCCGTTCATCCCCAACAGGGTGGTGTTTGTCCTCCACAGCCGTGTTGAAGAAAGCTTGTCAGAGCCTTCCCCAGTAGCCTAAACCTGCATTTGCATTTGCATACATTATCATGTTTGCATCTACCCAGAAAACGCGTAGCATTTCCATGCCGTATGGAGCATTGCGCCATTGCCAAACATATGCATTTTGAAACATAAATCAGGTTGGTTAACCTTTTGCTTTCAGGTGTGTTTCTCAGCAGGAGTATGAAGTTACAGTGCAGATCTGTTACCAGATGATCGAGGTCTCGCCGTGAGACATATGATGACACAGTTCTTGTTATCATTCCCCACAGAGTTACTGTCTGAAGTTTCTCTTGTTCGACCAGCGGAGTGTTTTTCTTCAGGTTTGCTGTCGCGGTAGCATGTCAGGGTTTCATGAATCAAGATTTCAGAAGTGGTCACTCGTTATCAAAACGGGTGTCGGGCAGTTATTTTCAGAACGTCCCTGGTGGAGTTAGCTACTACCAAGAATAGGAAAAGAAGCTATATCCAAGTCAATTTTCCCGTATGAAACAGGCGGATGAACTTTCCTGTAAGAATCAGGCAGATGTATTTTCCCGTATGAAACAGGCGGATGAACTTTCCTGTAAGTATTAGGCAGATGGATTTTCCCGTATGAAATAGGCGGATGAACTTTCCTGTAAGTATCAGGCAGATGGATTTTCCCGTATGAAACAGGCGGATGAACTTTCCTGTAAGTATCAGGCAGATGTATTTTCCCGTATGAAGCAGGCGGATGAACTTTCCTGTATGAATCAGGCAGATGGACTTTTCCCGTATGAAACAGGCGGATGAACCCCTTTCCTGTAAGAATCAGGCAGATGTGTTTTTCCGTATGAAGCAGGCAGATGAATTTTCCTGTATGAATCAGGCAGACGTATTTTCCCGTATGAAGCAGGCGGATGAACCTTTTCCCGTATGAAGCAGGTGGATGAACTTTCCGATATCCAGATAGGTGATTCTCCCGTGATAGACAGAGTATGTGAGTTGTGTTCCGATATTTGACAAAAGTATTTTCCCCAAGGAAGTCGTCGTGACTTCTTCGTGTTACTATCCCCAGTAGAGTCCTCCTCAAAGTCGTTTGTGGGTTTGGGACCAACGGAGGTAGCTACTGCAGAGGTAGGCAGAGAAACAGTATTCAGATAATCTTCCCGTATGGAGCAGGCGGATGAACTTTCCTGCGTTTAGGCAGATGGACTTTTCCCGTATGGAGCAGGCGGATGAACTTTCCTGTAATCAGGCAGATGACTTTTCCCGTATGAAGTAAACGGATGGGGTTTCCTGTGTTCAGACAGATGATGTGCCTGTAGGGATAGGCAGATGAGTTCCCTGTGATTAAACAGAAATGTTTCCCCAGCGAAAGTGCCGGGAGTTTTCCGTAATGTGAAGTCCTGACGTGGACAAGATTGATTATTCTTCAGGGACCATTTATCCCCAACAGATATCTTCCTTTGTATTGGCGAAATGAGGGTCCTAACATGGACACGATTCTATTCCTGTGTTGTCGAAATGTGAAGTCCTGACGTGGACAGATTTGCATTTATTCGTGATTTGACAAAATTTGGGTCCAGATGTGGACAAGGTTACTCCTGTGACGACAGAATCTCTATTCGTGTTGACGAATTGGTTCCTCTTCTAGTTTTGACGAGGTTAGCCCAATGGTGGACGGAGGTGTTTTTGCGAAGATAGTTCAATACCTGTGGCGTCACACAGGTGGTTGAGGTTGAAATCAAAATTGTATCAGATAATTGACCAGTTGTTGCCGTAACAACCAGATTCAGTTCATTGGACGTTGCTTCTCAAGCAGTTTTGCAGTTTATCTCCATGGTTGGCAAATTTCGGGGTTTCTTTGGTATTCAACCGTCTCGTACCTCGATTGTTTGAAGGTCGTTCGCTCTTCACCCAGTCGGGTCTAAGCCGTTTGAATAGGGGCAACTGTTGCACCCCAAAATTTGACCAACCGGTTCCCATATCTAGTTTATGTTTCGACGCATTTTGCATTTGCATTCGCATACTGCATACATTGCATTTTCTCAGTCAGATTGATTTTATCGGGATTACAGCCTCCCCTGGCGCTTCAGGCATTTCAGGCCAATACGAGGATTTATTTTGAGAATTCGTGCTCATCTCGGTGTTTTCAGCTCTCGCTGTTGTCTTCGAGGATATTTCGGTGTCCGGTTTCTACCGTCTATTTCGCTATGGTTGCGCAGTTGTCCTCTAATCGATTTATTTGACTTCCTGACATTTTTAGAATTTTCCCTTTTATTTTCTAGATTTTAATGGATTTTAATAGTTTTTTTAATAGTTATTTGAGTTTTGTAGATATTAAATAGGTTTTTAATTTTTTTTAATAGAATTTAATAGTTTTAAATAGATAGTTTTTTTAGATATTAAATAACTTTTTCTAGATTTTTTTTAATAGATATTTCTCTTTTAATTAGTTTTAAATAGATAATTCTTTTTTAAATAGTTTCTAGAATTTTCAATAGATTGTTAATAGATTTTAATATAGATTTAATGGATTTTAGGTTTTATTAAATAGATTTTAAATAGATTTTTGAATATTAATTGATTTTTAGTTTTAATTAGGATATTAATTGATTAGGGTTAATTGTCTTGTTAATTAGGATTAATTGAGTAGCTTTAATTAGATTAGTTTAATCATCTTTAGTTTATTAATTAGTCTTAATTTTGTTCAGCATTAATTGTAGTTCATTAGTCCATTAATCATCATAATTAGTCCATTAACAGAGTCATCAAGGCCATAATGGGCCAGTTGTTCAATTTTCGTGGGCCCACAAGTCCAGAGTTTGCCACATGTCATATAAAGGGTAGGCCACGCGTTTCTTTCTCTCTCTTCCACCTCACTTTTTCACTCACTCAGAACCTGCCACCTCATAATCCACCTCTCTCTCTCTCTCTCCCATACGTGGCTTCTTCTCTCTCTCTCTCCCTCAGCCACGCGTCTCACCCACACTCCCTCTCTGCATGCAGCCGCCACCTGGCTCCCACTAACCAGACCTCCACCGCCGGCCATGCAACCACTGTCGGGAACCTCCTAACCGTCGCCGGAACTTGAACCACCACCGGAAACTGCAAGATTTCCAGAAATTCATCCAAACACCTTATAATCTTCATCGTCAATCTTCATCAGCCACTCGCCGGAAAACGCATATCCGCCGGAATCTGCAATTCATCAACACCTTCAACGGAAGCTTCATCAGTATTCTTCATCTTTTTTTTCTCCAGAAAATCCTCAAGATTCATCCAGTTCATCGCAGATTTTCCAGAAACGTTCCTCGCCTTCATCAATCTTCAAGAGTCTTCGCCCAGAAATTCATCAGGATTACTCCAAACTTCAGTTCTTGTTAAGATCTTCGCAGATCTTCGAATCTTCAACGGAGATCTTCAACGACGTTCATCAAATCGCCAGATCCTCATCGTCCAGCTTCAAGATTCGTAGATCTTCACGCGTCTTCAGCTTCTTCAAGCATCAACAATTCGCCAGAACGTCAAGATCGCCATCAAGCTTATTAACCTTCATCAGTAGCGTCCAGAAATCAACGTCATCTTCGTAGCGCCTCCAGGTTTACTATGAACTGATAAAACTTGTTAATTTGTGGCTGTTTAGTTGTAGAACTAGTTTAGTTTGAGTGATAGGTTGTGAAACAAGATTAGGTTAGGAAAGATGATTGGAGCTGATAGATTGAACAGTGTAGTTTGTGTTGGATCTTGGTGAACGTTTTGTCGTTTGTGAGACAGAGAGAATCAGAGAGGGTGAGAGCGGCGCTAGGGTTAGTGATGAACAGTAGGAGGGGAAAGTGAGTAGAATTAGGGTTTTGTTACTGAAGGATGAGTGGATGTTGGACTCGGGCCTTAGGCCCATTGTTTTTGCTGAGCATACCCTGATTTCCCCGGTGCACCCTCCCTCTCCATGTGAATTTTGGTTTGGGCTTGGATGAGAGTTGCTAATTACACCCCAGTCTGGGGGCCCGGTGAGAAACCAGTGCGAATTATTTGCTATTCGCCACGAAGTTTTTTTTTTCATTTTCTTGATTTTCCAATTGTTTTCTGAATTGGGTTGGGCTTAGCACACGCCTGATATCCACACCCCCTCCTGGGCCTAACTCTGATCTATAACTGAACCTAATTGCTATTCGCCATGCCAGTTTATTATTTTTAGCTGATTTTCTTTTATTTTTCATGTTTGCATATAGGTTAGTAAATAATTCATATAAAATTGAAAAATAATCATTTTAGGATGGGATTTTTTCCTAGTTCCTTTAGGACCTCTAGAAAATTGTGAAATAATAAAAATATTAATTTATTGCATTTTATATTTTTTGGTATATTTTACAATTTTATTGCTTTTGTTTTACATTTGTTTGGTACTTCATTTTTCTGAATTTAGTATGAGAGATTGGTGCATGATTTTTGATTGATTCTTGTGAGGTTGATTAGATTAGGGAAGCATGTACCCTTAGGAATTTTGTCATATTTTTGTGACTAAAACTTAGATTAATTTGAGAGGTAGATAGAAGATGGTATCAGAATTAGGGTTTCACAACACTTAGGTGTAGTTTAAGGCATAGTTTGGGTACTTAGGGTTTGATTTAGGCCTTGGGGTTTATGTGGGGTATAAGGTATATAGTTAGGTTCCCTTAGAAATTAATCTAGGATTTTATAATGAGTATTACTATTTTACTTGATTTTTTCAAATTGAGTGATGTTTGTGTGTTCCCCCTTGGGCATTTGGCTTGTTTGCTTGGTTCGGGCTATTCTAATTGGGCTTGGGGCTTGAGTTTTGCTTGTTGGGGCTTATGAAGACATTGAAGGTGATTGGAGACAAATGGTAGAGCTTGATGCATGAAGTTTCTTCTCCTTGAAGGTTGCTTTTGAAGACTTAGGAGATAGGAAACATAAGGAGAGCTTTAGATTAGATGGATTTCTTCTTGCAAACATAGAAAGCATCTTGTGCTTCTATTCCTCCCTATGACAAAAAGTCCTTTCAGGGTATTCACATCCTTCCTTTGGAGGGATAAGTGACATACTTTAGAAGTAGAACTTTGAGGGAACCTTTCCCCTACAATGCTAAGTGCTTATAGGCTTCCTTGGGTTGTCAATAAGCTGTGTAGCATTTCAATTTAATCTGATAATTGATTCTCTTCTGGAGTGGTGGCATTGAAGAGGGGAACCTATTGGAGAATGAAGTTCATTGAATATTGATAAGGATAAAGTCTGTGCCTGTCAAAGAGAGTTATTTGTTGAAGCTAGGGTTTTGCTGTTGTTTGACGCTGTCTACTGGTTGGGGTTCAGTGCTTGCTAGAGCTGGGATACTTTTGAAGACAAGAGCTTATCTAAAGCTTGGGGATCATTGAAGAGTGAAGATGGGGTCTTGCTTGAAGTTGGTGCTGTCAACCTTTTTGCTGTTGATCAACTGTAGCTGTCAGAGCTGTTGCTGTTTGAGCTGCTTACTGTAGGAGCTGGTGTTGCTGTCAGAGCTGGTGTTGGGTTTTATTTCTTTTTCTGTATTGATTGTTGGCTGGTACAACTTGCCCCCCAAAGGTTTGAAGTGAATGCTGTTCACTTTGCCTATTGTTTTCCCAGGTTCGAGGTTGAGTGGGACTCCCTTGCCTCGCTTGTACTGCTGCATCTCATGCATGTTTACTGTTTACTGTATATCCATTTTTTTTGGTTTATCCCCTAGGATCTCTGTTTCCCTCTGTGCAAGAGAGAAATATGTCAGACATTAGGTTCTAACCCATGCATGACAATATTAGGTTAGTTTTGTTCCCTTTTCAACCCTAGGTTTTTTTTTTAGAGTTTCTTTCTCTTCTTATCTCAAAACAACGCAAAAACACAGTAATAAGGTTAATCGATGTCGTATGTTACGAGCCTTAAGCTATTTGAGAAAGGGTTGCTGGAGAGCTTATTTCCAGTAGTTTGACCGCTTAGTGTGGTACCCTTTGGGTGACACGCGATGTAGTCACTCTCAGATCATAGTCTCTAGTGCGTCAGAGATTGCAAACAAACTAAAAAAACACTTCTTGCGTAAAAGACTGAAAAACAAACATCAAAGTGTCATTTTTGTTCGCTTGGACTCTTAATCAGAAGAAACCTCTTTTCAGAAAGATAAAAAACAGTCAGACAAAATATGCGTCTTCCGTAGCCCGAACTACGTTTGCTCTGATCTTTCATGCTGTATGAAAGTACGTAGGCATAGGATGCCGTATCCTAGCGAGCAACCTTCCCCTCCTTTCCCGTAGGTAGGCGAACTACGTTGACTTTGATTTCTCGTTCCAGACGGGAATACGTAGGCATAAAGTGCGATACTTTGTCGAGTCATTTTATTTTCTTTTAACCCTTGACCCTTAGTGTAGATAGAATAACAATCTGTACTAGAAAACAAACGTGGATCCCGTCGAGTACGACGGACGTGAGGGGTGCTAATACCTTCCCCTTGCGTAACCGACTCCCGAATCCAAGATTTGGTTGCGATGACCAGTTCTTTCCCGTTTTGCGTTAGGTTTACTCTGAGCGTTTCCTTTCCCTCCTTTGGGATAAATAACGCACAGTGGCGACTCTTCTGTCATAGCCGGCGCCGATTTTCGCAGTAGCGACACTGTGGTACTGCATTTTCTTTTCAACATCTGGTGTTAATTTTTGACAAGGAATTATTGATTTCGGTTTTGAGCTATCTCGTAACATAACTTATTTAGCAACAAACTCAACAACTCATATTAATTTGCAACCGTGAACTTAACAACTTTACGCAACAATAAGAAGAAGTAGCATCCAAGATTAACTCAGCTATTACGTATCCAAGTCAGTTGGTTTTTCCTTTTCCCGGTTTTTGTTGGCTTGATTACACTATTATGCTTATCCGTTGCTTTTTGCTTTTTTTCCTTCATATTTTTTATATGTATTGCTTCTCTTGTTAGTTTTTTTCTCTCGTTGTTTCGCAATTGGTTCATATTACGATTTGTTCTTGTTTTGATTGTAGTTGCATTGGATATTGTTGTGATATGTGTGGTTGCTCATTGTTCTCGTTTCTTTGTAGTAAAATCGATTGTTATTCTTCGGTTTCGACATCAACAACATGTTGTTATACCGCCGACTTTGCTCTAGATGCATTAATGTAACTTTTGTACTTTCGAATTATTTCTGATAATGATAGCTTATTTAGAAGTTGTATTACATAAATCTGCAGTAGTAACTTTGTTGAGGCATTAATTGTATTTTGGTTAGAAGTTCTTTGTGGTCTATGAGTTGTTCGCTTAACAATGTTTGACATTCTAATCCTGTTTATTATTGGCACTTCATATGTTCATTTATTGAATGCATTCTTGGCATTTAAAAAATAGAATATGTTGCTGCTTTTGATTTTTAAAGCGTGTTGCGAAATTTGGGCTGTAAAGCTTGTTTTGGTTTGCTGAAACCTTGTTTTTGTTTTTCACCCGTGCCATGTTTTTGTTTCACACTCCCAATTACTGTTGCATCCCTAATTAACATTTTTGAAATAATTTAGGATTAGAAGTTAATATTGAATTAAGTTTTGATTTAGCTTTTTAATTGTAGTTTGAGCTTAATTTGTTAATTAGATTTTATTTTTGATTAGAAATTAATCTTGATTTAAATTGTTGATTAACTTTTAATTTTAATTGATTTAGATTTTGATTAATTATATTTTTGATAATTTGGGTTTGGATAATTTGATTTTAGATGATTAGATTTTGGATTATTTTGATATTGTTTTATACTAGGAATTAATCTTGAATTGAATTTTGATTAAAACTTTGATTTTAGTTACGTTAGATGTTGATCATAGTTTCGATTAGTTTTGATATTTTGATTTGGTGATAATTCTTATCCTCGATTTTATTAATTTGGTTGTCGTGACTAATTAAATTTTTATTAAATCATGTAGTTAATTTTGATTAAATTTCTTGTTAAAACTTTGATTATAACTCTTTGATTAAATCCTTGATCTTAATTAAATTTTGTGCTCAAATTTCCAGTTGATGTTGTGATTAAATTCCTTGTTGATTTTAATTGAACTCCTAATTGAATTTTTGTTGAACTTGAGTTTAGTTTCCAATTGAATTTCATTGAGTTTTGATTGAACATTTGGTGAATTTTGGTTATGTTTCTTGTTGATCTTTTGGTTAAATTCTTGCAGAATCTCTAATTGGTTTTTTTGTTAATCTCCATTAGAATCTTGATTAAATTTGGTTATTTTACTTGATGATTATTGAATTGTATTGATGAGATTTGTGCTTTGATACTTGAGATATTTATGCTTGCTTGATCTTGTTGATGTTTGAAATTGTGTATGAATTATCATTGGCTGATGCTGTTAAATTCTCCTTATGCATAAGTTGATTGAATGTATAAATTCTATTGCATACACTGCTGTCTGTACGTACATGTTGTTAAATGTTGTCATTCTATTCTGCTGGATATTACACCTGTTATGTTATGAAAATAGGAGCTGTTAAATGCTGATCTTGTTGATTGCTGAAATACACTGTTGTGATGTGCTGAAGCGATGTTTTTAGTTTACTTAGTTTATACTTGTGTTGCTTTGACATCTCTTCTCTTCATATCCTTTCTTCTTTACATAGGTTTTGTTTTGTACTTATGTTGTTTGTGATTGAGTTGTTTAATATTTACTTGTGTTTGCTCACATGCTCCCTTAGGGCTCCTGGTCCAACTTAATTTCTGATTAAGTTTAAAGTATGATAGACATTAGCCTCTCAATCCTTTCCATGACAGCATTAGGATAATTCCTCTTAACCTCAACCTTAGGCCCATCTTTGTATGATAACATTAGGTATACTTCCTTTTCTTATACTTAACTATAGAGCCATATTGCATGACAACATCGAGGTGAGTTTCCCTTAGATTTTCTCTTTGTCCTTTGAGTCTCTATCTTCTTTCTTAAAACAAAATTAAAACATGTAATAAATATGATGAGTATTGTACGCCACGAGTCGTAAGTACGTGGAAAGTGATAAGTGAGAGTCTCTTCTTACCTTGTCTAGAATGCTTTGTATACGTACCGTCTTGGGTCGATCTTACAAAGCATTCGATCCTATATCATAGACTTTAGTGCAATACGCATCTCAAACAAAAGCAATTCACTTATGTTAAACACATAGACCTAGACGGAGAAGTCCTATCTAGTCTCCTTTTGTCTTTTTCCCTTTCTGTTTTTGTTAGCAAGTAGGCTTTAGATAAATACACTCTTTGATTAGAACAACAAGAGTGAATCCCGTTGAGTACAACGAATGCAAGGGGTGCTAACACTTTCCTCTCGCATAATCGACTTCTGAACCCAGGATTTGGTTGCGATGACCATGTCTTTCCCCTTTTGAGGTTTCTTCAATCGTTTTCTTTCCCCGTTAGGTTAAATAACATTCAGTGGCGACTCTATTTTTCTGTCGGTGGTTTTTCGTAGTTGTGATAGCTAGTGACTCTGCTGGGGAATCTGGTTCCCTATGCGAGTCAATCCTAATGCTTTTCTGTTTCTTGTCTTGGGTGTTTTATCTTTATGCTTTTATTTGCATTATTGGTTATATATTATTGCACTTACTTGCATTTTATTGCATTTGACTACTATTATTATATTGTTCTGTTGATGCTGTGTTATTGGTTGGGATGGTTCTATATGAGGTAAGCCCACTACTCAGGCTTGAGTACATGCATAAGATTGGAATGGATAATTGTGTGGATTGCATAGTATCTTGTTACATTTATTTGACACGAGACCCACATTCAGACGAGGTTTTCTTGGGAGATATTTTGTTCTGCACGTCTTGTGCATATGACAGAGTGTTCCCATAGAGAGCTTATAACTCTGGAGACCGTTTATGGAAAATCAGTTGAGGCCTCCTTGATTAGTGATAATACTAAACCAAAAATGTTAAACATATTATTATTTCTCGACCTGAGAACACGTGAGACTAGGGAACTGCTATGATGCCTTGTCAAAGACTAGAACCCACATGCGAGAGAGGATGGGTTTTGTAGGAAACCTTGACTTTCAACCTACCTGGTTTTTTGGTTTTCTCATCAGCGTGGACTTTTAAACCTGGTATTCTGGTATTCTCGTCAAAGCAAACCTTTGAACTTATCTTTTCAGCAGCGTATCAGTTATCCAGAATATGTGGAAGCTTTGATCCCATGTCTTTTGCATTATATAGCATAAGCGTCTCTGCATATTTTTGCATATCATTCTTCAACCAGCCAGAACACTCATTTCGCCTTTGTCCATGATCATCCATTTGATTCCTAGATACTCGTTTTGATCAAGTGGTACTATTAAAAGACGACAAAATGTTTGGTCAAGTTGGAAGTTGTTGGTAGCTATGTCAAGGAACAACCTTCAGAATGTTGATCCCCCACCAGGCTTTATTGTGACAACTAACCTACTATACATTTTTCTGCCTGATGAGGATCCTCCACAAGTGAACAACCTTACTCAAACTCAGTCTGTGCAGACCCCTGATATTCATGAGCAATCTATTATCCAAAGTGAACATTCCTCTTCTCTTGGTACTATGGGTTATTAGAGTTTTGCATTCTCTATGCCATATTCCCAAAGGGAGGTCCCGTTGATGAGAACAAAGGACTCGAGAGCTCTTGAGTTTGCTAAAAGATATCGTGTGTTTGATGAGAATCTCAAAATCATGGAAGGTCAGGATGCTTTTGGTCAGGATGCTTCAGACATGTGCCTGGTACCCGGCCTAGTATTACCTCCAGGTTTCAAAGAACCAAAGTTTGAGAAGTACAAGGGGGATAGTTGCCCAAGGAAACATTTGGTGATATTTTGTAGAAGAATGACCTTATTTGTGCACGACGATAAGCTAATGATCCACTATTTTCAGGAAAGTCTAACTGGGACATCATTGAGCTGGTACATGCAGTTAGAGAGTAGCCGCATCCAATCATGGTTGGACTTAGCTAAAGCTTTTATGAAGTAGTATGAATACAGTCTTGACATGGATCCCAGCTGTATGCAGTTGCAAGGCTTGTCTCAAGAAAACAGCGAATCCTTTAGAGGGTATGCTCAAAGATGGAGAAAATTTACTTCTAGAGTGCAACCACCACTTCTAGACAGAGAGTTAGTTGACATTTCCATGGATACTTTGCAAGGCCTGTACTTGGATAAAATGATTAGCAGTGGGACGTCAAACTTCTATGATCTGGTAATAGTCGAAGAGCGCATTGAGGTCGGCCTAAAGAGTGGAAAAATCCAAGACGCCTTAAGCAGTCAGGCTACTGAGGCCGAATCTCTCAGCAATTCCTAAAAGGAAGAAAATGATGAAATTAATGCAGTTATGGAAGATGTTGAGTATTCTCAAGATGCACCGGCAAAACCTTATGATCCCTCATCTTCTCAGCAGTCATCATTTCCAGCGCCATGTTATCCTAGAGCTTCGTCCCAAGAACCTTGAACTGCTCCTCATACAAATCAACGAGCCCATGGCCAAAGATATCATAATCATCGTCAGAATCAGATCAAGCCTTGCAATAACTTGGATAAAAGGAATGTTTCTCTTCATCTAGTCCCTATGCCATACAGCCAACTCATGCCACATATGATTCAAAGCTCTCTGGTGGTTCCCAAGTCTCTCAAGCCACTGCCAGAGCCTTACCCGCCTGGGTACAATCTCTATGTGCAATGTGGATATCATGGAGGATCCATGGGGACATCAACTGAATTTTGCAAAGTCTTCTAAGCCAAAGTGCAACATTTGATTGACAAAGGGTACATATCCTTTCCAGAAGGAAGCCTGGTTGTGCACGTCAACCTCTCATCTGAATGAGTTCGAAGACTTCAAGGGTCATCTCCTCAAGTCAGTGGTCTAGACAAGAAGGCATCCTCGGGCCTTGGCAATCCTTGGGGACTTTTACCATTTGCATTTGTAGTTCCTTTTCTGTTAAATGCTATTTGCTTTTAAACATTATTGTTTTGAATGATAATATTAATGAAGTAATCATGCATATTCTGAATCAATTATGTCGCATTCACTCATTTTTTCTTTCTCTTATATCGAAAAAAAATATATTCATATACTTGTCGACTTTCTTTATCAAATTGTTGTTTTAGCAAAGACTTGAGGGAGGATGACGAAAACTGAATACTCATAATTGTTGATGGTGTGCTTTTGAATAAGACCCTGCTGATGATGTACAAGCATTATTTCAAATCCCCCAAACGCCGGAGATATAAGGGAGATAGACCCTCATTAACCCCTTTGAGCCTTGAAGTAGGAGTTTCTTTTCGTATGAAAAAACCCTCACATTTATCCCAGGGGCAGGGTACTCATCAGTTAATTTGATCAAGCGTTTAAATTTCAAAAGGAATGTGCATCTAAGGATCCATCACCTGTTATTCCCCATGCATGAGAAGTTCAAGGACGCGAGACCATAATAGTTATTCCTCACCGACCAAGGAATGAGGTAGTCACAACCCTTCCAAAATAAAGACAGCCAGTGTCACACGATTTGTTCAAAAGAAAAGAAAAAGAAAAATAAAGAAAGCCCGCTAAGTCGAAAACTTGAAAACAAGTGACTTTTGCAAAAGTTAGGGCATCCCGCTTGACTTCAAAATTGAAAAAAATTCAAAAGAATCAGTACATGCAAAAGTTAGAAAAAAATGAAAGAATGAAAAGCAAAAAGGATTACAAAAAAAATTCTCGAGCAAAAATAGGTCGTGTGACTACAGACACCAAAGACAAAAAGGGTGAATGTTACTCCAAAAACCTTATTGGTTCTTAGGCCATCAGGATCATGGGTTCCTTAACCATCCCAAAAACCCTTTGGAGGTATGAGCGCTTGTGCCAAATTAGCTGAACATAGGACTAGAGATTATCACGAAGAAGAGGTGGGGAACAATCAAACTTTGAGCCTTTCATCTTTTGTTTCAATAACCGTGAACCAGACCATGATTCAACCCTTAAAAGACCTAATTGAGACGGAGTTTATTCTGAAGGCATACTACAACAAGGTTGTGTAAACTATCTCCTACCAAATTTGCTAATCTTCTTCTTGCTATTTTCTTCACTAGTTAAGTTAGCACTGCGTTTAGGTTAATGGTCCATTCGTCACACAATATCATACCATTCTAATAACGATTATTTTTTCAAAATCTGCATGACCATCACATTAAAATTACCATTCGTGAATGAACAACTTTTAGTTGCAGGTCAGTGCTTGGCATCAAGGAAATTCCAATAGGGGGCAATCAAAAAGGATTGGATCATTTAGCAAGGTTGATCACAATCAAGTGTACCTTGTAGCCCTATGAATTTTGGGCATTGGCATTTAATGAGTATGGAATTAGTCGGTCTAAGGCAAGTTCCTAAAGCATCAGTTGATTATAGGGCAAATCATTCAAGAACCGGTTAATCAGAAGTGAATCATCTCGAGACTCTACCAACCAGGGGCAGGTCACCCAATGGTTCTTTTGATTAAGGGAAAATCCCTCCAATGTTCAATCAACACAAGTTAAGTCGCTTCAAAGATCATCCTGGGGCAAGCTATCTCAAGAGTACATCGAAGTTAATCACCCCAATAGTCGGTTAATCAAGGAAAAATCCTTTCATGACGCGAATTCTAGGGCAAGCCATTTCGAGGTCATCTCATGGCAAGCTACTTCCAACCTCCTTTCAAGGTGAACCTTCCCAAGGACCAAACTGGGGCAAGATGAACTACACTGGGGCAAGACCTCTCCTTGCTTTCAAGCTACTCAAGCAAGTTCTATTTCGCCAGTAACTGTTGAGTTTAAGACGAGTGTCGGGGAATCATGTTATCACCCCATCAAATAACCCTTCTCAAACTAGAAACCTTGCCACAAACTACCTTCTTACCCACCTCAAGGGCGTTTCTGGAAACCTTCATATCATTGCATAAATCATCCTCATGCATTGGTCATGTCGCTTCGCTTAAGCATAAAACATTGCATTCTATCATTGGGCTTTATCCCACAACCTGAATCTGACATCAAAGGGCCTTGTAACCCAACATCACTCAGCCATTCAAAGTCTAGTTCCCTTTTAGAAAACCATTCGCTAAATACCAATTCCCTTCTAGTAGATGACATTCAATTCTGGTTCTCGCATGGTCAATGTCAGCTTTTAAACTAGTTCTCGTCTGGTCACCCATTCTTTATCCTACCGTTTAAACGCCAGTTCTTGTCTGGTGATTAGTTTTCTTTTCACAACCAGTGCCCGTCTGGAAAATCATCTCCAGATACCAGTTCTTTTTTGGTAGACAGCTTTTTAACCAGTTTCCATCATGTAGCATATCAAAAAGTCAACTCTCGTCTGACAAACCAAACAAGAAGTCAATTCTCGTCAAACAACTTAACCTTTTGCCACCAGTTCTCGCCTTGTAGTCTACCCCTTTTAAACTAGTTATCGCCTGGTAGTTTACCTTCAAAGTCCATTTTCATTGGCAACTAAGAATAAATCCCTAAGAAATCCAATCACCATCAATATGGTCCCATGCCTAACCAAAAGGCCAACCCTACTTGGCACAACCATAACCCTTGCTTCACATATCTTCACATCCCCAGCAGTCCGATTCTGCATCAACATTTTGCATCACACCATTGCATCCTCAAAGTATGTAACATTTCCATTTTGTATGGAGCATTACGCCATAGAAAAAAATCAAACATGCATTCAAAGCATAAGCTAGGTTTGATACCTTCTTTCCCTTTGCCTAACCTTTCCCCAACAGAAAGTGACGTAACTTAGTAGATATCATTTAAATTTATTCCCTAAGCAGTAGATTTGTTCATCCTACTAGTGTTTCCTTCCAGAGGAATTATCTTGTGTCCTCCTGCAGAGTTATCCGTCTAGACTTCTCTTTTCCCCAGCGGAGTCATATTCTCTTTACTTCAAGTTATAAGTCTGTTGACTATACTTCCCATTAATATTTTTAAATTCTAACTCTTGGTTGGCACCCTCGATGTGAGTCCGTCTTTGGTCGGCATTCTTTTTAAGTTCTAACTTTTGGTTGGTATCCTTTGATATAAATTCCAACTTTTGGTTGGTATCCTTTGATATAAATTCCAACTTTTGGTTGGTATCCTTTGATGTGAGTTCACCTTCGGGCGACGTTCTTTTTAAATTCCAACTTTTGGTTGGTATCCTTTGATGTGAGTCTACCTTCGGCCAGCGTTCTTTTTAAATTCTAACTTTTTGTTGGTATCCTTTGATGTGAGTTTGCCTTCGACCGACGTTCTTTTTAAATTCTAACTTTTGGTTGGTATCCTTTGATGTGAGTCCACCTTCGAACGACGTTCTTTTTAAATTCTAACTTTTGGTTGGTATCCTTTGATGTGAGTCCGCCTTCGGATGATGTTCTTTTTAAATTCCAACTTTTGGTTGGTATCCTTTTAAATTCCAACTTTTGGTTGGTATCCTTTTAAATTCAAACTTTTGGTTGGTATCCTTTGAGGTGAGTCCGCCTTCGGCCGACATTCCTTTGTTAAATTGACGTGACTCTACTTTCGGCCGGTAAATCCTATTTCTAAGTCAACCTTCGGCTGATACCCTATCACTTTACCTTTTTTATTCCCCCATAGTGTGCAAATTTTACGCTTCTTTTTTTGTATTCAATCCCCTTCTACCTTGAATGTCTGAAAGTCGCTGCTATCATCCCTTCAGGTCCAATTTGATTGAGTTTGGGCAGCTGTTGCACCCCAAAATTTGATCTTATTTTCCAACCTTAACTGGCTTATGCTTTCACATTCATGTGCATTTTTCATTAGGTCATGAACTCATTAATCATGATTGCATTGAGCTCTCGAGACATGGGATCATGACTTTCTTGTGGCTCAGAACTTATGTTATTCTAAGCAGCAAGCATCAGAGTGCTTCAACATTTGTTTTACTTGGTAATTTGGTACTAGATCATTCTTTTTCTAGCAGAGTATTTTGAGTACAAGAGAGAGTTCATAACTTATTCCAGACATTTTTAATATTCCATCTGACTGTATTTCCACTCTGCATCATCTGTATAACACAAAGTATTTTTCATCATGCATAATGCCTAAATTATCAGCCAGAATAAAGCTATCGGATTTACAGACAAATCAGTTAAACTGAAGGTCAACTATGCTAAAACAATGGACGAAAAATTTTAAAATCGAGCTTGCAGACATCAGTTATATTAATCTATGTTTCACGTAATTTAACCTGGTGTGCTCGTTTTTAATTTTTCGACTGCTTTTCGGTCGCATTTTGATTCGTTTAAGCCTTTAGCTGGATAAAGTTTATTTTAAAATCTGACCAAATGTTGTATCTTTTTAAGTTGTTTATTTCGCGCTGATAGTTTTAGGGCATCAGGTTTTTTTTTCTTCTTTCTTTTTTTACAGACGCTTTCGCGCCCCACTTTTAATCATAATTAGTCATTTTATTTTTATTGTTCAGTTAAGATAACTAATGTAATCAATTATAATTAATTGAATAATTAGTTTGAATTTATTTTAGTTAATTGATTTTTTTTCTAATTTAATTACTAACTCTTTTTAATCTCCAAAATAACAAAAAAAGATATATGTTGCATTGGATTCCAAGAGAATTGTACCACAAGACTTGTCCTCCATGTTATAGGCATCTCCCATTTTTTAGGGACCACGAGGATGTGCTGACAGCTAATATTCTCTCAATTTCACAAAAGGATTCCCCACTCACCACTCTCCCCCCACTAGCCACACAAAAGATATATTTTTCTTCCTCGTATCACCACGTGCGGAACCCTATGGACTAGGGGAAATACAAAAAACTCTTCTCCCTCTTACACTAATTTTTAATATCATCACCCACTACTCACAAAAGGTCATTATCAATTTCATGAAAAAGGATGTGCTTCCTTTTATTTTTTTAGAAAAAATAGAATGTATCTTCCAACTTCTTCTTAATTGCGCCTCAACATCATAAAACCTTACAATAATATTCATCTCCCTCATTCCATCTTCATCACTTGACCTAACCATTCTCACTAACCTCTCTTCTTCAATACCTTTGGCAAACACTTTCACCATAAAAACAAAACAACAAAACAAACCTCTAACAACCTTGCTTCAACTCATCTTCTCCACCTTGTTTCATATCTTCACCACCCTTAAAAACCACCACCACTGAATCGTACAAAATCGTCCTCCTATGACCATAAAACAAACCCTATTGTCCGCTCAACTCAACATAAGCACCATTGTGTCTCTGTTCCATAACCACTGTGTAAAGCTTCACACAACCACCTCTCAACCCTCGAACCGCGATATCCCCCTCTGAAGTTCAACAAACCCATCACCAAAATCCTCTCCGAGAAATTCGATTACCGCCATTACCAAACTTAGATTCTGAAACTGATTTGAATCAGAATGTGCTTGCATACCAAAATGGAAGCATATGAACAAGAGAGAATCACGTTCAAGGTTTTCATCTAAAAATTGCTTATGCAAATAAGCGCTTATGGAACCGCGGTATTGCATTTTCTTTTTAGCATCTGGTGTTATTTTTTTACAGGGATATGATGATTTCAGTTTTGAGTTATCTCACAACATAACTAGTTTAGCAGCAAACTCAATAACTCATATCCATTCGCAACCGTGAATTCAACGAATTTACGCAACAATAAGAAGAAGTAGCATCCAAGATTAACTCAGCTATTATGTACCCAAGTCAGTTGGTTTTTCCTTTTCGCGGTTTCTGTTGGATTGATTACACTGTTGTGCTTATCCATTGCTTTTTTTTTTCTTCATATTTTTTATATGTATTGCTTCTCTTGTTAGTTTTTTTCTCGTTGTTTCGCATTTGGTTCATATTATGATTTGTTCTTGTTTTGATTGCGGTTGCGTTGGATATTGTTGTAATATGTATGGTTGCTCATTGTTCTCGTTTCTTTGCAATAAAATTGATTGTTATTCTGCAGTTTCGACATCAACAACATGTCATATTATGCCGCCGATTTTACTCTAGATGCATTAGTGTAACTTTTGTACTTTTGAATTATTTCTAATTATAATAACTTGTTTAGAAGTTGTTTTACATAAATCTGCAGTAGTAACTTTGCCGAGGCATTAATTGTATTTTAGTTAGAAGTTCTTTGTGGTCTATGAGTTATTTGCTTAACAATGTTTTACATTCTGATCCTGTTTATTGTTGGCACTTCATGTGTTCATTTATGGAATGCATCCTTTGGCATCTTAAAAAATAGAATATGTTGTTGCTTTTGATTTTTAAAGCGTGTTGTAGATTTTGGGCTGTAAAGCTTGTTTTGGTTTGCTGAAACCTTGTTTTTGTTTTCCACTCGTGCCATGTTTTTATGAAGAGGTTATGGGCTTTTGAGCCCATATGATCCTCATTTGTTTCACACTCCCAATTATTGCTGCACCCCTAGTTAACATTTCTGAATTAATTTAGGATTAAAAGTTAATATTGAATTAAGCTTTGATTTAGCTTTTTAATTGTAGTTTGAGCTTAATTTGTTAATTAGATTTTATTTTTACTAGAAATTAATGTTGATTTATATTGTTGATTAACTTTTAATTTTAATTTGATTTAGATTTTGATTCATTAGATTTTTGAATTTGGGTTTGGATAATTTGATTTTAGATAATTAGATTTTGGTTCATTTTGATATTATTTTTGACTAGGAATTAATCTTGAATTGAATTTTGATAAAAACTTTGATTTTAGTTACAGTAGATGTTGATCATAATTTCGATTAGTTTTGATATTTTGATTTGGTGATAGTTCTTGACCTCAATTTTATTAATTTGGTTATCATGACTAATTAAATTTTCATTAAATCATGTAGTTAATTTTGATTAAATTTCTTGTTAAAACTTTGATTAGAACTCTTTGACTAAATCCTTGATCTTAGTTGAATTTTATGCTCAAATTTCCGGTTGATATTGTGATTAAATTCCTTGTTGATTTTAATTGAACTCCTAATTGAATTTTTGTTGAACTTGGGTTTAGTTTTAAATTAAATTTCATTGACTTTTGATTGAACATATGGTGAATTTTGGTTTAGTTTCTTGTTGATCTTTTGGTTAAATTCTTGTAGAATCTCTAATTGATTTTTTTTTTGTTAATCTCCATTATAATCTTGATGATTAACTTAGGTTATTTTTCTTGATGATTGTTGAATTGCCTTTATGATATTTGTGCTTTGATACTTGAGATATTTATGCTTGCTTGATCTTGTTGATGTTTGAAATTGTGTATAAATACTCATTGGTTGATGTTGTTAAATTCTCCTTGTGTATAAGTTGATTGAATGTAGAAATTCTGTTGCATACACTATTGTTCTGTACATACAAGTTGTTAAATATTGTGATTCTTTTCTGTTGGATATTACATCTGTTATGTTCTAAAAATAGAAGCTGTTAAATGTTGTTCTTGCTGATTGCTGAAATACACTACCGTGTTGTGTTAAAGTGTTATTGATACTGTTGTTTTAGTTTTACTTAGTTTATACTTGTGTTGCTTTGACATCTCTTCTTTTCATCTCCTCTCTTCTTATTTACTTAGGTTTTGTTTTGTACGTATGTTGTTTGTGATTGAGTTGTTTAATGTTTACTTGTGTTTGCTCACATGCTCCCTTAGGGCTCCTGGTCCAACTTAATTTCTGATCAAATTTGGCGTAGGATAGACATTGAGCTCTCAATCCTTTGCATGACAACATTAGGGTAGTCCCTCTTAACCTCAACCTTAGGTCCATCTTTATATGATAACATAGGTAGACTTCCCTTTCTTATCCTTAACTATAGGTCCATATTGCATGACGATATCTAGGTGAGTTTCCCTTAGATTTTCTCTTTGCCCTTTGAGTCTCTCTCTTCTTTCTAAAAAAAAAATCAAAACATGTAATAAATATGATGATTATTGTATGCCACGAGCCTTAAGTACATGGGAAGTGATAAGCGGGAGTCCCTCCTTGAAGGTGAGATAATACTTAGAAGGGGGGTTGAATAAGTATGAAAGATTAAAACTTAGAAATAAAAACACAATTATTTTTATCCTAGTTCGTTGAACTCAACTACTCCAGTCCACCCTTCCTAGAGTGATTTGCCTTTCTCAACAAGGACTTAATCCACTATTTAATCAAACAGATTACAATAGTAACACCTAAGAACAACTGTTCTTAGTCTTCTCAAGAGCTACTGATTCCAACTGAATCCTCTTAAGGAAAACCTTTACAATCAATGTAAATCTAATACAAGAGTATGAATGCTTCTAAAAAGCTTTTATCACAACAGTGATATTTCTCTTAAGTTTAAGTACAAATAATTCTAAGAATGAATATGAAAGAATGAGAGCTTGAATGTTATAATTTCTTTTCAGCAAAATGTCTAACTGAAGAATTTGGTGGAGTCTTCCTTTTATAGGCAGCTGATCCAAGGAAGCTGAACGTTGAGAAGAGTGTCCCAAAAAGGTCTGAGTCTTTTTGTCTTCACATCAAGTGACCTTTCCTAGAAGTAGAAAGCACAGAAAAATCCTTTTTGTCTGTGTTCTTGTGTCTAGCACAAATGAGGAAAGAGACGTTTGATTTACTCCAACGGATATATTCTTTGAATATTTCTTCTTCAGTTTTCAGCAAGTTCATCAGAATCTGATTGAGTTAGAGTCTTCTAATGATGTTCAGAACTTTGCTGTATCAGAGTCTTCTGCAGCATGTGTGCTTTTAGCGTGTTGATCATCAGAGCATATTTGACACATAACTTCAGTACTTGGCAGCTTTAGTACTTTCAGAAACTTCTGTAGAAACTATGCTTTGAGAAACTCTTCATACAATATTCTTCTTAGCATCAGATGCTTCTGACTAGCTTCAGATGCTTCTGCTTGCTTCAGATTCTTCTGGAGCTTCTGCTTCAGAATCTTCTGGAGCTTCTTGCTTCAGATCCTTCTGGAGACTACGCTCAGGATCTTCTGTAAACAGCAATCAGGATCTTCTAAAGAATGCATCTGGCGCTTCAAAGTCTAGATAACTTCTTGTATACAATTCAGATTTGCTTCTGGAGTGTTAATTTCATTTCAATCTGCAGTAAAACTCTCAAGCAAATTTTAGAGTATATAATTCTTAAATACAAAATTTCCTAACAGTTATCATCAAAACAAAGAGATATTATTAAGAACCAATCTGTGTTCTAACAATCTCCCCCTTTTTGGTGATGACAAAAAGCATCAGAAATTTTGTTTAATTGAAAATATTTGAATTATAGCTCCCCCTGATATGATGAATCTCCCCCTGAGTTAAATACAAATAAGGATTAGAAACTTCCCTTTTGTCTTGAGTAATCTTCAGAGTTAGATCTTGTTTGTTCTTATAACATTTGAAGGTCAGAATGTCTTGCAGATTTAAGATTCAGAGTTTGATAACAGACAAATGATCTGAGAGACTCAGAGTTTCTTTTATAGAATGTACTTATCAAATGTTCTGAAATAGTCAGATTAAATGTTATATAGAATAGATATGTCTGAAGTTTCATTCTGGTGAAGTTATATTAAACAGTTCAGATCTATATTTTCTCCCCCTTTTTTGTCATAAGCAAAAAGTAAAAACTTTAAAAGGACAAATAAAAGGAAACAGTAAATAAGATAATATAATGGAGAAAACTTTGATTCATTCATAAGATCAGATCAAGAGTACATAGGCAAACATCAGAAGATATAGCAAATAAAGTACAAATGCAAACAACAGATGCAAAAACATTATAATGAAAAAAATCTAAGAGTGTTTGGACAAAAGCATCTTCTTCAGATTCTTTTCTCTTCAAGAGCTTCTTTGGCTTCTCAGCAATCTTGACCTTCTTCTGAGCAGGTGCAGAGTCTACTACTGGCTGAGTCCTTTTCCTCTGTAGTTGTGCTTCTTCTTCTTCTTCTGCATCTGGTAGTGGTTGTCTAGCTAGCTGAACCACATTAGCAGGAACATGTTTTCCTTCCTTCTTGCATTCATCAATATACATAACAACTATATGTCTGGGCTCTTCAGCAAAGAATAAAGTAAAGTCATCTACAGGAACCCTCTTATTCAATTCAGACACATTCAGCTTCTTGGGAGCTGTTGTGAGTTCATCAACAATTTTGAGTCTCTGAAGACTTTTAGCATTCAGAGGCTTTCCCATTATAAATTCTAATTCCTCTATAACTCCAGCAGTGTAAAGAGCAGTGACCAAACCATTCTCAGTAAGAAGATCTGAGATCAACCTTCCAAAGGGGATCCAAGTTCGGATCTTCTATCCTTTCTCTTTCACGTACTCTCTAGATGCATTGATATGGTTCCACATATGCATGAAAAGAATGTATGGAAGATCTACCTTGGTGCTCTGACTAAGGCAATACATGAAATAGAGCTGTTCATTATTGACATAGTCTAGAGAATTAGTTGACTTCCTATGGTGGATGCATCCCATGAAGATCTTGGCCTAGATCTTGTAGTTAGGCTTCAGATCCTTGAATTTGTTAGAAGCTTGACCAGCAGTCATTACTTCTTCATATACCTCATCCATGTCCACACGCCCAGCTGGAAAGTGGGAAACACCATCTGTTTCTTCATATCCAATTAGTTTTCTTATCAGATCTTCTATGATAATAATTTCTTTTCCCAGCACAGAAGATAAGATGAACTTGGGGTAAACTGATGCATGGATCCAGAATTCTTTCACAAGGAGGGGGTAAACTGGTCCAAAGAGCCTATCAAAATACTTAACCCATCCTTGAGCTCCAATGATGGAACGAAACTCAAACCCATTTTCTGCAAGAGAGTCAAACTCAACCATGGATTCACATAGAACTTCCAATTTATCAACAGGGGTTAGAAGAGTTCTTTTGGGAGGAGAATAAGGAGCAACACCCATATTTTCTGAAGTTACAACAGCCATAGAAGATTGAAATTGAGCAGCTGTTGATGATGAAGTTGCCATTGAAGAATGCTTTGTCAAACGCTTAGGTTTAGGGTTTTTATGCAAAGCAAATAGAAGATGAAAACGCATATAATTTTTCTGAGAGTGTGAAAAGTGTGAAAGTGAATACAAGGCATGTATTTATACTAAAACACTTAGGCATATCAACAGTCAGAAATTTGCATGTTTTAACAAGCAATAAATGAAAAGAATAATAATCATTTCAAACATTAATTGCTTCTGACAATTTGGGGGGAAAATCAAGATTTTCACTATTCAAACTTCACCTCAAACGTCTCTTCAGTTATGTACACGCCACCTCTTCAGATTTGGTGTGACACGTGTTTGCTTGCATGTGTTCTGAATTCTCTTAAGAAATGAAACGTTAGCCAACGTTCAGATCTTCTAAGGATTGTTAGTTCAGAATTTCACAAAAGAAATAATGATCAGAATAAAATAAGCAATCAGAAGAAATACTTCAGAGCATTAAGCATTTTTGCATCTGTAAAAATTTGCTTCTGATAAATATCATTCTGGACAAAAATCCATACCAATATTTTTCAGAATAAAATTGAATCTATCTTCAACAAGGGGTTTTGTAAAAATATCTGCCCATTGATGATCTGTATCAACAAAGGCTAAATTTATGATTCCCTTCTGAACATAGTCTCTGATGAAATGATGCTTAATTTCTATATGTTTTGCCTTAGAATGTAAAATGGGATTCTTGGACAAACATATAGCAGAAGTATTATCACAAAAGATAGAAATTTTAATTTCAAAATTTTGATAATCTTCTAGTTGACTCTTCATCCAGAGCATCTGCGTGCTACATCCAGCAGCAGCAATGTATTCTGCCTCTGTGGTTGAAAGTGCAATTGTGGGTTGCTTCTTCCTGTACCAGGAGATTAGATTTCTTCCTAGAAATTGACAACTTCCAGAAGTACTTTTTCTTTCCACTCTGTCTCCAGCGTAGTCAGCATCACAGAATCCAACTAATTTGAGATCATCAGATTTTCTGTAACACAAACCCACATTAGAAGTACCTTTCAGATACCTTAGAATCCTCTTGACAGCTGTCAAGTGTGATTCTCTAGGATCTGATTGGAATCTAGCACACAGGCAAACACTGAACAATATGTCAGGTCTAGAAGCAGTAAGATAAAGAAGAGAGCCAATCATACCTCTGTAGAGCTTCTGGTCTACTTTCTTACTTACCTCTTCCTTGCCAAGTGAACTAGTAGGATGCATTGGAGTCTTTGCCAGTTTACTATCAGACATGTTAAATTTCTTCAAAAGTTCTTTAACATATTTTGTCTGATGTATGTAAGTGCACTCTGGAGTTTGATTAACTTGGATTCCTAGAAAGAATCTGAGTTCTCCCATCATGTTCATTTCAAATTCTGCCTGCATACATGTAGCAAACTCCTTTCCAAGCATAATATTTGTTGATCCAAAAATAATGTCATCTACATAAATTTGGCAAATTAGAAGATCTTTCTTAATTGATTTACAAAAGAGTGTTGTATCCACTTTGCCTCTGATGAAATTCTTCTCCAGAAGAAAATTGCTCAATCTCTCATACCAAGCTCTGGGAGCTTGTTTTAAACCATATAGAGATTTCTTTAATTTGAAAACATGATCTGGAAATTTTTCATTTTCAAAACCAGCAGGTTGGTGGACATAAACTTCTTCTTCTATAATACCATTAAGAAAGGCACTTTTAACATCCATCTGATACAGAGTGATGTTATTTTGTGCAACAAATGATATAAGAAGGCGTATAGATTCTAACCTTGCCACTGGAGCATATGTCTCAGTATAATCAATACCTTCTTGTTGACTGTACCCTTGAGCAACCAACCTTGCCTTATTCCTTTCAACTTCTCCTTTCTCATTTAGCTTATTTCTGAAGACCCATTTTGTACCAATTATATTGAATCCTTGAGGTCTTTGAACTAGATCCCATACATCATTTCTGCTGAATTGATTTAGCTGTTCTTGCATGGCAATAATCCAATCATTGTCTTGCAGAGCTTCATCTACCGAAGATGGTTCAATTTCTGACACTAGTCCAAATAGTGATGCTTCAGATGATCTTAGAAAGGATCTTGTTCTGATGGGATCATCCTTCTTTCCAATAATAACATCCTCTAGATGAGAAGCTTTAATTCTGTATGATGATCCTCTAAAAGTTGATTCTTCAGAAATGTTTAGATTATTCATCTGATAAGTTAAAGGAGTAGCATCTGGAGTTGCTTCTGGTTCCTTCACTTGAGAGTCAATGAAGACTACTTCCCTATCTGCAGAGTTATCAAACTGCTTTGGCTTTTCAGAGCCAAGTTTATCATCAAATCTGACATGAATGGATTCTTCCACAATCTGTGTCTCAGTGTTGTATACTCTGTAGCCTTTAGAGCGTTCAGAATATCCAATTATGAAACACTTCTGTGCTTTGGAATCAAACTTGTTCAGATTATCCTTAGTATTCAACATGTAGCAAATACATCCAAAAGGATGAAAATATGAAATGTTGGGCTTTTTGTTCTTCCACAGTTCATAAGGAGTCTTCTTCAGAAGAGGTCTAAATGTAACAGGCTGTGTTGATTGCTTCTGCCCAAAAGTGTTTTGCCAGATTTGTCTCATTGATCATGGTTCTGGCCATTTCTTGCAGAGTTCTGTTTTTCCTCTCTACAACCCCATTTTGTTGTGGAGTTCTAGGACAGGAAAAATCATGAGCAATGCCATTTTCAGAAAAATATTTTTCAAAATATTTATTTTCAAATTCACCACCATGATCACTTCTGACTTTTATAATTTTGAAATCCTTTTCATTCTGGACTTGCTTGCAGAAGTCAAAGAACACAGAATGTGACTCATCCTTGTGTTTTAAGAACTTTACCCATGTCCATCTACTATAGTCATCAACAATGACTAATCCATACTTCTTGCCTCTGATGGATGCAGTTTTCACTGGTCCAAACAGATCAATATGAAGTAGTTCTAGTGGTTTAGAAGTAGAAACAATATTTTTTGATTTAAAAGATGTTTTTGAAAACTTCCCCTTTTAGCATGCTTCACAAAGAGCTTCTAAAGTGAACTTCAGATTAGAGAGTCCTTTGACAAGATTAAGTTTATTAATCTGAGATATACGTCTCATATTAATATGGCCCAATCTTCTGTGCCAGACCCATTGCTCTTCATTAACAGACAAGAGGCATTTAACATTTTGAACTTTAAGTTCTGAAAGATTTATTTTATAAATGTTGTTTTTCCTCTTACCACTAAATAGGATAGAGCCATCCTTTTGACTAATAGCTTTACAACATTTTTGATTAAAGGTAATATCATAACCATTGTCACTTAATTGACTTATGGACAATAAGTTATGCTTTAACCCTTCAACAAGTAAAACATTAGTAATAGAGGGAAGTTTACCATTTCCAATAGTGCCAGATCCAATGATCTTGCCCTTCTGGTTCCCTCCAAACTTCACATCACCTCCAGATATAAGTTCCAAGCTTTGGAACATAGACTTTTCTCCTGTCATGTGTCGTGAGCATCCAGAGTTCAGGTACCATGACTGGCGTCCTGACCTTGCTGCTAAGAACATCTGCAACAGGAATTATTTTGTTTTTAGGTACCCAGATCTTCTTGGGTCCTTTGGGGTTATTTGGTTTGTAGGTTTGTCTAAACTTCTGTTTTTCAACATAATGTTTATTCTGACTTGCCTTGGGTTTAAACACATAAGTATTCTTCTCAGAGCTTGTGTGTTTAATGTCATTTAAGTGACCAAATTTAAATTGAGAATACAGAGGTGTCTTCTTGATGAAAAGTTTGTCAACAGATTTTGGATTACTTCCAGATGAAGATTCATATCCAATACCTCTTCTGTTGTTCCCGCTAACACCATAGATCATAGAAGCCATCTTGCTTCTATCTATGCTCTTAGTAAGAAATCTCTGAAAGCTAGAGTCATATTTTTTTAAAATGTTTTCACATGACTTAGTCTCAGATTCAGATTCTTGTTGAGTTATTTCAAAGTCATTTTTGATTTTCAGATTAATTTCTTTTTGCTCAACAAGTTCTGTCTTCAGAAGATCAATCTCAGATTCAAGATTGCTTTTCAGCTTCTTGTATTTGAGTTTGATATTGTTATAACTTTTAAGAACTTCTGTTAAAACTTTTATAAGTTCTTCTTTGGTAAGTTTAGCCATTACCTCTTCTGCGTCATCATCAGATTCAGAATCTAATTCATATCCTGAGGTTCCTTCCTCTTGATCCTCTGTGCTGGCCATCAATGCAACATTAACACATTCTTCTTCTGATTCAGAAGATGATTCAGATTCATCTGAGTCATCCCATGTTGCCATCAGAACCTTCTTCTTTTTGTTAAACTTCTTCTTGGGTTTTTCTTTTTGAAGTTTGGGGCAATCATTCTTGTAATGCCCAGGTTCTTTGCAATCATAGCACACAACTTCTTTCTTGCCAGATCTTCTGTGCCCAGAAGATTCCTTTCTATTATCAGATCTTCTGAAGTTGTTGAACTTCTTTCCCTTGTGCTTCCAGAGTCTGTTGATCCTTCTGGACAGCATGGATAATTCATCTTCTTCTTCAGAAGAAGATTCTTCAGAACTTTCTTCAATAACCTGCAAAGCTTTAGCAGATTTGTTAGATTTTAAGGCAACAGATTTACCTTTTTCTTTCTTCTGAGGTTCATCTTCCTCAAGCTCAATTTCATGGCTCCTCAGTGAGCTGATGAGTTCTTCTAAGGAGATCTTGTTCAAATCTTTAGCCATCTTCAAGGCAGTCACCATTGGTTTCCATCTGGTAGGTAGACTTCTGATGATTTTCTTTACATGATCTGATGTAGAGTATCCCTTGTCCAGAACTTTTAGCCCAGCTGTGAGGATCTGAAATCTGGAGAACATGGCTTCAACAGATTCAAAGTCTTCCATCTTGAAGGCCTCATAATTCTGGATCAGAGCCAGAGCTTTTGTCTCCTTGACTTGGGAGTTTCCCTCATGAGTCATTTTTAAGGATTCAAACATATCAAAAGCAGTTTCCCTGTTTGTAATTTTTTCATACGCAGTTTCCGGTTGATATTGTGATTAAATTCCTTGTTGATTTTAATTGAACTCCTAATTGAATTTTTGTTGAACTTGGGTTTAGTTTTAAATTAAATTTCATTGAGTTTTGATTGAACATATGGTGAATTTTGGTTTAGTTTCTTGTTGATCTTTTGGTTAAATTCTTGTAGAATCTCTAATTGATTTTTTTTTGTTAATCTCCATTATAATCTTGATGATTAACTTAGGTTATTTTTCTTTATGATTGTTGAATTGCCTTTATGATATTTGTGCTTTGATACTTGAGATATTTATGCTTGCTTTATCTTGTTGATGTTTGAAATTGTGTATAAATACTCATTGGTTGATGTTGTTAAATTCTCCTTGTGCATAAGTTGATTGAATGTAGAAATTCTGTTGCATACACTATTGTTATGTACATACAAGTTGTTAAATATTGTGATTCTTTTCTGTTGGATATTACATCTGTTATGTTCTGAAAATAGAAGCTGTTAAATGTTGTTCTTGCTGATTGCTGAAATACACTACCGTGTTGTGTTAAAGTGTTATTGATACTGTTGTTTTAGTTTTACTTAGTTTATACTTGTGTTGCTTTGACATCTCTTCTTTTCATCTCCTCTCTTCTTATTTACTTAGGTTTTTTTTGTACGTATGTTGTTTGTGATTGAGTTGTTTAATGTTTACTTGTGTTTGCTCACATGCTCCCTTAGGGCTCCTGGTCCAACTTAATTTCTGATCAAATTTGGCGTAGGATAGACATTGAGCTCTCAATCCTTTGCATGACAACATTAGGGTAGTCCCTCTTAACCTCAACCTTAGGTCCATCTTTATATGATAACATAGGTAGACTTCCCTTTCTTATCCTTAACTATAGGTCCATATTGCATGACGATATTTAGGTGAGTTTCCCTTAGATTTTCTCTTTTCCCTTTGAGTCTCTCTCTTCTTTCTAAAAAAAAATCAAAACATGTAATAAATATGATGATTATTGTATGCCACGAGCCTTAAGTACATGGGAAGTGATAAGCGGGAGTCCCTCCTTGAAGGTGAGATAATACTTAGAAGGGGGGTTGAATAAGTATGAAAGATTAAAACTTAGAAATAAAAACACAATTATTTTTATCCTGGTTCGTTGAACTCAACTACTCCAGTCCACCCTTCCTAGAGTGATTTGCCTTTCTCAACAAGGACTTAATCCACTATTTAATCAAACAGGTTACAATAGTAACACCTAAGAACAACTGTTCTTAGTCTTCTCAAGAGCTACTGATTCCAACTGAATCCTCTTAAGGAAAACCTTTACAATCAATGTAAATCTAATACAAGAGTATGAATGCTTCTAAAAAGCTTTTATCACAACAATGATATTTCTCTTAAGTTTAAGTACAAATAATTCTAAGAATGAATATGAAAGAATGAGAGCTTGAATGTTATAATTTCTTTTCAGCAAAATGTCTAACTGAAGAATTTGGTGGAGTCTTCCTTTTATAGGCAGCTGATCCAAGGAAGCTGAACGTTGAGAAGAGTGTCCCAAAAAGGTCTGAGCCTTTTTGTCTTCACATCAAGTGACCTTTCCTAGAAGTAGAAAGCACAGAAAAATCCTTTTCGTCTGTGTTCTTGTGTCTATCACAAATGAGGAAAGAGACGTTTGACTTACTCCAACGGATATATTCTTTGAATATTTCTTCTTCAGTTTTCAGCAAGTTCATCAGAATCTGATTGAGTCAGAGTCTTCTAATGATGTTCAGAACTTTGCTGTATCAGAGTCTTCTGCAGCATATGTGCTTTTAGCGTGTTGATCATCAGAGCATATTTGACACAGAACCTCAGTACTTGGCAGCTTTAGTACTTTCAGAAACTTTTGTAGAAACTATGCTTTGAGAAACTCTTCATACAATATTCTTCTTAGCTTCAGATGCTTCTGACTTGCTTCAGATGCTTCTGCTTGCTTCAGATTCTTCTGGAGCTTCTGCTTCAGAATCTTCTGGAGCTTCTTGCTTCAGATCCTTCTGGAGACTACGCTCAGGATCTTCTGTAAACAGCAATCAGGATCTTCTAAAGAATGCATCTGGCGCTTCAGAGTCTAGATAACTTCTTGTATACAATTCAGATTTACTTCTTGAGTGTTAATTTCATTTCAATCTGCAGTAAAACTCTCAAGCAAATTTTAGAGTATATAATTCTTAAATACAAAATTTCCTAACAGTTATCATCAAAACAAAGAGATATTATTAAGAACCAATATGTGCTCTAACACTCCTTACCTTGTCTAGAGTGTTTTTTATACGTCCCATCTTGGGTCGATCTTACGAAGTATTTGATCCTATGTCATAGACTTTAGTGTAATACGCATCTCAAACAAAATCAATTCACTTCTGTTAAAACTCATAAACAAATCCAAATCATTTTATCCTTTGGTTCTGTCAAACTTTTTATCAAGAAAAAACATGTTACTTTCGTTCTACCGTAAACAAGCATCGACCCTAACTATTGGAACGTGAACTTAACATCGTTCATAAAAGACACTTAACCACCCATGTGAAAGTGAGATAATACTTAGAAGGGGGGTTGAATAAGTATGAAAGATTAAAAACTTAGAATTAAAACACAATTATTTTTATCTTGGTTCGTTGAACTCAACTACTCCAGTCCACCCTTCCTAGAATGATTTGCCTTTCTCAAACAAGGACTTAATCCACTATTTAATCAAACAGATTACAATAGTAACACCTAAGAACAACTGTTCTTAGTCTTCTCAAGAGCTACTGATTCCAACTGAATCCTCTTAAGGAAATCCTTTACAATTAATGTAAATCTAATACAAGAGTAAGAATGCTTCTAAAAAGCTTTTATCACAACAGTGATATTTCTCTTAAATTTAAGTACAAATAATTTTAAGAATGAATATGAAAGTATGAGAGCTTGAATGTTATAATTTCTTTTCAGCAAAATGTCTAACTAAAGAATTTGGTGGAGTCTTCCTTTTATAGGCAGCTGATCCAAGGAGAGCTGAGCGTTGAGAAGAGTGTCCCAAAAAGGTCTGAGCCTTTTTATCTTCACATCAAGTGACCTTTACTAGAAGAAGAAAGCACAGAAAAATCCTTTTTGTCTGTGTTCTTGTGTCTAGCACAAATAAGGAAATAGACGTTTGATTTACTCCAACGGATATAATCTTTGAATATTTCTTCTTCAGTTTTCAACAAGTTCATCAGAGTCTGAATGGGTCAGAGTCTTCTAATGATGATCAGAACTTTGCTGTATCAGAGTCTTCTGTAGCATGTGTGCTTTCAGCGTGTTAAATATCAGAGCATATTTGAAACAGAACTTCAGTACTGGCAGCTTTAGTACTTTCAGAATCTTCTGTAGAAACTATGCTTTGAAAAACTCTTCATACAATATTCTTCTTGCTTCAGATGCTTCTGACTTGCTTCAGATGCTTCTGCTTGCTTCATAATCTTCTGGAGCTTCTTGCCTCAGATCCTTCTGGAGGCTACGCTCAGGATCTTCTGTAAGCAGCAATCAGAATCTTCTAATGAGTGCATCTGGCGCTTCAGAGTCTAGTTAATTTCTTGTATATAATTCTGATTTACTTCTAGAGTGTTAATTTCTTTACTATCTGCAGTAAAAACTCTCAAGCAAATTTTAGAGTATATAATTCTTAAATACAAAATTTCCTAATAGTTATCATCAAAACAAAGATATATTATTAAGAACCAATCTGTGTTCTAACAATCTCCCCCTTTCTGATGATGACAAAAAGCATCAGAAATTTTGTTTAATTGAAAATATTAAAATTATAACTCCCCCTGAGATGATGAATCTCCCCCTGAGTTAAATACAGATAAGGAATAGAAACTTCCCTTTTGTCTTGAGTAATCTTCATAGTTAGATCTTGTTTGTTCTTTTAACATTTGAAAGTCAGAATGTCTTGCAGATTTAAGATTCAGAGTTTGATAATAGTCAAATGATCTGAGAGACTCAGAGTTTCTTTTATAGAATGTACTTATAAAATATTCTGAAATAGTCAGATTAAATGTTAGATAGAATAAATATGTCTGAAGTTTCATTCCGGTGAAGTTATATTAAACAGTTCAGATCTATATTTTCTCCCCCTTTTTTGTCATAAGCAAAAAGTAAAAACTTTAAAAGGACAAATAAAAGGAAACAGTAAATGAGATAATTCAATGGAGAAAACTTTGATTCATTCATTAGATCAGATCAAGAGTACATAGGCAAACATCAGAAGATATAGCAATAAAGTACATAGGCAAACATCAGATGCAAAAACATTAGAATGAAAAAAAATCTAAGAGTGTTTGGACAAAAGCATCTTCAATAGATCTGTAATCTCAGAGGGTGATTGCTCTTGCTTGGACATCCACTTAGCCATAGTTTCATTCTTTTGATCTTGCTTTGACATCCATTCTGTCATATCCTCAGACTTCTTATCCTGTTTTTCCATCCAGGACTTGATCTCTGACTGGCCAGCTTCCAGAGCAGCAATCTTATCTTCAAAATCTGGATGTTCTTTCTTTATCTCAGATGAAGAAGTATGATTAGGTTCTGGAGCTTGAACATAGTCAATTTCCATTAGTTCTATAGAGTCTGGAGCAGTGGAGTTAGAAGGAGGGTCTACCAGAGTCATAGCCAACGGATTTTCCTCAGATGCAATGTCAGTAGATTCTGCTGAAGGTGGAGGAGCATCTGTAAGGAGCAGAGGTTCAGATTTCTTGACAGTCCAGAATAGAGTCCTTGCAGCCTTAGCAAATCTGAGCTTCGCATCATCAGAACAAATGTTCTTCAGATTTGAGGCCACAAAATTGAATCTGTTGATGAATCCATTCCAGATGATGTCAGATTCTTTGGCATCCATTATTGCTGAGCATTTCTTCTGAACAGTACCTAAATACAACTGTATTTCTTGCAAAAAAGTTTGAAATAAATGATTAACATTAAGTCTGGGCTTTGGGTGTAACAGAGTTTCCAGAGTTACAGGTTTTGGCTGGGGAGTTGGTGGAAAAATAGATTTTTGAATTGAGATCAGAGGAGGAGGATAGTATGGAATGAAGGGTATCTCAAGAGCTTTTTCTTTTGATCTGATTAAGGCATTTAGCAAATGAAGTTTTGATCTTGTGTGAAGGGTAACTACATCAAAAGGTTTATTTGAGTAGGTTTGGAAGGCAGATTTGGGTGGTTCATCAGATGCAGCATTGTTATCAGATGTAATTGGCAGAGTTGAAGCAACAACTTTATCAGATTTTGCAGAACAGGATATAGTTGCTAAGGATCCTACATCTGACATGGATTTTATATAGTCAAGAATCACAGATGGAAGGGTCATGGTGAGTTTTGGTTTCAGAGGGTTGATATGGTCAGATGGTTCAACTCTGTCATAAAAGTCTTTCAGTTTGAAACCATAAGCCAGATTATGAAATAGAGATGATACTTGGGCACAAGATATAGAAGATCTTGGGTTTGAATTGGGGATCAATATTTCAGATGATGGTGCAGGTGTGGGAATAGGATATGGAATGAGAGCTTTTGAAGGTATAGTAGGTTCAGGTTGGTTTACCTCAAAGTATTTTTGAGATGGAGAGATTAGAAAATCTGGGTGGAGGTCTGATTCTGAGGAGTTTGATAAGGTGGTTGGTATGCAGGAAGTAGAAGATACTTGAAACACAGTTTTTAAGGGTGTGACATCAAAAACTTCTGTTTTAGGAATGTGGGGTTCATAATTGTTGGTTTGTTCTGAAGGAATTTCAGAGGGTTTTGTTGGTTGTTCTGAGGTAGGTGAATCAGATGGAATTATGATTGGTTCTGATGAAATTGGAACAGAAGTGACTTTTGTAGGTTCAGAAATAACAGGTGCAATGGGTTCAGATGATTTTGATGGTGGATTTTCAGAGGCTTTTTCTGGTTGAAATTCTTGTGGTTTTGCTGGTTGTTCAGATGGCTTTTGTTTAGATGGTTCAGAGGATTTTTGTTGTACAGAAGGTTGTGGTTGTTGTTCTGTAGGTTGTTGTTCTGATGGTTGTTTCTGTGAAGATTGTGTTTGTGGAACAAGCTGTTTGATATGGATTTTTGGTCGAGATGATTTTGGTACAAAGACTGTTGGTGTTTGAGTGAATTTTGTTGTTGTTGGTGTTGGAATAGAAGTTTGTTTTTGTGGTGATTTTGAACTAGGAGCAGTAACTGAAGTAGTTTGTGTTGAGGGTGGTTTTGGAACAGACTTAATATTAGAGTCATTTATAACAACTGTATTTGCAGAAGATACAGAAGATTTATTACCTTTTATTTTGATCCTCTTGGCTGGTACAGAAGAAGTGTCTTCAGATTCTTTTCTCTTCAAGAGCTTTTTTGGCTTCTCAGCAATCTTGACCTTCTTCTGAGCAGGTGCAGGTTCTGCTTCTAGCTGAGTCCTTTTCCTCTGTAGTTGTGCTTCTTCTTCTTCTTCTTCTACATCAGGTAGAGGTTGTCTTGCTAGCTGTATTACATTTGCAGGAACAGGCTTTCCTTCCTTCTTACATTCATAAATGTACATAACCATAATGTGTCTAGGCTCTTCAGTAAAGAACAATGGAAAGTCATCTACAAGAACCCTCTTCTTACTCAGTTCAGACACATTCAGCTTCTTGGGAGCTGTTGTGAGTTCATCAACTATTTTGAGTCTCTGAAGACTTTTGGCATTCAGAGGCTTCCCATTATGAATTCCAATTCCTCTGTAACTCCAGCAGCGTACAGAGCAGTGACCAAACCATTCTCAGTTAGAAGATCTGAGATCAACCTTCCAAAAGGGATCCAGGTTCTGATCTTCTGTCCTTTTTCCTTCACATACTCTCTAGATGCATTTATATGGTTCCACAGATGCATAAACAGAATATATGGAAGATCTACCTTGGTGCTCTGACTGAGGCAATACATGAAATAGAGCTGTTCATTATTGACATAGTCTGGAGAATTAGTTGACTTCCTATGATGGATGCATCCCATGAAGATCTTGGCCCAGATCTTGTAGTCAGGCTTCAGATCCTTGAATTTGTTAGAAGCTTGACCAGCAGTCATCACTTCTTCATACACCTCATCCATGTCCACACGCCCAGCTGGCAAGTGGGAAACACCATCTGTTTCTTCATATCCAATTAATTTTCTGATCAGATCTTCTGTTATAATGATTTCGTTTCCCAGTACAGAAGATAGGATGAACTTGGGGTAAACTGAGGCATGGATCCAGAATTCTTTCACAAGGAGGGGGTAAACTGGTCCAAAGAGTCTATCAAAGTACTTAACCCATCCTTGAGCACCAATGATAGAACGAAACTCAAAGCCATTTTCAGCAAGTGAATCAAACTCTACCATGGATTCACACAAAACCTCCAATTTTTCAACAGGGGTTAAAAGAGTTCTTTTGGGAGGAGAATAAGGAGAAACACCCATGTTTGCAGAAGTTACTGCAGCCATTGAAGATTGGAATTGAGCAGATGTTGATGATGAAGTTGCCATTGAAGAATGCTTTGTCACACGCTTAGGTTTAGGGTTTTTATGCAGAGAAAAGAGGAGATGAAAACGCATATAATTTTCTGAGATTGTGAAAAGTGTGAAAGTGAAGATAAGTCATGTATTTATACTAAAACACTTAGGCATACCATCAGTCAGAATTTGCACGTTTTAACAAGCATTAAATGAAAAGAATAATAATCATTTCAAACATTAATTGCTTCTGACAATTTGGGGGGAAAATCAAGATTTTCACTATTCAAACTTCACCTCAAACGTCTCTTCAGTAATGTACACGCCACCTCTTCAGATTTGGTGTGACACGTGTTTGCTTGCATGTGTTCTGAATTCTTTTAAGAAATGAAACGTTAACCAACGTTCATATCTTCTAAGGATTGTTAGTTCAGAGTTTCACAAAAAAATATTAAGCAGAATAAATAAGCAATCAGAAGAAATACTTCAGAACATTAGGCATTTTTGCATCTGTAAAAATTTGCTTCTGACAAATATCATTCTGGACAAAAATCCATACCAATATTTTTCAGAATAAATTTGAATCTATCTTCAACAAGGGGTTTTGTAAAAATATCTGCCCATTGATGATCTGTATCAACAAAGGCTAAATTTATTATTCCCTTCTGAACATAGTCTCTGATGAAATGATGCTTAATTTCTATATGTTTTGCCTTAGAGTGTAAAATAGGGTTTTTAGACAAACATATAGCAGAAGTATTATCACAAAAGATAGAAATGTTACTTTCAAAAATTTGATAATCTTCTTGTTAACTTTTCATCCAGAGCATCTGCGTCCTACATCCAGCAGCAGCAATGTATTCAGCCTCTGTGGTTGAAAGTGCAATTGTGGGTTGCTTCTTGCTGTACCAGGAGATTAGATTTCTTCCTAAAAATTGACAACTTCCAGAAGTACTTTTTCTTTCCACTCTGTCTCCAGCGTAGTCAGCATCACAGAATCCAACTAATTTGAAATCATCAGATTTTCTATAACACAAACCCACATTAGAAGTACCTTTCAGATACCTTAGAATCCTCTTGACAGCTGTCAAGTGTGATTCTCTAGGATCTGATTGGAATCTAGCACACAGACAAACACTGAACAATATGTCAGGTCTAGAAGCAGTTAGATAAAGAAGAGAACCAATCATACCTCTGTAGAGCTTCTGGTCTACTTTCTTACTTACCTCTTCCTTGCCAAGTGAGCTAGTAGGATGCATGGGAGTCTTTGCCAGCTTACTATCAGACATGTTAAATTTCTTCAGAAGTTCTTTAACATATTTTGTCTGATGTATGTAAGTGCACTCTGGAGTTTGATTAACTTGGATTCCAAGAAAGAATCTGAGTTCTCCCATCATACTCATTTCAAATTCTGCCTGCATACATGTAGCAAACTCCTTTCCAAGCATAATATTTGTTGATCCAAAAATAATATCATCTACATAAATTTGACAAATTAGAAGATCTTTCTTAATTGATTTACAAAAGAGTGTTGTATCCACTTTGCCTCTGATGAAATTTTTCTCCAGAAGAAAATTGCTCAATCTCTCATACCAAGCTCTGGGAGCTTGTTTTAAACCATATAGAGATTTCTTTAGTTTGAAAACATGATCTGGAAATTTTTCATTTTCAAAACTAGGAGGTTGGTGGACATAAACTTCTTCTACTATAATACCATTAAGAAATGCACTTTTAACATCCATCTGATACAGCGTGATGTTATTTTGTGCAGCAAATGAAATAAGAAGGCGTATAGATTCTAAACTTGCCACTGGAGCATATGTCTCAGTGTAATCAATACCTTCTTGTTGACTGTACCGTTGAGCTACAAGCCTTGCCTTATTCCTTTCAACTTCTACTTTCTCATTTAGCTTATTTCTGAAGACCCATTTTGTACCAATTATATTGAATCCTTGTGGTCTTTGAACTAGATCTCATACATCATTTCTGGTGAATTGATTTAGCTCTTCTTGCATGGCAATAATCCAATCATTGTCTTGCAGAGCTTCATCTACAGAAGATGGTTCAATTTCTGACACCAGTCCAAATAGTGATGCTTCAGATGATCTTAGAAAGGATCTTGTTCTGATGGGATCATCCTTCTTTCCAATAATGACATCCTCTGGATGAGAGGCTTTCATTCTGGATGATGATCCTCTAATAGTTGATTCTTCAGAAATGTTTAGATTATTCATCTGAGAAGTTAAAGGAGTAGCATATGGCGTTGCTTCTGATTCCTTCACTTGAATTTTGTCTGCTTCTGGAACTTCAGAGTCAATGAAGACTACTTCCCTATCTGCAGAGTTTTCAGACTGCTTTGGCTTTTCAGAGCCAAGCTTATCATCAAATCTGACATGAATGGATTCTTCCATAATCTGTGTCTTAGTGTTGTATACTCTGTAGCCTTTAGAGCGTTCAAAATATCCAAGCATGAAACACTTCTGTGCTTTGGAATCAAACTTGTTCAGATTATCCTTAGTATTTAACATATAGCAAATACATCCAAAAGGATGAAAATATGAAATGTTGGGCTTTTTGTTCTTCCACAGTTCATATGGAGTCTTCTTCAGAAGAGGTCTTATAGACACTTTGTTCTGAATGTAACAGGCTGTGTTGATTGCTTTTGCCCAAAAGTGTTTTGCCAGATTTGTCTCATTGATCATGGTTCTGGCCATTTCTTGCAGAGTTCTGTTTTTCCTCTCTACAACCCCATTTTGTTGTGGAGTTCTAGGACAGGAAAAATCATGAGCAATGCCATTTTCAGAAAAATATTTTTCAAAATATTTATTTTCAAATTCACCACCATGATCACTTCTGACTTTTATAATTTTGAAATCCTTTTCATTCTGGACTTGCTTGCAGAAGTCAAAGAACACAAAATGTGACCCATCCTTGTGTTTTAAGAACTTTACCCATGTCCATCTACTATAGTCATCAACAATGACTAATCCATACTTCTTGCCTCTGATGGATGCAGTTTTCACTGGTCCAAACAGATCAATATGAAGTAGTTCTAGTGGTTTGGAAGTAGAAACAACATTTTTTGATTTAAAAGATGTTTTTGAAAACTTCCCTTTTTGGCATGCTTCACAAAGAGCATCTGAAGTGAACTTCAGATTGGGAAGTCCTCTGACAAGATTAAGTTTATTAATCTGAGATATACATCTCATATTAATATGGCCCAATCTTCTGTGCCAGACCCATTGCTCTTCATTAACAGACAAGAGGCATTTAACATTTTGAACTTTAAGTTCTGAAAGATTTATTTTATAAATGTTGTTTTTCCTCTTACCACTAAATAGGATAGAGCCATCCTTTTGACTAATAGCTTTACAACATTTTTGATTAAAGGTAATATCATAACCATTGTCACTTAATTGACTTATGGACAATAAGTTATGCTTTAACCCTTCAACAAGTAAAACATTAGTAATAGAGGGAAGTTTACCATTTCCAATAGTGCCAGATCCAATGATCTTGCCCTTCTGGTTCCCTCCAAACTTCACATCACCTCCAGATCTAAGTTCCAGGCTTTGGAACATAGACTTTTCTCCTGTCATGTGTCGTGAGCATCCAGAGTCCAGGTACCATGATTGGCGTCCTGACCTTGCTGCTAAGAACATCTGCAACAGGAATTATTTTGTTTTTAGGTACCCAGATCTTCTTGGGTCCTTTGGGGTTAGTTGGTTTGTAGGTTTGTCTAAACTTCTGTTTTTCAACATAATGTTTATTCTGACTTGCCTTGGGTTTAAACACATAAGTATTCTTCTCAGAGCTTGTGTGTTTAATGTCATTTAAGTGACCAAATTTAAATTGAGAATACAGAGGTGTCTTCTTGATGAAAAGTTTGTCAACAGATTTTGGATTACTTCCAGATGAAGATTCATATCCAATACCTCTTCTGTTGTTCCCACTAACACCATAGATCATAGAAGCCATCTCGCTTCTGTCTATGCTCTTAGTAAGGAATCTCTGAAAGCTAGAGTCATATTTTTCTAAAATGTTTTCACATGACTTAGTCTCAGATTCAGATTCTTGTTGAGTTATTTCAAAGTCATTTTTTATTTTCAGATTAATTTCTTTTTGCTCAACAAGTTTTGTCTTCAGAAGATCAATCTCAGATTCAAGATTGCCTTTCAGCTTCTTGTATTTGAGTTTGATATTGTTATAACTTTTAAGAAATTCTGATAAAACTTTTATAAGTTCTTCTTTGGTAAGTTTAGCCATTACCTCTTCAGCGTCATCATCAAATTCAGAATCTGATTCATATCCTGAGGTTCCTTCCTCCTGATCTTCTGTGCTGGCCATCAGTGCAACATTGGCACATTCTTCTTCTGATTCAGAAGATGATTCAGATTCATCTGAGTCATCCCATGTTGCCATCAGAACCTTCTTCTTTTTGTTAAACTTCTTCTTGGGTTTTTCTTTTTGAAGTTTGGGGCAATCATTCTTGTAATGCCCAGGTTCTTTGCACTCATAGCATACAACTTCTTTCTTGCCAAATCTTCTGTGCCCAGAAGATTCCTTTCTATGATCAGATCTTCTGAAGTTGTTGAACTTCTTTCCCTTGTGCTTCCAGATTCTGTTGATCCTTCTGGACAGCATGGATAATTCATCTTCTTCTTCAAATGAAGATTCTTCAGAGCTTTCTTCAATAACCTGCAAAGCTTTAGCAGATTTATTAGATTTTAAGGTAACAGATTTACCTTTTTCTTTCTTCTGAGGTTCATCTTCCTCAAGCTCAATTTCATGGCTCCTCAGTGAGCTGATGAGTTCTTCTAAAGAGATCTTGTTCAGATCTTTAGCCATCTTCAAGGCAGTCACCATTGGTCTCCATCTGGTAGGTAGACTTCTGATGATTTTCTTTACATGATCTGATGTAGAGTATCCCTTGTCCAGAACCTTTAGCCCAGCTGTGAGGATCTGAAATCTGGAGAACATAGCTTCAACAGATTCAGAGTCTTCCATCTTGAAGGCCTTATACTTCTGGATCAGAGCCAGAGCTTTTGTTTCCTTGACTTGAGAGTTTCCCTCATGAGTCATTTTTAAGGATTCAAACATATCAAAAGCAGTTTCCCTGTTTGTAATTTTTTCATACTCAGTATGAGAAATTGCATTCAATAATATTGTTCTGGCCTTGTGATGATTCCTAAAATCTTTCTTCTGAGCATTTGTCATAGATTTTCTATCTATCTTCTTGCCATTCTCATCTGTGGGATGGACATATCCATCTATGACTAGATCCCATAAATCAGCATCATATCCAAGGAAAAAACTTTCAATTCTGTCTTTCCAATAATCAAATTTCTCCCCATCAAACATAGGGGGTTTGGTGCTGATTTTGTCCCTTTCTTCATATTTATTGTTAATGTTGGATATTGTATTATCATCCATTGTAACAAATAAATATATATCAAAGTATTTCTCTCTGGATCTTTACTGTCACTGTTAAGTGGTAGCACACACAGAACCGGAGCTCTGATGCCAATTGAAGGTGAGATAATACTTAGAAGGGGGGTTGAATAAGTATGAAAGATTAAAAACTTAGAATTAAAACACAATTATTTTTATCCTGGTTCGTTGAACTCAACTACTCCAGTCCATCCTTCCTAGAGTGATTTGCCTTTCTCAAACAAGGACTTAATCCACTATTTAATCAAACAGATTACAATAGTAACATCTAAGAACAACTGTTCTTAGTCTTCTCAAGAGCTACTGATTCCAACTGAATCCTCTTAAGGAAATCCTTTACAATTAATGTAAATCTAATACAAGAGTAAGAATGCTTCTAAAAAGCTTTTATCACAACAGTGATATTTCTCTTAAATTTAAGTACAAATAATTTTAAGAATGAATATGAAAGTATGAGAGCTTGAATGTTATAATTTCTTTTCAGCAAAATGTCTAACTAAAGAATTTGGTGGAGTCTTCCTTTTATAGGCAGCTGATCCAAGGAGAGCTGAACGTTGAGAAGAGTGTCCCAAAAAGGTCTGAGCCTTTTTGTCTTCACATCAAGTGACCTTTCCTAGAAGAAGAAAGCACAGAAAAATCCTTTTTGTCTGTGTTCTTGTGTCTAGCACAAATAAGGAAAGAGACGTTTGATTTACTCCAACGGATATAATCTTTGAATATTTCTTCTTCAGTTTTCAGCAAGTTCATCAGAGTCTGAATGGGTCAGAGTCTTCTAATGATGATCAGAACTTTGCTGTATCAGAGTCTTCTGTAGCATGTGTGCTTTCAGCGTGTTAAATATCAGAGCATATTTGAAATAGAACTTCAGTACTGGCAGCTTTAGTACTTTCAGAATCTTCTGTAGAAACTATGCTTTGAAAAACTCTTCATACAATATTCTTCTTGCTTCAGATGCTTCTGACTTGCTTCAGATGCTTCTGCTTGCTTCATAATCTTCTGGAGCTTCTTGCCTCAGATCCTTCTGGAGGCTACGCTCAGGATCTTCTGTAAGCAGCAATCAAAATCTTCTAATGAGTGCATCTGGCGCTTCAGAGTCTAGTTAATTTCTTGTATATAATTCTGATTTGCTTCTAGAGTGTTAATTTCTTTACTATCTGCAGTAAAAACTCTCAAGCAAATTTTAGAGTATATAATTCTTAAATACAAAATTTCCTAATAGTTATCATCAAAACAAAGAGATATTATTAAGAACCAATCTGTGTTCTAACACCATGGTGGCCGAACTATGGGCGCTCTGATCTCTTCATTCTCGTCCGAATGAAGATATGTAGACACAAGACGATGAAGTCTTGGTGAGAACCCTTCACCCTTTCTCCTGTAGTCCTCCGAACTACGTTGACTCTGACTTTCCCATTGCACGAGGGAATAAGTAGGCCTAGGACAACAAAGTCCTATCGAGTCTCCTTTGTCTTTTTCCCTTTCCGTTTCTGTTATCAAGTAGGCTTTAGATAAACATACTATTTGATTAGAACAACAATAATGGATCTCGTTAAGTACAACGAACGTGAGGGGTGCTAACACCTTCCTCTCGCGTAATCGACTTCCGAACCTAGGATTTGGTTGCGATGACCATGTCTTTCCCTTTTTGAGGTTTCTTTGATAGTTTCCTTTCCTCTTTGGGATAAATAACATTCGGTGGCGACTCAGTTTTTCCGCTGGTGGTTTTTCGTAGTTACGACACTCTACTTAATAGATAGTCTAGAAATATCAAATTATTCTAGCATTGGTCTATACATATGAATGGGAATATTTAGAGTTTTGGTCACCTTCCTGTACCCATTTAGCTATTGCCTTTTGCTTTAGGATACTCTCTTTAATACTCAAATTCTTCCACAAATCCTCATGTGCCCTTTTCCTCTTCACCATATCTTCTAATGGCGTCTAACCATTTGCTCTTGTCATATCAGCTTCTACTTCATTTAGTATATCTACCTCATCTTCAATTTTCAGATCAACCCAATCAAAGACATTTTTACTCCACCACCTTAGTCTTTCCCTTAACATTTAAAGCTTCTTATTAAGCACATGAGCAACACTTCTAATAACTTGAAAATAATTCCATTCACTCTCAACGAAATTCATGAATTCCAAATGCTCATACCAACAATTAAACACTTTGAATGGCTTAAGATGCTAGTTAACATGTCTTACCTTAATCCACATCGATTTATGATCAGATATGTCTATATCCCCCACATATTTAGTTGTAACATTCCAGGTATTTATTATCCCCATATTAGTCAAGAATCTACCCAAACAACTCTTACAACTTCCATTTGAATTAAACCATGTGAATCTATTCCCAATTGTTGAAAATCTCACAAGCTCCATCAGATCTATGAAGGTGTCAAACTCTTCCATTTCTACTCCACAATGCACCCTACCCTACATTTCCTCCTTAGCTTTTACAACATTGAAATCTCCCCCCACCACCCACTCACCAGGTGAACGTTTCAATTTCCACTCAATGAGTTCAAACCATAATCTCTGTTTCTCAGCTAAACAACACGACGAATACACATTAATAAAGTAATAATTCTTCCCTTTCCACAACACATTGATTCCTAGATAACCTTTATCCTTGAAGCTAGATATTGGACAAATAAAATCCTTCCTCCATATTGTTAAGAGTCCCTCAGATTAACCATTGAATCTGCAGCAGACCACTGACATTCTTCGTCTCCCCATTGTCGCACCTTGAAAAATCACATATAGATAATTCGGAAACACAACCCTCACGCGAAAGGCACGGAACACGGTTCGACAGAGTCCACACTGAACTTTATTTATCCTAAAGAGACGGGAAAGGAAAATATCGAGAAAACCTTTAAGAGAAAGGACAGGAACACGGTCATCGCAACCAATGTTTCGGGTTCGGGAGTGGGTTACGCAAGGGGAAGGTATTAATATCCCTCACGTCCGTTGTACTCAACGGGAACCTCTTAATTCGAATTATGACGAACGTTAGCTAAACTTAGTTGTTTTCTTCTCAATGATAAATGTGAAATGGTACAATAAAAGGATAACGATGCTAGGGAAAATGGGTGGTTTTAGGATGGGGTGCTCACCAAAGATTGAGGCCCTTATGCCTATGTATGCTCATTCATACGAGAATGAGAAATTAGAGCTTTCGTAGTTCGACTACAGGGAAGGTAGAGGGGGAAGCAGAAGATCGATAGAATTATGCTCTCTAAGATCATTGAAATCTTATGCCTACGTATCTTACATTCAGACGAGAATGAAGAATCAGAGCGTTCGTAGTTCGTGGTGACAACCACAAAAAGGGAGAGGTTGAAAGGTTTAAGTTTAGTTTAGGTGACAATTACTCGAAGCTTAAGAAAGGCTCCTTGGGCCCAAGTAATTGGAAGAGTGAGTCAAAGACTTGACTCTCTCTCTCTTTTTCATCTTGAAAAGAAGTTGTATTTGAATGGTGTTTGAATAATGAGTGGTTGGAAGATGGCTCAATTTTGTCAAGTTGGAAATGTTTTAGAGGCGTCAATTGCTCACACACGAGTAAGATAAGTCACATCCAAACAACTGAAGAGAGATCAAAGGCTCAATCCCCCTCTTTTTCACCTTGAAAGAGTTTCGATAGTTGTTAATCATTTTGATAATTTGATTGAGAAAAGCCATCTGACATTGGATCAAGGTTTGACTTATATTTGCGTGCAAAACCGTGGTGGAATGGAAGTTGGTTTAAAAATGGCTCGACGACGAGTCGAGGGTTTGATTGAAAATGGAATCGGCTCGACAACGAATCGAGGGTTAGGTTATGAGAAACGATACTAGTCCCTGAAGGTGCTCTTAATAATGAAACCATGATGAAATTTTCAAGTGTGTGCGATAGGTTAATGGCGAATGTGTACGAGCACTCGACTTGCGAGAGGTGTTTGAAAATGGCTCAATGACGAATCGAGAATTAGTTTGAAAATAGTTTAGTCTACGCTAGTCCCTGAGGGTGCTCTTAGAAGATAAACCATAATCAAAGCAAAATATGAATGCGTACATAAGAATGAGAGAGGGGTACATGTAAGTTACATGGGATTACACGAAATAAAAGGGTTCATTGTCAGGTAGCCCAAGAGGAAGTCGTGTGTATGTGAAGTGTCATAAACTAAGCCTTAAGAAAGAGTCGGAAAAAAGCTCCAAGTTAGGGTTTCTGATAAAGTCCAAATTCCGTTGCTCGAAAAAGTAACTGACAGTCCACCAATTTAGGCTTTTATGGTTTTGATAATTGTTATTGTGTTTTCGAAAAGTGTGAATGAGATATGAACAATATGAATATGATAGGAATATGAACGATGTGAATAATATGGCAAGATATATAACAATATAATCAAGATGATATTCACAATAGTATAATCAAGATAATATTAACAAGTATATGAACAAGATATAATGACTGAAAATAAAACAAGAGTATATTGACAAAAAGTAAAGTTAGTTGTTAGTCGATTTGAATTGAATCGGGAGGAAATGTAGCGCTAAACCGTCGTCGCTCGATCTATGATGAAGATCAAACTATAGGAGGTTGTGCAAGTTGATATCCGTGCTAAAAACACAATGGAGAAATGATATTAAGGATCATTTTCCAATGTAATCGTGTCACACGGACGAAAAAGAGAACGGTCTCGTCTTAATCACAAACTTTTGTCGATTAATTGAAGGTAACCTATCACGATCCCAAAGTATAGAAAATAACCTCAATGGTCATTTTCTACAGATTTTAAACAATAAAGGTTAACAACCTCAATAAATTAACGTTTATGAATAGAAAGACTTCATCGATCGAAAATAAAAAGAAAATAGAAGAAGATCTCAAATAGAGTGAGAATGGAAATGGAAATAAAATTGGTCTCATCTTAATCAAGATTTTAAATCGATAAATCGATAAAAATGATATTTGACTTTCATTGACCCAACATGAAAAGAAAATGAATAGAATCGAAAATGAAAAGATAATCAAAATGTAATAAAATGATTACAAAATATTAACAAAGTCTAGAAAAATATTAACAAAATAAAACTATTAAAGTATTATCAATTAAAAAAATTAATAAAAAAAATTGAACAAGATTATGGATAAAATTATTTTAAAAAATCTTAAAACAACAGGGGGTGCGTGAGAAATTGAAAGGGTGTGTACATGAAGTAAGGAATGGAAGCAGGCTCACAAAAGCTTACAACCCAACATTATTTTCCAAAAAAAAAGGAATAAAAATAAATAAAAAAGAAAAGAAAGAGATGGGGGTGGCGTGAGACTACATGGGTGTGCATGCTGAAATTAAGTTAACATGAACATGGGCTTAGGAGAAGCCCACTTCATACATATAATAACATGGGGTGGATCCAAAAGCAAACTGGGTGTATGAATAAGTGAAATCATATGGGCTCTTAAGCCCATCATTCACAATAATGACCTAAAAAGAACATTGCACGGTCGAGTCATGCTCAGAAGAAGAAACAAAGTTTCCTCCATCATTGCATTCGAACACCAATCCTCATAAAAACAAAAAAAAACTCGCTCAAAGTTAAATGAAAAGCCACATCAGAATCAACACGATGAAAAGAAGAGTGAAACCTTCTTCACTCGTTTCCCTTCGTCCGTTTCCGCTTCCAACCGTTGTGACTCACTCTCTCTGATCCAGGTTTGGTTTATGAGTTTGAATCTACCTCATATACTCTCTCTTCTTCTCTTTTCTTTCTCTGCTATTCTGATTCATAAACTGATCGATTGATGGGTGTTATGGTTTAGAAATTGAAGAATGGTTGAGGAAATTTTATTTTTGTGGTTGAGAGGTTTATGGGTTATTGAAGAGTGTTTGGATTAGAACCATCAGAAGGGCTTTTTCACGGTTTTGAAGGCCAGCATTTATAGGATCAGTTAGATGAATTTCCGTTGTCATTTTGCTTGATTTTGTGCGTTTAGAATTGAATTGTCGTTTTGTGTTGTTTCTATTTTTCATACCATTTTCACTATGCGTTTGGTGCAGGTTGTTCAGCATCAAGTTGTGTGGGGTCAGATTATGGTATCCACTATGGCAAGGTTGTTGTTGTGTATTTGGATGACTGGATTTGTTTTGCTGTTAGTATTGGAAAGTTCAAGTGGTTGTGAATTGTTATTATGTGTGATGCGTAATTGGTTCTGCCTTTTTGCTTTGCAAATCGTGTTTGTATTTTGATTCACGTGTAGTCATATTATGAGGTGGCCTATTTTGTTTGTTGCAGGTTTATCGTTGGGTTTAAGGCTGGCTGAAGAAACATGGTGGTATGGCTGAAATTAATTATTGCAGCACACGAAACTGGCTTGGAAAATTGCACCGGAGCTGGTATGTGGCTTGCAGTGTGTGAAACATGAGTTGTCAAGGCTTGCTCTTTTTGTTTGGTTTGTTGTACCGCAGGTGGAGGAATGATGCCAAAAGAAAAAAAAGCTTAGAATCTTTCATGGGCTATATGGATCAATGGATGGGCTTGTGATGATTTTTTTGCAAAGAGGAAATGTAATACCAAAAAGGTCATGTGCCTTGTATAATAATGAACATTGATCCTCATTGTAACATTCTTAATGTAAATGGGCTTTACTCATTCAAAAACTTTGACTTTTGCACTCTCATGTTTATGCTTTATCAAACTTTTGAATTTTGGCTAAACCCATGGTCATTAGATCTTGAAATCTCAATTAGAATTAAATTCCAAAATTCTTGCTATCTTTAAAAAATGAAATAACTCCAACCGATCCCTGAAAGATGAAACAACATTTGAAATGAATCAGAATCTTAGATTACAATGAATCCACCACTGAATTAATGCCTTGACTTTGCCACTTGTACTGATAAAACGAACCTTTCACCATGAAACAAATGAGTAACAAATGCATTGAAATGACATGTCACATGGATCTCAATACATTGCATACAATCTTAATTCAAATGAACCAATCATTGATGGAATACTTGTCCTGTCATAGCCTGATAACATGATCCACACATAAGTAACATGAAATGGCCCACAAACCCTAATTGAAGCCTCCAACATCTATCACTTGAATCATTATGCCCAGACCTTAACATAAGCCTGCCTGACCACTGATTAGGTCAAAACCATTACCTCAATCAATATTGTCCATACACACTTGTCCAGATATCTTCGACTGAAACTTGGACTTAGATGAAACTGACAACATATTTTTGGATTTTCTGAATAATAGTTAGTGGGTGGATGTATAGATGAAAGCTATACACAAGTAGGACAAATTTGGGGCATGAAACCCATAAGTTATGCACCAAGCCATCCCTCATCTTCTGAAACTTTGATTCCTGAATGAAGCAAACATCTGCCTTCCCTTTTGACACAATTTTCTTGATTTTTCTTCATTTTATTGTATTCCCACATCCTCTTACATTGAAGGTAACAAAATTCATCCAACCATATTATAACCACCAAATTGGCCTAAAATGTTTTCCTATCGTTTGCTTCCATCTCTATGATGATACCTTCAAACAGCTCATCACCCTCATCACCTTCGATTCCCAAATTTTTTATTATTTGCCAAACTTTAATTGGGACGTCTTCAAAATTCCTTCAAATGCGTGAATTGCCTTGATTAACATCTAAATCACCAATAGATTTGCAGCATAGAATAAATCCCCTTGAATATCTAAAAATTGAATCTTTAACTTCAGAATTACTTTGATTGTGTTATTGTAAATTCATCGCCAAAAGGGGGCCAAACTGAAAATTCTCAGCATGAATTAGGGCAGAAAAATATGAAGGCGAAAATGGTATTTTTAAATTTTCATAAATTTCATTCAAGAGCTTTTTCTTTCTGGGCTTAACATACATAATTGGGCCATCAAGCCCAACATCAGAACAAAATATTTGGTCAGAAGAGGCTCGATCTTGACCCACAGCTTTTGACCCACTATGCAACTCCATAATAACTCTATTATTGCACCTACTACCACATCACCTATATGTCTACCTCTGGAAACATCTTTCTCACATCCAATTTTTGATCCCCCTTTTCCATAGTAATTAAAGTTGACCTTCCATCCACCTCTTTATTAATTAGTTTGTCTGCAACCCCAATTTCAACATAAAACTTTTCGCCCGACACCAACTGTTTTGACAAAACAACCCCCCTAGTGCCATATGCCTACACTCAATATCATTGACACACCCCTCTTATATGCGTTCATCAATAACAACTTTATGGGAACTCACATCATCATGGTTCACTTTTTCAACTACCGTCAAAGCTCTCCTTCCTAAATTCTCCCTCCTCTTCTTCCTCTGATTAATCCCACACATCGTCATCACTATCGGAATTGATTTCATTGGTTTCATTTGACTTATAACTTTTAGGAATAAATATCCCCATAGGTCCATGCATATCTTCCACAAGTTTGATTTTGTATATTTTGTTGTTCACCTCCAGGTTGAAAACTTCATTTAAGTTCATGGAAAATTTAGTTTTGATCAAGAACCTTGCCACATCCAACTTCAAATGTTGTTATGTTATTTCGTCTGATTTTACATATTCACCAACCTTTCCAGATATAAACTTGAAAAACTTTGGACACCATACATGGCAAGGTAAGTCATAGCAACGTAACAAAGTGATTCTCTCATTATCCACGTCCTTCAGTAACCATGGATGAATGTCAGAGAACCACCAGGTTACCCAAGCCTTTGCCTACTTAACCATAGTTATAATCTCACCTTCTTTTGTTTCCTCCGATAAGCATAAATTTGCACCCAAGAGTGTGGCTTTGATGCGAAAGAAACCTTCAGAGTGTAATGCTTCCTGCACATTGTAGGTCGATCCTGTATTTTCCACCACCCCAACAAATTATTTTTCAAACCTAGCCAAGTCTTTCTTCTCAATATTGTATTGGAGATAAATTTAGGTTTTGCTTCCCTAAACTCCCAATGTCTAACATTGTTCTTGTTAGACAACTTTTATCCTACCTCCTTGCCCTTAATGACCCCACTCGTACTCTTTCCTCCAACTACCTAAGCATAAGTTACTTTAGATCCTCTGGGATTCCAGGTCTGAATCCCATGATGTTATAAGTGTTTCCTCCCAACCCCTTCCTTCATGAACACCTATTATTTCTCTTCATTATGAACAATCTTAACTCCACGCTGAAATCCTGGGACATTTGCAAAAATATTTTTACCGTTGTTAATGATATTGTTCAACTTCACTGCCATAATTCTCTCATTTACAACCTTTATGAATCGGACGAAACTATATTGTTTTCGTCGCTTGTCTCTCCTTGGAGGAACAACAACTTCTACCACCGGCTTGTAGTGTTTAAACACTCCGAACATTTTTGTTGCTTCAAAGGAATCAGAAAACTCAGTGAAAAAGAAAGTGTATAATTTTTTCATCCTCTACTCCTTTTCCTCCCCGTGCCGTCCAAAACTATATTCTAGCCACCCACGCTTGAGGTTTTTTTTGGCAAATCTCTACCCAGTCCACTTGATCCCCCATAAATCATAAAATGTTGGGACGAGTTAAATATATGGTGTTAGTTCCATGATTCTATTATGGTCCATGGTTCTATGATTGGCTAAATTTTGGTAAAACATGATTCTGCACTGATGTTAAGCAAGATGTTATAACATATTCATCTACTGTCAAGACAGAACTGCTGATATGTGTTTTAATCAAGATGTCAAGACAGATGTCATGACATCTTTGTCTGGTACAACAGGAGCTTCTATTTTATATCTCTTGACAGAGGTGTTTTGGTTTGATGAGATCCTGTTGAATATACCTCATCAGTATGTGTAGGTCAAAGAGATTTACTTGGAACAAAGTGCATATTTAATTGGTGTTCATCAAAAGGATCTTTGAGACTTTTTAGGAACTTATAATATATTTGTTTCTACTGTTATGAAGAAGATTCTGCAGAAGAATGGGAGTTTGTAGATGTTCTTGATTTGCTGCATTTTATGGTAAAACATTGTTGTGTGTAGATGTCTTGACTGATGTCACGACATACTTGTGTAGTGTACTGCTGGGTAAGTTTGGGTAGCTAGAACAAAGTGTATTGGATGTCATGCTGAATGTTATGACATCAGGTAGCTGCCAGTAAGGGCACGTGTTTGTTTTTCTGTTATGGTTCTTGAGTTATCTCAAGCTAGATTTTAGGAAACCTGCTAAGGTTCCTTAGTTATCTTAGGCGAGACTCTAGGCAGTGCTGAGCATAACATGAAACACCCATGACCTATTTGATAGCACCATAAATTGTGGAGATTGGATTAACTTGGTTAAACCTAATTTCTGTTGCAATTTATGAACATTGAAATCTTCTCTCCCTACTGTTACTTTTGATAAGCCCAAGCCCAGACTGCATTACTATTTAAGGAGGCGCGAAAGCAAGGAAAATCAGGCACTCACAACAAGAATAACTTGAGTGTAAAATAAGGGTTTAGGGTTTTGAGAGTCTTGTGTGCGTGACTTTGTAAGTCACCCTTTGTATCTTTGGATGCATCGTGGTAGACATATTGTTAATTATTAATTGTTCACTTAAAGCTTTTAAGCAAGACTGTATTGTTCTTGATTGAAGCTGTTAAGCAAAATCAAGTATTGTGACTTTGAAGAGTGTCTTCTAAAGTCTTCTTTTTGTATTGAATTGTTTATCACTGATGTGATTGAGGGGGAGGGAGAGGTGTCTCTTGTCTAGTGGTTTATAGGCAGAAATTGCATTAGGTAGAGATTAAGTGAGGAGTTGTAAACTGAGAGTTTAGCTCTGGATTAATTATGCTAATAGTGATTTCCTTCCTGACTTGGTAGCCCCCAGATGTAGGTGATGTTGCACCGAACTGGGTAAACAATTTCATGTGTTCTGTACTGCTTTCATTACCTGTTTACTGCTAAGTTTAATAATCTGTTCAGAAGTGGATGCCATAACATCCGATATAACATCGACTGTCAGTTACAGCAGATGTCACGACACTGCTAATTTTTAAAGTGAATTAAAATGCACATGTTCTGTCGTTGTTTTGTTTTAGCAGAGATCAATGTTCTTTGCATCTCTTAGGACATCTAAGATCTGCATACTAGAATTTTAATTGGTATCAGAGCAAGCATCCTGTCTGTTCTGGATGAGATCTTGGGACATACTTTTTGGTGTTTTGAACAAGGAGAAGTGGTAGCTTTTTTGCTGATCTTGCTAAATGTTTGAGCTACTGCTTATGGAGTTTAGGGGGAGTTTATGTTTACTCCTACTGTTGAAGGATTATGTGTATCTGCTATTGTACTCTTTGATATAGTTGCTTCTGTATGATGTCCTATAAGATGTTCTGACATCTTAGGGCATGTTGAAGATGTTCTTTTGGGTGGTTCTGCTGCATATTTTTCTGATGAAAGAACTCTTGTAGCCATGGGAGAGTATTGTGCATACTGTATTCAATTTGATATATGGCAATGGCAGGTGTGTAGCTGGTTAGGAGATGGTGTATGTTGCTGCTTTGTTTGATCTGACAGGATGTTGATCCTGCTGAATGCTGCTTGTTTGGGCTGTTGCTGACTATTTCTACAGGTTGCTGAATGTTGTAGCTATGCTTCTTGTGTGCCTGGGCTGCTCTGTTATGTGTGTATTACAAGCTGCTGAAGACTGTTTTAGAGAAGATAGTGATAGGTGATTTATTTTCACCACTCATAACTTGCTAGGTTTCTATCAATAGAGGAGGTTATAGGCAGGTTGAGTCAAGGGTGTCAGCCTTGATGTTTCAACATTAAAGATACTTATACTAAAGAATACTTTTGGTATTAGTGAAGTGTAAATATCTATCAGATGGTCTTCTCAACAAGTTGTGTGGATTTAAGATCAGTTGCTATTTGTGGACTACACACGTATTTAATTGGTTATCCATGAAGTTCAGAGAAAGATTTATTTTAAGGAATTAAGATTCATTGCTATGTGAGATATTCTCAAATATTTAATGGATTATCCTTAGTTGATGATCAAGTTGTCTCATCAGTTGTTGCACAAGTGTCAGGCCCCTGATTTGGTTGGTCTACTTCAAGGATCTGATGTTCAACCAGATGTTAAGACATTCCATCAGCAGATATTATGCAGAATTCTGTTGATTCAAGGAGTGATCACTAGATCAATGGAGATATAGCTAGATTTGTCATTATTCTAGTAAGGTTCTTGGCAAGAAACTAAGGCTAGAATGTAGTGCTGATGAAAGTGAAGATGAAGACATTTTCCTTGGATCAATTTATTTTGTAATGAAGTGCAGTAGGTGTCAAGGATAAGTGGCAGTTATCTTTGACTTCCTGAAGAAGTCTCTACTTAAAGAAAGCGGGAGTCCTTTTGTAAAGATTTTTGTGACCCCTCCTCTCTGAAGAATCAATCTTTGGCATGTTTGGGTTCTCTAAGAGAGGAGTTTCTGAAGCAAATGCATTTCAAGGGATGTGTTGTGAAGCAGCATATAGGATGTCTACTCAAACTTGCTATCAATAATTAAGTCTATGTGAACATGGAACTCTTGATGAGGTTCTTCTAAATGGCATAATGAAGGACTGAATTCACCAGCAGGATGTCGTATCCGATGTTGTAACATCAAGCAAACTTCAGGGCCTTAACTAATGTTATGGAACATCATTGTAAGATAGTTGATCTTTTCGGGTATGAACTGAATTAATAATATCTCATATAGTTTGCGGGAGCTGTGTGAAGGAGTAGATGTTACAGGTCCATGTCTTGGTGTATCTAAGTTGCCTTGGAGCATGTAGGATATGAAGATCAAGTTTGCTTAGATTTTCTAGAGATCTGAAAGAAGCTGAGTTAACCAAACAGTGGCATTTGGTTGGTCTATAATGTGATTCCAAGCAGTAAGCTTGGAACTAATTACTCTTGTGCATAAGGGTAGTTGGTTGAAAATCAAAGAAGGTTCTAGTTCTGTTCATATATTGGAGCTTGTGGGAGAAGCCCTAAGTTGCTTATGGAAGATTACCTTCTTTTGGAGATGTATTTGATCAAGCTGGTGGAACTGTGCTCTCTGAAGATCCTCAGATTGGATTACTGTTCAGATAGTAAGTCCAAGTGGTTAATGTATGATGTCTGTGATATAATGTCCCTAACTAATGTCAGAACATCATTTTGTTTGCTGGACTTGAATATCTATTGTGGAACTTGTGATTCACATCTTGACCAAGAAGTACTCTATCTTGTCATACGGGAGAATGATGAGGTAAAAGGATTGTCTTGGAGTATTATGTGAAGGTATTGTACAAAACTGGAGTGGATCATTGGTTGATTGGATTCCGATGTGTTATATGGAAGTGATACTCACTAGTCGAATCAGAAGTGTTATAACTTATCATATGGGAGAATGATGAGGAAAGAATGTCTTGGATTATGGGGTGTCTATCTTGTTCTCTGACTCAGGCCAAAATTCTTGTGGAAAAGGGGTAAATCTAGAAAGAAATGGAGCAGTTTGGTGCCTTCTCACTGTATGAGCATGGAATTGTTCATGAGAGATAATGTGGTGATCTTGGGTATTTCATGCTGAAAAGAGCATCTTCTATAAAAGATAGGGGGAGAACTTCTGTTTGATGGGTGTACTATTTGCTTTTGGTTCAAGCAGTAAGTGAATGCGTTCAACAGGTGTGTTGAATAAAGAGTGAGCTCTTGAAGACATGAAGATGAGTCTTATGTTTTCCATTCATGTGCTTCTAGAAAAAGAGCACTAGTTATCCTTGATATGGCGACTTATACTTCTAGGATCTGTTGCTGCAATAGTACAGTTTCAAGATTGTTTGTGGTCTCAAGTAGTTTGTGATTGTATGCCTCTTTGAGGATGGAATGTCAGACAAGTTGTTGTGACATTATGTTACTGCTCTAGCTCATGGTGAACCTGATAGTGTATTTTTTTTGGTTCTTTCATTGGGTATCAATGGATAAAATCAGATTTTTGGGCCTCTATCCAAGTGTTTTATCTTGTATGGCTGGTGAAGATGAAGATCAAGACATCATTAGCTCTGATTTTGTGCATAAGGAAGGACTTTCACCCTGTCATATTGGAGATTTTTCTAGCCCTTCAAAGTTGAATCTGAGTAATCTTACAGATAGTTATGTCTATCCTACAAGTACTTCTGCTATTTGGTCAGGTGTGGTTTGTGAAACAAGGGGTGCAGAGTTGCATGTGTTTCCTGTGTGTGAATATGAAGATGTTGAAGTGATTCTTCATGTGTTTGGGTTCTCTCTTTTAGAGGGAGTACTGATTATGCATGACAGGAGAAGCTATGTACCTGTCTGATGTGTGGCTGCATTACTTGTGTTGACATTGTGCTGATATGGAGCTATGTACAAAGTTTGCTGAATCTCAGGCAAACTTGTGTTCTTGAACCACTGATGAGGTTGTAATGTCAGACAAGATGTCCTGACATTATGCTGTCTGGTGTAATTTTTCTTGACAATGTGACTGTGGGTCTGGCTTTGTAAGACTGTTGGGTTGAAATAGGTTTGTACTTACTTCTTATGAATGACCTAGGAAACAACATTGGTTTGTGTCTGGGAGAATTTATTTTTCTCTGTAGAATTTTTGTGTGTCTCAATTTGGGGATTTAAAATCAGTTGCAACTTGGCAAGTATTTAACTGGTTATCCTTTAATTGGTAAGTGTCACTCATGAAGGTGCAGCTTCAGACAAGACAAGAACTTAAGATTCATGACTATGTTCATAGGGTAAATCTATGTGGAGTTTTTACTGTGGAGGTTGTGGTTTTGATTCAGTTTTTGGGTTTGGCTCTGTTATTTGTGTGCATCTGAGTTTATGTATGCACACTTACTCCATTTGTTGTTAATTTTTGACTAAAAATGGGGAGTAAAGTATTGATGTTATCTGTTGTCCTGATGTTATATCACATGTATTGACATGATGACCAACATTGTGATAGGGCTTTGCGACTGCTAAGGGAAGAGTAGTGTGTTGTTGTTGCTTGCTGGATGCAACTATTAAAGGGGAGCATGATAGTTTGTGAGGCTGAATGTATTTGAGAAAACTACTACTGTTGCTACCCTGATAAGTTTGTTTGGTTGTTTTAGCCAAAATTTGCCAAAGGGGGAGATTGTTAGTTCCAAGATTCTATGGTGGTCCATGGTTCTATGATTGGCTAAATTTTGGTAAACATGATTTTGCACTAATGTTAAGCAAGATGTTATAACATCTTCATCTACTGTCAAGACAGAACTGCTGTCATGTGTTTTAATCAAGATGTCAAGACAGATGTCATGACATCTTTGTCCGGTACTGCAGGAGCTGCTATTTTATATCTCTTGACAAAGGTGTTTTGGTTTGATGAGATCCTGTTGAATATACCTCATCAGTATGTGCAGGTCAAAGAGATTTATTTGGAACAAAATGCAGATTTAATTGGTGTTCATAAAAAGGATCTTTGAGACTTTTTAGGAAACTATAATATATTTGTTTCTACTGTTATGAAGAAGATTCTGCAGAAGAATGGGAGTTTGTAGATGTTCTTGATTAGCTACATTTTATGGTAAAACATTGTTGTGTGTAGATGTCTTGACTGATGTCATGACATACTTGTGTAGTGTACTGTTGGGTAAGTTTGGTTAGCTAGAACAAAGTGTATTGGATGTCATGCTGAATGTTATGACATCAGGTAGCTGCCAGCAAGGGCGCATGTTTGTTTTTCTATTATGGTTCCTGAGTTATCTCAGGCTAGATTTCAGGAAACCTGCTAGAGTTCCTTAGTTATCTCAGGCAAGACTCTAGGCAGTGTTGAGCATAACATGAAACGCCTATGACCTATTTGATAGCACCATGAATTGTGGAGATTGGATTAACTTAGTTAAACCTAATTTCTGTTGCAACTTATGAACATTGAAATCTTCTCTCCCTGCTGTTACTTTTGATCAGCCCAAGCCCAGACTACATTACTATTTAAGGAGGTGCAGAAGCAAGGAAAATCAGGCATTCACAACAAGAACAACTTGAGTGTAAAATAAGGGTTTAGGGTTTTGAGAGTCTTGTGTGTGTGACTTTGTAAGTCACCCTTTGTATCTTTGGATGCATTGTGGTAAACATATTGTTAATTGTTAATTGTTCACTTAAAGCTTTTAAGCAAGAGTGTATTTTTCTTAATTGAAGCTGTTAAGCAAAATCAAGTATTGTGACTTTGAAGAGTGTCTTCTAAAGTCTTGTTCTTGTATTAAATTGTTTATCACTACTGTGAATGAGGGGGAGTGAAAGGTGTCTCTTGTCTAGTGGTTTCTAGGCAGAAATTTCATTGGGTATAGATTAAGTGAGGAGTTTAAACTGGGAGTTTAGCTATGAATTAATTATGCTAATAGTGGATTTCCTTCCTAGCTTGGTAGCCCCCAGATGTAGGTGATGTTGCGCCGAACTGGGTAAACAATTTCCTGTGTTCTGTACTGCTTTCGTTACCTATTTACTGCTAAGTTTAATAATCTATTTAGAAGCGGATGTCATAACATCCGATATAACATCGACTGTCAGTTACTTATCTTTCTGCATTTAACATTCTGCTCAATGTAAAAGGTTAGATAAACTGTTTTGTCAGTCTGCAGATGTTACAGCAGATGTCACGACACTGCTAATTTTTAAAGTAAATTAAAATGCACATGTTTTGTCCTTGTTCTGTTTTAGCAGAGATCAATGTTCTTTGCATCTCTTAGGACATTTGAGATCTGCATACCAGAATTTCATATGGTTTTCTTACTACTCCAATATTTAATGCTTTATTTGGATTGAAATAAAAAGTGGGAAAGAAAGATAAAGGAAAGAATGTTAGAGGAAAAAAATTAAAATTGAGTAGAAAGTGAGATGATATTTTGATTGTTTGATAAAAGAGAAAGTAGATGAAAAGAAATAGACATATTTGCTAAATAACTAAAATAACCTCATAAGAATATGACAAGATACTTTAAAATTTTAATCCATAAAATAATGATTTTGATTTTAATATTTATCTTTATTGTATAATAATAATTTTATTAGTCATATCCAATTGTACAACTATAATATTTGTCATTAATTTAATGTATATACATTGATAAGTGGAAGAGGACAAAGAACACATAATTTAGAAAAAAAAACATTTTTAATAATTAACTTTGAAGGTGCCATGTTTTAGATGAAACTAATTTATTGTAGGAATCAGTCATTATTATATTTTCTTTTCTTTTTAAATTTATTCCACATGAAGAAAGGAATACCAAACCTATAATTTTTTACTAAAATAACCATCTTTCGTCTTATTATATTCCAAACTAACTATCTATTTTTATAAATTTCATTCTACTTGATTTTATCGGTTGATCAGAACCTGAGGTGGGGAAAAGACAATAGTCTGTGATGCTGGGTGTGAAAGAGGAGGAGGGGGGTATACCTGCAAGGCACTCCGACGCTAAAGTAAGAATCGGGCAAAAGAGGGAGAGCAAGTACAAAATATGAGTATATAAGGGTGAATATTGGGTACCTGACCCTCTCGAATGAAAGGGTTTTTATAGTGCCCCCAGCGCTTGATTATTGGTCCCTATTTTCGGGGGGAGATAACCGTTTTTCGAAGAACATGTAACTGCCATAAATAGCCATTGTAACGGGCAGACATTCCCATAACTAGCCGTTGCTATGGGCAGGGGCATAATTACGGGCACAAGCGTCTTGGCTGTTTTTGGATGGTGGAACCGTGCGTGACGGGCAGAGACTGACAAGGAAAAGTATTGTGACCAAGGGTAAATTGGCCAGCCTCCCTTATTAGAGAGGTGAAAAGGTAAATTCTCCCTCAAAGTGGTTGGACTTAGGCAATTGGGTCATTTTTGGAGCAGAAGTGGATTGGGCCATGCCTAGCCATTGGGCCAGTCTGGAACAGTAGCCCCCAAGTTGTTGCTACCGAGCATGGTAGTGATGACTTAAGGACAATTCGCTTCTCGGGCAAAGTCGTCATAACCTACCTTATGCCCGAAGGAATTTGTGCCCGGGCATCTAAAATGTTTCTTGTCGAGGAGCTTGAGGTCCGGGGAGACCAACAGTTGATGGGATCTGAAAAGTGGGAGCGCCACGTGTTCCTCGAGTCGTGTGCTACATTAAATGTGTGATGATGGCTAGGCTAGGGTCATGACGATGACCTACCCGCGCGTGCTCGTGCACGTGCTTGGAGTTTGCCTATAAATAGAGAGAGAGTCTGCTCATTTTAAACTTTCGCTTCTCTCTCTTCTTTTCTTTCTATTCATTGTTCCCAGTCGTCCGTCGTCGTCAAGTTTCGTTCCAACCACCGCATCAGGTCCGAACAGAGCTACTTAAAACCTGAAACTTCTTCCCCGACCAAGTAAGTATGTTGATTCCTTGGTTGTTATCTATTTTTCTGGTTTCTGTGCTTTAGAATGCATGTAGTTAGGGTTATACAAAGTAGTTTTCGGGTGTTAAGTGGTGGCTGTTGGTGGCAGACGATGGTTTGGCCACTTTCTCTACTGTCGGCACTATAGTGGCCGTTAGGGAAGGAGAACTTAGGAAGCCTTAAGCTTTTAGTTGATCCCGGTGTAGTAGCGATACAGTAGTGTTCGCTGCTAGAGGGAACCATGGATTCCGGTGTTCTTATGAGCTTTCCGATGGTTCCCTTATGAGAATTCTGGGTTTTTTGCACGGGAGACTTTTCCTCGGATGTGCCATGGAGAAATCCCGGGCACTTCTTTATTTGTTAGCTGGGCCATTTGAGTAGGGCTTAGGTCGAGGACACTGTCCTTGGCCTTTTGTGTGCCCTTTCACATGACTAGTAGTAGAAGGGTGGATTTGATTTTGTCATTGAATTCACTTTTATCCTATGCTTTTCAGGTAAAGGAAATGTCGTACAAGGCTGAAGAAGAAGATCTCATAGATCTGTTCGAGGAGAGTTCCTCGGAGGACACTGAAAAGGATGATGACTCCACGCCCCCTAAGGCTGCAGGGGTGTCTGTTACAAGGACCTCTGTCGATGAGTGGATTATGGTAGAACTGATGGAGCATACCTCGCTTTTTTCTTCATATATCGAGGATGTGTTCACCACAGTGAGGGTAGAGAGAGAGTGGAGGGTCCACTTCCCCGTGGAGGATGATCGTATATGCTCGTCGTACGGGGAAAGGTTTCCCATGTACGAGTGTACCTTCAAAGAAATAGGGTTGAGGTTGCCCTTCACAAACTTCCAGCGGGCAGTCTTTGTACACTTGGACTTGGTGCCCTCTCAGCTGCATCCGAGTTCTATTGCCTTCATGCGGGCATATGAATTAGTGTGCGAGTATTTGTAGATTAGGGCCATTTGTCCGCTTTTCATCACCATTTTCCACCTCCAGCGGCAGGTGTCATGGAGGAAATTCGGTTGGGTTTCTCTGAGACAGGGGATGAAACTATTCAAACCCTTTTCTGAGTCTATTCAGACCTTCAAGGAGAGGTTCTAGGTGATCGAGCCTGTGTCGGAGACAACTACTGATTCGACCTTTGTCTGGGAGGTCTCTACGGATGAGAACGGGGAGGATCTAATAGACGATGACGACAAGATAGTTGCCCAGAGACTGTTCCTATTTCCCTTCTGCTGGAGTGGGGCTCATTTTATTCGCTCAACTTATGAGTATATAGTTATTCCTCACCAGCTGGAGGACGATGATCAGGCCAACTATGCTAAGCTGGTGGCCTTCACGGATGGTTTTCTTTCCACCCAGTGCGTGACTCGCACTGGGAAGATGCTCTATGAAGAAGATGAGGGGCCACAGGTGGAGGCTCGGTATATCAACACAAAAGAGCTCCTCGAGTGTGGCACTCGCGAAGAGGCTCTTAAGCTCTTGGGTAGCTTCCTGCTTCTTCTTTTTTTATTTGAAATGCTTCTCTTTTCATGTGTTGATATGCTCATTGTTTTTGCAGGTAATATATCTTCTACGTAGGAGCGGATGGTGAAGAATACCCATGGAAAGATGTAGGGTAGCGTGGTTATAGGAAAAATCCGTCTCAGTCAGCGAACTCCCCAGACAGGGTCAGGGACTTCCTTGTCTACCCCGCCAGCCACCCAAACGTCCCCCTGCCCGTGAGTTCGAGGCTCAAGCGTGCATGCCAAAATGAAATCGTGGATCTCATTCAGAAGAGGGAAAAAATCAAGTTCGAGTTGCCTCCTTGTCTGCACAATAGGAAGTTCTTTGAGGGGTCCTCCCTGTCCATTCCTCGGGCAGAGTCTCTTAAGCTCGAGAAAATGGACCGTCCCAGCAAGTGGACCATGCTCGCATAGGATGCCTCCGCCATGATGAGGATATTGGAGATGGTGGTGGTGTACACCAAGGACGGCTCAGCACGAGTCTGAGTTGAAGAAGTCCCAACTGCGGTGGCGACCCTGGAGGAGAAGGTCAAGAAACTATAGGAGGAGCGAGAGAGGGAGCTTGAAAAGGCTTTGTGGAAGGGTCGCGAGGAGATGTCTGCGGAGAGGGCCGCCCTGGCCTCCCATAAGAAGGCTGCTGAGGACTTGGTGGAGAAGCTAAAAACCGCTGCTTCCTCTACTGAATATGAGACCAAGGAGATGAAGAAATTGTCGACTTGGGTGGAGCTGGTTGCCCGAATCACTCAGGATGACAATGATTTCCTGGCTATAGGTGAGGAGGCCTTCCAAAATACCATGGATCAATTGAAGTTGGTGAACCCTGGTGTCGAGCTGACTACCGAAGTCACATGGTTCCTCTATTCTATTAAGGATGGTAAGATAACCGTCCCTGAGTTCCTCTTGTTCGGTGAAGGGCAAACGCAGGGGACCCAAGAAGAAACTGTGGCCCAAGAATAAGTCCTGCAGGTGAAGAAGTGAGCTTTTCCCTGGTTTATGTTTTTGGCATGCGTACCATTTGTTTATTTGTAATTTTATTTTGTGGGGCTTGGCCCCGTTTTATTGTAACATGCACACTTGCGGTCCTTGTGGCCTCCTTATGTTAATATGTATTTGTATGTTTATTTATACTTTGTGTAATTTTTTCTAAGTGTCATACGCAGTCCAACACTGGTCGTATGAGATAACTTAGTAATTTTATATGTTTCGGGTATGCTCGACAAATGATATTCGACAGTGTGGGGAGCTGGTCGGAAGACCTGGGTTGTTTCCGGGTAGGGGAGCGGAGTTCAGGCCGCGTTTGTGGCCTAAGTTCACGGCGTGAACTTCCCATCGTGAGCTGGGGGTTTTGCTGTTCATGGTACTTTGACGACGGCGGGCTCGATTGAGGAACCGTTGTTGTGCACATGTTAAGTTTCTCTTTGACTAAACCCTGCTTAGATCCGTGTTAGTGGTGCAGCGCTTGTACCCAAGCGCGCGCCTATGGTTGGTGCTTGTGCTCGTCATTTGGGCGAGACATGCCGATAGTGAGGGCTTTAGTTGTAATATTGTTTCAGCTTTTCGGTGTTCCATGATCGAGCTAATTCTTCCCCGATGAGGTATTCTAGGTAGTAGACCCCATTCTCTGTTTTTGCTCTAACACGATAGGGTCCTCCCCAATTTGCGAGGAGCTTACCTTTGCGAGAATCTTTGTGATTCCTCCTTAGGACGAGGCTGCCTACTTGGAACTCTCGTCGTATAACCTTAGAGTTGTGCCTGATTGTGATTTTTTGTTTAAGTGAGGCCTCGTAGAGGGATGCTCCTGATTGGACCTCTTCGACGAGATCGAACTCTTCTCTCAGGGCCTCGCTATTCGTTTGTTCGTCCAATGGCGCTTCAGTTCGCCTAGAGGGCACATGAGCTTCAATGGGGATTACCACATTTGTCCCATATGCTAGGCTAAAATGGGTTTCCCTAGTTGAAGAATGAGGTGTAGTACGGTAGGCCCAGAGCATGCTGTGCAGCTCCTCGACCCATTGCCTCATTGTATCGTCCAACCTTCACTTGAGGCCCCATAATATTACTTTGTTCGCTGCTTTGGCTTGCCCGTTAGTCTGAGGATGCTTGACAGATGCAAAGTGTTATTTAGTGCCTAGTTGAGCGATGAACTCCTGAAACTTTTTGTCTGTGAACTGTGTCCTGTTACCTGTGACGGTTGCTTGAGGAATGCCGAAGCGGACAAGGATGTTCCTTTTGTAGAAACAAAGTATGTTATGGGTCGTTATTTTGGCTAGAGCCTCAGCTTCTATCCATTTGGTGAAGTAGTCTACGCCTATTATCAAGTACTCATTCTGGTTTGATCCTACGACAAATGGTCCCAGGATGTCTAGGCCCCACCAGGTGAATGGCCACAGGGAGGACATTGCCTTGAGCTCGTTGGGCGGCGTCAAGTGCATGCCCTTGTGCTGTTGGCATTTGTCGCACTTCTTCACGTGTTCCCTTGCATCTTTTGCATGGTCGGCCAGTAGTAACCTGCTCGAAGAGCTTTCCTCACGAGAGATCTTCCATTGAGGTGTTGTGCATTGATTACTTCATGGATCTCGCGTAAGACGTGGGCGACCATTTCTTCTTCAACACACTTGAGGAGGGGTATGGAGTATCCCTGCCTGTAAAGCTTGTTCTCGACCAGAATGCAGGAGCAGAATCTGCGTGTTACAGTGCTAGCCTCCTTGGGGTTGGACAACAGTTCGTCCTTTGTGAGGTAATTGTATATGGGGATCATCCAGCAATGACTGTCGCTGACGACGTGCACATCGAAGGTCACAAATTCTTTCTCAATGCTAGGCTGCGAAAGTATTTCCTAGATGATGCATTTGTTTCCTCCTTTCTTTTTTGTGCTTTCTAGTTTTGATAGGATGTCTGCCTGGACGTTGTGTTTGCGGAGAACGTGTTTTACTTCTACGAGAGTAAATTTCGCCATCTCCTCCTTAACCTGGGCCAAGTATTCATACAGGTTTTTGTTTTTGACTTGGTATTCTCCCCGGACTTAGAGGGCACTAGTTAAGAATAAGTGCAGATGATGACTTCTTCCGCTCCCAGGTCTTTGGCAAGGCGCAGACTAGTGAGGAAGGCTTCGTATTCGGCCTGGTTGTTAGAGGTAGAGAGGGACAATGTGAGCGAAACTTTGATGAGGATTCCCTCTTTGTTTTCCAGGATGACACCAGCCCCGCTCCATACTGAGCTGGATGCTCCATCGACAAATATGATCCACTTGCGGGCACCCCCGTTAGGGTAGTCAGGCAAGGTCATTTTTGTAACAAAATCAGCTAGTGCTTGCGCCTTGAGGGCATTTCTACTTTCATACTGGATGTCAAATTCAGAAAGCTCTAGTGACCATTTGAGCATCCTTCCGGCCATATCTGGACGACCTAATAGCTGCTTTACGAGCTGGTCCGTGCGTACTACGATTGTGTGAGCCAGAAAATAGTGCCTCAGCCTTCTTGCAGCATTGATAAAGGCGAGGGCTACCTTTTCTATCTGTTGGTACCTTAGCTCTAGCCCTTGGAATGCCTTGCTCGTGAAATAGATGGGTTTCTGCCCATCAGGAGTTTCATAAATGAGGGTGGTGCTCATAGCCTCGGTTGCGACAATGAGGTAGAGATAAAAGGTTTCCCCATTTTCAGGCTGGGAGAGGTCTAATGGTTATGACAGAGCTTAATTTAAGTGGATGAGAGCTTTGTCGCATTCCCCCGTCCATTCGAACGCGATTTTCTTGTGGAGGAGTTTAAAAAAGGGGAGGGCATGTTGAGCAGACTTGCTTAAGAAGCGGGAAAGCAATGCGAGCATACCATTGAGGAACTGGATGGACTTTTTTGAGTTTGGCATGGGGAACTCGAAGAAGGATCTACATTTATCGGGGTTAGCTTCAATTCCTCATTCGGTTAGATAGAAACCGAGAAACTTGCCCGCTCCTACCCTGAACATGCACTTCTCTGGATTAAAGCACATCTTGTACTTCCTGGTCTGCTCAAAGACCTTCCTCAAGTGGGTCGTATGATCGGATTCCTCGTGGGACTTCACGATCATGTCGTCCATATAGACTTCGAGCATGTCCTTAATTTCTCCTCGAAAGACTTTGTTCATCATCTTAGTTAGCATCTCCAATTTTGTTTAGAATAACATATTTGACACTGAAAATTCACCACAAAAAATTACGTCAATTCTAGTGGTTAGTTCAAAAAAATTGTGGCGGTTTTAACTCCCATTATCAAAAAAAAAAAATGGTGTTTTCAAAAATGCCATAAATTTGGATGTTGTGAGGTAAATAGTGGCATTTTAGAATTAGTGTCGCGTTAACCACCATTTCATGCATAGTTTAAAGTGGCGGCTTAGAATTAAATGCCCAGTTAACGACCATTTCATGCATAGTTTAAAGTAGCGGTTTTTGATTGAACATAATGGCATTTTCAAATGCCATAAGTTTTATATATAATCATATATAAGTATTAACTTACTATCGATATTAGCCAAAAAAAATGAAGCGCCGCAATTTACGTATTAATTATTAAAAAAACAATTATTTAAAATATGTTTAAATATTTTGTCTTAATTTAACATCATCGTTAAAAATAAATTAAAATGTGTTAAAACAAATTTAAATTTACTATTAAATGCATTCTTGTATAAAAAGATATATGTATAACAAAAAATACTCGTTGTATGACCATGCTGTATGTAAATGAAAAATTACAAGTTTAAGTTTCTATACAAGATTGCCATGTTTTTGTGTCTACCTTAAGTACAGAGAAACCAAGAATGGAAACAGAACGTTGATTTTACTAACAAGAGCATAGGGGAGGCGTATTTCCAAAACTCAGACAATTGTTGTGCAAACATTAACATTTAGGCTTCAAAGTTTAATTTAATAATATAAACACACAACACAACACAATCACAATGTCACGGTGAGAATTGGATGTCAAATTATTAATTAATTTGAATCTTAATTCATTAGTTCACCACCGGCCTTTAATTTGTCCAAAGGAAAGGAAAATGATCGAATAACCCACAATGCAATGCAAATGCAAAAGCTAGAGAGTTTAGGTTCGGGGGTTGGTTAAACTTAGGGAAGGTGTTAGCATCCTAAGTTTCTGTAGTACTCTACAAGAACCTCTTGTTTTAATGTGTTTATTGCTATGGGTTATTTGCTTAAGGATGAAAGACCTAATGGTTTATTTCTAAGTATACTCGCCAAGACGTCGCTTCTTGTGCCTACATATCCTGACGGGAACGAAATCAGAGTATTTGTAGTTCCCCTAAAGGGTTTGAGGAACTTCTTGATTGTTGGTCAAAGTTCCAAAGGGAAAAGGGTTTTTTAATTGATTGATTCTAGGAGAAAAGACGAGTCGTCATCTTAAGGAAGAACACTCGACTTAACCACCACAACTTGTAGGAGATGGTCTTTACATCGTCTTGAGAGAAGGGCTCAAACACTCGGAATTATCGATGAGTATGCCACTGTCTCCCTCAAGCGGAAAAGATCTTATATCTCAATTGTATTGTTATGGGGCAGGAGATTTATTTCTCGACTGTCAAGATGACTAACATCTTATTCTCTAATAGGGAGAATAGTTTGAATTGAGTTGAACTAAGGTTTATCTATGTTGTAAAAGAAAAAAGGTCCTCCTTATGGGGTAGGATCTAAACTTAACTGATCGACTTGAAAAAGATCAAATATCAAATGGGGATTATGATGCACATGAGATGCACCCGCACAAGTATTAAGTCATGCGCAGATTCTTCCTTTGGACATTATGCGAAGCGATAAAATAAATGACGGTAAAATGAAAGATAGCAGTAAATAAATCCATACACACAGATAAAGGTGCCTAAAAGATAAGCCAAATGTGAGAGTTGTGAATATTCGAAATAAATCGGAGTTGAGAGGTGGAAAGAGATTGGGAGTGCGTGCACGTGTTGATTAACTTTAGGCGAGATTGATTTTTGGAAAAAATGTTATATTAGACTTTGTTTTAGTTTTAAGTGATAAATTAATTAAATTCTAATTAGTAAATTTAAATAAAAAAGGGTGAGAGGTTTTTATATTTTATCTTGTTAAATAAAATTAAAATTAAACGTGAAATGATTTATTTTTAAATAAAAATGGTTGTTATTATTAGATAAAAGTTAATTAAATTAAGAAAAAGTTTTTGGTACATAAAAACAACTTTTAGTTTAACAAATAGAATAAATACAAATCATTTTAAATTAGAGAAAAATATGTCCTTTTTTATTATTTAGAAAAATGAACAAATTACTTATACTTATTTAATAAAATAAATGTTAAGTTGATGAGATAAATAGTAAGGTGATTAAAATGAAATTAGATGGAAATATTAAATAAATAGTATTAAATAAATTAGTTTTTTTTATAAAAAAGATTATTAACTAAATAGGTTGATTAATTCAAAAAGTTAATTAAAAAAGAGTTATTAGATTATGAATTTAAAAAAGGGGGTAATTATGGTTAATTAATTAAATAAACAAAGTTAATGATTAATATTAATTAAAAAAGATTAAAGGTTTATTTAGTGGTTAATTAATTAAAATCTAGTAATTAGATTCATCATTAATTAAATAAAATGGAAGATTAAGTGGGCTAATTAAGGTTAGTGGGGGACAGACGAATTGTGTGTGGTGCAGGCATATCAGTTATCGTGGGGGTGCAATGGGGACCGTATGATGATGATCAAATGGGTGATGAATGGTGACGACCGAGTGTGCACGGTGATGCTGTGGGTGTGCATATACTGGATTACAATATACAGTAAACAATCTGAAAACCCTAGAATCCCCATTTCTTTCTCTCCCCGTTGTTCCGCCTTTCGTCTCTCTACTCTCTCACTTTATTCTTCTTCTCCTCACTTTCTCTACTTCTCCAACTTCTCACCGTCCTCCTTTCATCTCTCTCCCTTCTTTCTCGCGCTTCCACTCATCTTCGCCGTTCTCCGCCATTTCTTCTCCTTCTCTGATTTCCTACACAAAACAAACAAGATTAATAGGCATTGATGTTAGTATAAAAAAAACTCACGGTTTTCTTGGATTTTTGCAGGGGTTTTGACGGTGGCTTGGGTGATGTTTTCGGTGAAAGAGATCGATTTGGCGGTGATGATTCGAGACACTCTGCCCTTGGCTATGATGAAGTTTCTCGATCTGAGTTTTGTGATGGTGAAGATGGTGGTTTTTGTGTTGCGGTTTCGTAGAAACAACGAGGGTTTTGACGGCGGTGGATTCGCGATGGAGGTTTTGAAAAGATGGGTTCCCCTATTTTCCTCTTTACAAAAATATTTTTGGGTTTTTGATTTGGGATTTATGGGATTATTTTGGATGCTGTGGTTTTCTTGCAGATTTCTCAAGTGTATTCGTTGTTTTTTTTCTCATATCAAAACTTCTTCTTTTTATAGGCCCTTCAAAGCTCCAATTTATGACAGAATTGTTTGGAAGGGAGCACAACTCTTTGATTCTTGCTTGATGGCATTTTGATTGTGTCGGTTCTATTAATTACTGATTTCTGAATACCCTTTGATGGACTTTCCTTTTTGGGAGAGACATGTCCGTGACATGTCGGGACACGATTTTGGGAAGAGTTGAAAGTGGCTTTGAGAATCGAGGCTTGATTCTTAATCATGTTATTGCTGCTGCAAGCTGGGGAAACTTCCATGTTTAGCATTGCAATGAATTTTTCCTTCCATTTCGACACCCATTTCGACACGTTTGGAGAATATTTGTTTAATTGCTTTGGATCACCCCTTTGATGAATTTCAGATTCTATTTCTGAACTGTATTAACATTCTTCTTCTTCTTTCAGGAAACCGCTCAAGTTCAGATGTTGCCTATCTTGCGAGGTCGAGAAAGGGTTTAATGCTCGGTGATGACGATGTAATATTCTGAACCATAAGGGCTTGAGATTGCTGTTGTTGCCTTTGATATTGTTTGGTGTCTTATGACGCTTATGTTGACAGCTGTCCGAAAGTTGCTTTGTCCGAAACTGTTTTTCGATGCTTGTTGGAAGCTGGCGACGACTTTGGTTGTTGCCCTTCTGGCTGCTCGAGTTCGTTCGATGATGATTCGAACCCTGAGGGATGAACCTAATTCATATCTTTCTTAATTTTTAACCTTCACTTTATTTCTATAATGGCTGTTCTAATTATTAGTTGTGTTAGCAGGTGAAGATATTGCAGGAATTTGGCCCGCTTGAAGCATTTCGTCATGTAAAACAGCCCTCCCAATCATGTCATACCACCCTCGACAAAAGAGCAACAACAACTCCCAAAGAAGACATATGATAGTATAAGGTCCAATTCCACCTTTGCCTGATGTTCCAAAGTCCAAAGTGAGAATCAAGAAAGTGGCAACGAATCTAACAAAATTCCAGAGTCGAGTTTTGATCTTGGACTCTTAGTGTGTCCTTACCATCAATGTTCAAATTGTACATAGTTGATAAACTAGTGTAAATACTCTCGGAGGATGATATCCAGGGAACAATTGGAAATAATAATCTCCTATGGTTAATGTACTGTTCCATGAACTAAAGACCCAAATCCAAAAAGAATAAACCGTCAATGCTCTGTTTTTCGGGTCTTCTTGGCTCTTATTGCTATTGCCAGTTATGCATCATCCCTGCAACAATTCTTATGTAATTGAGTATATTTGTACTCCGGCTGCCAAGCATTCATGTTTGTTGGAATTGTTTTTCAATTGTACTTTTTACTAAGGCAATGTATATGAATTTCATATATAAAAGAGTTATGTTGCAGAACAAATATCTTATTATAAAGAAGTGACTAGTTCTCCAATATTAAACAATGTATGTGTTGAAAACTTCTCCATAACCCTCTCCATAACCGTAGGTCTCCCATGAAAACCATGCTTCGGAAAGAAAATCTAACAAGCTTAAATTTTGGAGCACTTTGAATAATATGCTTCAATTTAATTTGGATTCCAAATGCTTGCAACAGGTTTTCCATACTTGAAGATTTAAATGATCATGAACTCGTTATAAGAACCAATCTTGAACATAAGAGTGTAATATAAAACAAAAATATTGCCATATAAACATATCCATTGTCAACTTCCATCACGATTTAATCTTATTGAAACTCCTCTAATGGATTTCGGAGATTGGTCAATCTTAGAATCTTGAATTCTTTGGTCTTGGTTTGAACTTCGATATTTCACAAAGAATGAACCAATGAAACCACGTGAGATGAAATCAAAGTAAATATGAGTCGAAAATGGTCACAATAAACCAAACAACACCACTTGATTATATTGCAAATGTCGAATTTAAAGCCCATATGAATGGTCCTCACATCTTGAATCCAAATCATTTTGTACCGGCAAGCTAAGAAGGTTTTAAATACCTCGAGCACGTGACCTTATTTCTCAATACAAACTTTGTCTTGACAAGCCCTTTTGATTGACGGAGGATAAACTCAATAGAATATGCCAGAGATGTCTTTAAAGCAAAATGACCTTGTACATACTCGTTAGTCGCATATAAAAGTAAGAGATGAAACGTAAGAAAATGCACAGGAAGGTGGAATCTTAAGGTCAAAAATTAGGGTGTGACAGATGCCCCTATTTAAGTTTATTCTATTCGGAGATATGGAGATTTAAATCTTCGTCTCGACGTGATATGAGAGACTTAAATACAAACATTGCACAAATTTTTGGCCCTAAGATGCCACCAAATGCATATGATATGCAATGATATGAAAATGCAAGACAGACGGTCATGGGGAGACATGATGCCAAAGGGGAGAAACAAGACACCACCCACGAGAAACACAGGAACAACGAAAGAAAAACAGACCCGACGAAAACGAGACCACGATGAAAGGAAACAAGCAGCACTGGGGAATCTCCAAAGAATAAAGTTATAGTAATACCACCAAGAGTACAGTAGGTTGAACGATGGCGAGGAACCTGAAAGTGAAGGATAACCTACTACCAACGTGTGGTAGCCTAAGCAAAGGTATCCAATTGAAACATAGAACGCACGTTACCTACTATCAAACATATGATAACATAAGCAAAGGTAATGCGGAGGAAAGATGACCTACTACCAATCCTGGTAGCCTAAGTAAAGGTATCTGTCCAAAAGAGATGGTATATTACCTACTATCAAACATATGATAGCCTAAGAAAAGGTAATAAACAAAAAGGAGAGATCACCTACTACCAAACGTGGTAGCCTAAGCAAAGGTGTCTGACCAAAGAAAGGTGTGTTACCTACTATCAAACATATGATAGCCTAAGAAAAGGTAAACACAAAAGGAAAGATGACCTACTACCGAACATGGTAGCCTAAGCAAATGTATCTGTTCAAAAGATATACATATTACCTACTATCAAACATATGATAGCCTAAGAAAAGGTAATAAACTTGAAAGGAAAGATCACCTACTACCGAACACGGTAGCCTAAGCAAAGGTTTCTGACCAAAGAAAGGTGTGTTACCTACTATCAAACACATGATAGCCTAAGCAAAGGTAAACACAAAAGATACGGTGAAATTACCTACTATCAGACGTATGATAGCCTAAGCAAAGGTAATAACCCAAAAGAAACGGTAAATTACCTACTATCAGACGTATGATAGCCTAAGAAAAGGTAATAACCAAAATAAACCTCCCCACGCTTCAAGGTTGTATGCCATGAACGGGTCTCAGTTTCTTCTTGAAATGATGAATACTTGGGAGAGCATCCTCACAAGGGACTGCAAATTCACTGGAGATTATAAAACTTCAGCGGTAATCCAAAATATACTGGAGATTGTAAAGTTTCGTCGGGGATCTTCTAAAGAGATGTAAGCCGGTTGATATGTAAAATATGCCTTCTCAAATAAAGAAAGATCGGATGTAATAATCTTCACCAAACTTCTCGGGAGAGATGCCATTTGATGGAATTAGTCTTGTGTAATGAACTCATTGGGGAATACATTCCTGAGGAGTATCTTTGCTATAGCTGTAAAATGTATGAATTCTTGATGTGCAAATTCTCAAATAAAGAGAAGTATTTGTAATGTCTTCGACAAACTTCTATGATGGAGCTCCCGGAGAGATTCCATTTGATGAGTTAATAATCTTGATAAAATCACTGAGGATAGACAAACTGTCTTAAGGAGACTTCCGTTTGTCGTTTTGAACAAAATCCTGATCAAAACGAGTTGCTCAAATAAAGAGATTGCTTGTAATATAGATATAGATTATTGAGAAAATCTTGTAATATTGTTGAAGAAGGTAACCTGTCTTCAATAGTGATCTTCAAATATCCTTCTTGGGGTAAAGTGCAAAATAAATGCACACTTAATCCAGATTCAAAAGTTGGAGATATCAATAGTGATTGTCAGGGACCGAAATTCAATTCAAGAAATAACTGAAGAGAAATTGTCAAGTAGGACCCAACCATTGAGGTATGAACTCAAGTGGGACTTAGATAAAACAACCGTCTTCCGCGAGAATCAAACTCTGTGGGGAAATAGAAATATTGGGCTCTTTCTGCCTAGGGCTGACGACTCTACTTGGAAGGAGAAGTGTCAAAATAATGAACGAATCAATTATCAAAGTGTCAAAATTAATATTGGGCTTTTCAAAACCCAATCCTGTTCACTGGAAAAGCTTATGACATATAATGAATGAATCAATTATCAAAGTGTCAAAATTAATACAACACTGTAAGAGGAATCCTTTTTGGAGTCAGTTTCGATGCGATGTTTACCGAAGTATGCTCTCGAACTAAACCTGTTTCAATTAGGACTTTTTCAGGTTGTAACATGGTCAGGTGCACGGTTAACAAGGAAGGATATAAGGCTCAAAATTCATTTTAACCCGCCCATTCTTCGTGATGTTCTCCAATCCTATGTTCAGCTAATTCGACCTTAGCGCTCACCTCTTAAATGTGGAGTGATAGGAGTGATGGTTCAGGAAACCCACTGCCTTTTGGAGTGACAGTCATTCACTTTCCGTCTTTATAGTGCCTGAAGTCACATGATTCCATTCTTGTTTGAGGATTTTTCTCTTGTAATCCTTTTCGTTTTTTCGCTTTCTAATTTTTGCCTGGACTAACTCTTTTGAGTTTCTGATTTTGAAGTCCAGCGGGATACCCTAATTTTTGCCTAAGTCGCTTATTCGTAAGATTTGACTTAGCGGGCTTCTTTCTTTTGACTTTTTTTTTCTTTTTTGAACAAATCATGTGACACCGGCTTGTCTGACTTGTTAAAATAGATTGTGACTGTTTCACACCTTATCAGTAAGGTTTAACCATTGTGGTCCTTTAGGCACGACCTATGCAGGTGTGATTGTTCCTCGAACGAACACTCCTTTCGCAATTCGAACGCTTGGTCAAATTAGCTGACACCTACCCTGCCCCAGGTTAAGATTGAGGGTTTTTCATTTTCAGAAAGAAACTCCTACTACAAGGCTCAACGGGGTTGACAAGGGATTATCTTCCTTATATCTCCGGTGTTTATGGATTTGAAACAATGCCTGTATATCGTCAACAGGTTTTTCTATCCAATAACATACAATCAGAAGCTTACACGTCTTTCGATTTCGTCATCCTCCCCGAATTCCACTTAAATAAGCGTTTGAAATAAAAGATAGCAATAAAGTGAACACAAATGGATTAATTCAAAACATGCATATTTATTTCATTTTCAATATCAATCGAGAACAACAAGCTTTACAAGCAAAATGTGCAATTAAACAGGAAAGAAACTACAAATGCAAAGCAATGACATGCAAAATGCAGCTTGCCAGCTTCTGAGAACTGGGCTTCTTGTATCTTGACTTGTGGGCGACTCAACCGCTTCCGCCTTGTCCGTGGTTTGGCAGAGGATTCTATACCACGTTGGGCGCTTCATGCGAGAAGTTTATGGCTTTACTGTCAATCAAATCTTGCAGCTTGTGCTTAAAAGCCTTACAATCGTCAATGCTGTGCCCCCGAGTGGAATTCGCAGCGGGCATTTGCATCATAGCCAGGTGGTGGTTGGCCTGTCAGAGGGACCAAGGTTCTCTTCTGGATTAACTGCAGTTGTAGTAACGTCTGAAGCATCTGGGAGTACGTCATTGGCGGCGTATCGAATACTCTATTTGCTCCTCTCGAATTCTGGTACTTCCTGTAGCCCTGCTGATTTTGCTGTTGTTGTGGTTGTTGTTGTTGTTGTGGTGGTGGTATCAGAATGATGACACTTGCAGCCTGATGATGATGACACTGATCTTGATATCTGCCTCTGCCTCTACCCCGAGAGCTTGACACAGAATTAGCGTCTCCTTCACGCTTTTTATTTCTGAACACTTTCTTTCCTTCACCTGACGAAGGTACTTCTACGGCCTGAATTTTCCCAATCTTGATGCCGTTTTCTATACGCTCACCAGTGATGACAAGGTCAGAGAAACTCCCGGACATACAGTTGACGAGCTTTTCATAGTACATCCCAGATACCGTCGATACAAACAAGTCAATCAACTCTCTCTCTACCATTGGGGGTTGCACTCTGGCTGCAAGCTCACGCCACCTCTGGGCGTACTCTTTAAGAGATTCCCCGTTCTTCTGGACGACATTCTGAAGTTGGTCCCTGTTGGGAGCAAGGTCACTATTGTACTGGTAATGCTTCACAAATGCTTCAGCTAAACCCTTCCAACTGCGAACCTGAGAGGGCTCCAAACCCATATACCATTCAAGCGACGGCCTTGACAGGCTATTCTGGAAAAAGTGCATGAGCATCTTCTCATCATTTGAATAGGCTGACATTTTTCTGTAGTATGAACGTATGTGCACCTTTGGGCAAGTGACACTTTTGTATTTATCGAAGGTAGGAACTTTGAACTTGTACGACACTCGTAAATCAGGGATCAGCCCTAAATTGGCCATGTCGATCCCCATGGAGTCCTGATTTGTTATGTTCCTCATCTGTTCCTCCAGCATCCTGAATCTACGATCAGCTTCAGCAGGCAGCTCAACACCCACATCCCTCATAGAGAACACGTCGTCCTGACGATCTTCATTCCATTGTTGGTCCTCATTGCCATACCTAGCATAGGCACCCTCCGGACCATTTACGTTTCGATTGACGGTGTAACCATACCCAGCGTTACCAAGACCATGGTTAGCAGCACCAGGTCCAAACCCAGCATTATGAGCACCATTACCACAACCCAAGTTAACAGTATTACCAAGACCTGCGTTACCAGCATTACCCAAACCTGCATTACCAGCAACATTACCCAGACCAACATGGCGGACGCCAACATCACTACCATTCCTGGCCCCTGCAACAGTTGGGGTGCATCCGGTAGGCACAACAGTGGCGTTAGGAATTTCTGTATCATTGTGGGGAGTATTAGCAGTAATACCTCCGTGAAGAACTCCATTAAGATCAACCCTAGCTACCAGGGGGTGGACCATTGTTCTCAGTTGCTCCTGTCCTTGAGCCATACCTTGCATGACTTCCATGAGCTGAGTCATGCGCTCCCTCATCTCTTGCATCTCAGTGTGAACGTGATCCATGGATTTCTTGAGATTGTTTCTAGTAGGATGCCGGTGAAGTCTCTGGTCAGCAATCCTGAAACAACTCTGAAAAGACAACAGAACATAAGAACGAGGCTTAAGAAGGTGCTTGCAAACACAAAGAAAAATATGCAAAATGCTAACAATGTATGTATGCATATGGAATATTTCCCTTGATTCTAGTTCCGGGTGAAACAAATGACAATGGAAACCCCTCAGACAACAATAGTAAAAAACCCCTCATATACAGATGGAAGACCACATAGGTAGTTACAAGCACAAGTATCTGAGCACGAATGACGACAAGCGAGATAGCTAGAATCAAAGGGAATATGCACCTGCAATGTTAATGCAATGTCATGTAATCAATGCAGATGAGAAATGCAAAAATGCAAGGATGCTATAGGGGATCAAGGTAGCTGTGCTGTGCTGTAGCAATAATAATCAGAAGCTGGTTGGGCTGTAGCTTGAGAATAACCAGAGCTTCGCCTTTGCATAACATAGATCATTGCATGACATAGATCACTGATACTGAAGACCTCTGATATCAAACCCAAAAGTTCACACTGTAGAGAAAACCGGGTGATCTGGAGCTATGGTTTCCTGAAAAACCCAATTCCCCTCACAGGTATGGACTTAATTCGCCGACGAGGTACGGCATCCTATGCGTTCATCAGCGTCACAGACTTTCAAGAGTGATGATACGATACCCAGAAGGCGTGGCATCATCATCTCTTGAAGAGGCCTCACTTAGCTGAATCCCAAATGATCGGTCTACAGAGTCGACAGTCTCCCTAAGTTGATATTCCCTCAACTGCACCAGACGTGCAGGATAGAATATCTCGAAAGAAAGACCTCGCCTGAATGTGAATTTCACGCAATCTATTGCATGGCCAAACGCCACACAAGCTCCCGCCAATCCACTATACTTCTATGTGCACTCAAGCTTGGGTCTGGCTTCTCACTCAAGGTATCCCCTCCCTCAGCATAATATCAATAATATAGGAAAGTAAATACGGAAAAAAAAGAAAGCACACATATACAACACCTCAGAAAAACAAGCAAGCGCTAGGATTGACTCGCATAGGGAACTGTTGCAATTCCCCAGCAGAGTCGCCAGCTGTCGCTACTGCGAAAATCGGTGCCGGCAATGACAGAGAGTCGCCACCGTGCGTTATTTATCCCAAAGGTGGGAAAGGAAACGCTCAGAGAAAACCTCACGAAAACGGGAAAGGAATGGTCATCGCAACCAAAACCTGGATTCGGGAGTCGGTTACGCAAGGGGAAGGTATTAACACCCCTCACGTCCATCGTACTCGATGGGATCCATGCTTGTTGTTTATCTAATAAGGGTGTGTTTAACTATCTAACTAAAGGATAATTTGAAAAGAAAAAGAAAAGTGACTCGGCAGAACACATCAGTTCTATGCCTACGTATTCCCGTCTGGAACGAGAAATCAGAGTCAACGTAGTTCGCCTAACTACGGGTGAAAGGGGGGAAGGTTGCTCGCCGAGATATCGCATCTCGTGCCTACGTACTTTCATCTGGCATGAAAGATCAGAGCGAACGTAGTTCGGGCTAATAAGACCACAGGTTTGGTTTAAGTTGTTTTTAACCCGAGTAGGGTTAACAAACGGTTCTCGCAGTTTGGTGTATGCAGCTCGACCATTGGAGACTTAGGCGTTACCGTTTGCGGGAGAACCGAGAGTTAACGAAACTCTCATTAAGAAAATGGTTTCTAGGGATTAAAGTCCAAGAGGACAAAAAAGGAGTTGAATGTTTGTTTTTATGTCTTTTATGAAGAAGTGTCTTGAGTTTTGTTTGTAACTCGTGTTGCACTAAAGACTTGGACTTAAGAGTGAATGCGTCGCATGTCACCCAAAGGGTGCCACACTAAACATTCAAATTATGTGAGGGAAACCCTCCCATAACTCTTTCTCAAGTAGCTTAAGGCTTGTAATGCACGACACGTGTTAACCTTTATTAAGTATTTTAAGAATGTTTGAAGATGAGAAAGAGAAACAGACCTCTAAGGGAAACTACACAGCCCTAAATGTTATCGTGCAATGTGTCGCTACTGTGAAAATCGGCGCCGGCTGAACAGAAGAGTCGCCACCGTGCGTTATTTATCCCAAAGGAGGGAAAGGAAATGCTCTAAGTAAATCTACCGCAAAGACGGGAAAGGAATGGTCATCGCAATCAAATCCTGGATTCGGGAGTCGGTTACGCAAGGGGAAGGTATTAGCACCCCTCACGTTCGTCGTACTCGACGGGATCCACGCTTGTTTTCTGGTACGGATTGTTATTCTATCTATTCTACAGGTCTAGGGTTAAAAGAAAATAAAATGACTCGGCAAAGTATCGCACTTTATGCCTACGTATTCCCGTCTGGAACGAGAAATCAGAGTCAACGTAGTTCGCCTACCTACGGGAAAGGAGGGGAAAGTTGCTCGCTAGGATATCGCATCCTATGCCTACGTACTTTCCCACAGCATGAAAGATCAGAGCAAACGTAGTTCGGGCTACGGAAGATACAAGTCTGTCTTGATTGTTTTTTATCCTTCTGAAAAAGGTTTTCTCCTGATTACGGGTCCAAGCGGACAAAAATGACTCTTTGATTGGTTTACAGTCTTTTACGCAAGAACTGTTTTTTATTGATGTTTGAAATCTTATTACTGTGTTTTTTTGATTGTTTTGAGATAGAAGAGAAAGAACTCTAAAGACCTATGGTTAAATGGGAATCAAAATCTACCCTAATGTTGTCATGCATGGATGAGAACCTAATGTCTGTCATATTTCTCTCTTGCGCAGAGAGAAACAGAGATCCTAGGGGATAAACGGAAAAGAAACAACATATATACATTAAAGCAGTAAAATGCATGAGATGCAGCAATACAAGCGAGGCAAGGGAGTCCCACTCAACCTCAAACCAAGAAAACAATGGGCAAAGTGAAAACAACTTCACTTCAAACCTGAGGGAAAAATTAACAAACAATACAGCAAAGAAAATAAAAACTCAAAACCAGCCCTGACAGCACACCAGCTCCTACAACAACAACTCTGAAAAACACCCAACTCTAACAATTGATAAACAACACTCTCCCAATGAACCCCAAAGTCAAACTTTAATGGTATCCAGGCTACAATAAGCTTCCATCTCCAAGAAATCCCCAAGCTCAAGCAAGCACAAAATCTTAACCAGTTGACAGCATCAGACAACAGATAGCTCCAAACAGCAGTAAACCCTAGCTTTAACAGCTGCACAGTGTTGACATGAATAATCTTCATCTTTGTCAATCTTTGATCTTCATCTCTATCTTCAATGGCTTCTTTCTTCAAGGCAAGCTCTCCTGGATGATAGTCACTTACAGAATAAGTTGAATGTTAAACAGTTCATTGACTACCAAAGGAAGCCTACAAACAGTTTAACATTATGGAAGAGTGGTTCTCTCAAAGTTCTACCTCTAAGGTAAGGCCACTTATCCCTCCAAAGGAGGGAGGTGAATACCATAAAGGGACTTTATGTCATAGAGAGGAATGGAAGCACATGAAGCTATCCATGTTTGTATAAAACAATTCAGTATATTCTAAGGCTCTGCTTATTCCTATTGTTTCCAATGTCTTCAATCAACTCCCAGCTCAAGAAATCTTCAAGCTTCAACCTTTGATTATCATCTTCAATCTTCTCTTTTGATGTCTTCATGCTCCATAAGCTCAGACCAAGCCCCACACCCCATAGAAAAGCCCAAAAGCCCAAGCAAACAAATATAAACCCCAAGTGGGAACACCAAACAAACAATCCATTTGCAAAATATACTAAAAATAGTAATATAGTATTTAAAATTCTAAGATTTATTCTAAGGGAATTTCTACATCTACCCTACATACCCTATATGTCCCATAACCTAATTCATGCTAAAAACCCCAAAATAAAATGTTAGAATGCACCTATGTTGAGTTTGAACCCTACTTCTAGCACCCTAATGTTCTCTAATCAAAACTAATCTAGATCAATCCACAAAAATGCGGAATAAATCTCTAAGGGAACCTAGACTTCTAATCTAACTAGTGCAAAAAGAATGGAATCAAAATATGAATTTAAATGACTAAACAAAATTCACCAAATAATATGTACAATAAAAATGAAAATAAAAAGCAATTAAGTTTGAAAATTCACCATAAATGGAAAATTTCCTAAAATAATATTTTTATTTTTCCACAATTTTCTTGAGACAACTATTAAAATGAGGGAAAAAATCCCATGTCAAAATGATTATTTTTGGATTTAATATGAATTATTTTGTAAACTATGTACAAATATGAAATAAAAAGAAAATTCAATTAAGGCAGGGGGTGGCAAAAGCAAATATTTACAATGCAGGAACTACATTGGGCCCAGGAGGGGGGGGGGTGCTGGCAGCAATGCGCTGGGCCCAGTCTGCTCAGAAAAAAACACAAAAGAAAAAAACAAAGAAAAACAAACGGGGGGTGCAGCTAGCGAAGAACTCGCTTTGTATTCCATGTTTGGGCCTCCAACGGGGGGTGTGAGCAGCAATAGCCTAAGGCCCAAACGAAATTCACACACCAGGGGAGGGGGGTGCTTATGGAAAATAGGGGAGTAGATTCAGTAAACTATGTGGCTGGGCCTAATGCCCGAGCCCACTCACATTTATCCTCAGCATAACAAAACCCTAACCTCTCCTAAATCCTCTCGATACTGTTCATCTTCTTACCCTAAATGGCGCTCTCTTTGAACACTCTCAAACGCATGGAGTTCTTCAATCAACCTTCATTCGTCAATACAACACCTTACACCTCAACCTTTCCGTTCAAATTATTCCTAGTCCAAACTCGCCTCACAAGATCTTGATATTCAAACCTAACAATCACAAAACCTAAATCTCCAACTAACTAACCAGCCATGGATGCGTAACGAGTTAAGGAAGAAGAAACGAACCTGGAGAATCTGATGAAGAAGATGGATGCTGGAAAACGATGAGGATGGCGAAGTTCCAAACGTGAGAGGATCTACAAATCGAGGAAGATCGGGGACGTAGCTGAAGATCTTTGTTGAAGATACGAAGATCTGTGAAGATCTAAACAAAAACTGGAGATTAGAGTAATCTGGAGAAAGTTCTAGGCGAACGATGGATGTTCCTGGAGGATTTCTGGAATTGGATGAAGAAAACGTTGAAGGATCCGGAAGACTCAGTTGAAGGTTGATCTTGACGTCGTGATGAATGTTCTTGCGAATTTGGAGATGATGTTAAAATCTCTTGGATGTTCTTGATGAGAGCTGAAGGAGGATGAACACACACTCAGAATCGTATGAACCTGTTGAAGATATCTGGAAAAATGAGGAAGATTATGGTGAATCGGTGATGAATTGATGATGATGATTTCCGGTGGAATTCTGGCGAGATTCAACCGTAGGAACCACCGTGTGATTTCACCGGTGAAGTTCTGAGCTGTTTGCATGGCCGGCGATACGTTTTCCGGCAAGTTTGACCGGTCGGAGCCAGGTGGCGTGCATGCGTGCAAGGAGAGAGAGAAACGGACGCGTGGCCTGAGGGAGTGGAACGAGGGGAAGACGCGTGTGAGGAGAGAGGGGGAGACGTGGCAGGTGCTGAGAGAGGAGAGAGATGATGGTGAGGTGTCGATTTCTGAGTGTGTGTGATAGTGAGGTGGCGGAAACTGGCCCACACGCGTGGCAACACCTTTATAGGACACCTGGCAGAATTTCTGGACTTTGATTTGGGCCTTAATTAATGGATACTAGCCCAATTGGACCGATCTCAGATTAGTGACCCCATTAAAATGCTAATGACCTAATTAACTAAACTAAATGAAAATTAAACCTAATTAAGTAAACAAAATTAATCCTAAAACCCTAATTACAATAAAACGAAAGTTAAGAATAAAATCCCTAATTAACCTATTAAAAAACATAAAAAACTATTTAATATGTAAAACTATTTTAAAAAAATCTAATTAAATCTGAAAAACAAATAAAACCTAATAAAATCTAAAACAAACATTTAATCCCTATTTAAAAAATCTGAAAAACAATTAAATCTAATAAAATCTAAAAACAATAACATCTATATTTTTTTTTAAAACTATTCTATTAATTTCGAAAAAATCAATAAAACTCTCATAATATTAAATTCTATTTTTTTAAAAAAAACTATTCTATTAAAAGAAAAATTAATATCTAATTGTATCTATTAAAAAATTCTATTAAAAGGGATTGATATCTAAAAAACCTCTAAAGAAAAACAGAATATCTATTTAAAACTCTAAACATTATTAAAAGATCTATTTAAATCTAAAAACAAAATACTACCTTATTTATTATCTAAAAAAGAACAAATAACCCTATTAAAATCTATTAAATGCGTTAAAAATCTAGAAAATGAGAAAAATCCTAAAAATGCCAGGAAGCCGATTAAATCGATTAAAGCCCAATTGCGCAACCGTAGCGAAACCCGGGCACCGAGAGGGTCCGAAAACACAGGGAACGAGCACCAATTCTCAAAAGACTCTTATTCCAACCGGCCTGCACTGTCTGAAACGCCAGGGGCTATAATCCCGATAAAATCCATGTGACTGAGAAAAATGTGATGCATGCCGTATGCAAATGCGAATGCAAAATGCGTCGAAACATAAACCAGATATGAGGACCGGTTGGTCAAATTTTTGGGTGCAACAGCTGCCCCTATTCAAACGGCTTGGACCTGAAGGGTTGAAGAGCGAACAGCCTTCAAACATTCAAAGCTGGAAGACGGTTGAATACAAAATAAACCCGAAAATTTGCCAACCGCAGAAATAAACTGCGCACTTGCTTGGGAAACACCATCCAAAGAACTGAATCCAACTATTATGGCAACAAACTGATCGATCACTTGATAAAGAGGTTTGACTTTAGCACCAGTTACTTGTGTGACACCACAGATAACAAATCCGAAGGTTAGATCAACATGCACTTGATCACTTCCCATCGTCTACTGATAGACGGAGACACCATCCCGCAGGAAAACAATATCCATACTTACATTGTCTAAAGATAGACAGGAAGACACCATCCCGAAGGAAAATAATAACCCTACTCACATTGTCTAAAGATAGACAAAAAGACACCATACCGAAGGAAAACAATATCCATACTCACATTGTCTAAAGATAGACAAAAAGACACCATCCCGAAGGGAAACCAATATCCATACTCACATTGTCTAAGGATAGACAGAAAGACACCATCCCGAAGGAAACCAATAACCATACTCACATTGTCTAAGGATAGACAGAAAGACACCATCCCGAAGGAAAACCAATATCCATACTCACATTGTCTAAGGATAGACAGAAAGACACCATCCCGAAGGAAACCGATATCCATACTCACATCGTCTAATGATAGACGGAGAGACACCATCCCGAAGGAAAACCAATATCCATACTCACATTGTCTAAGGATAGACAGAAAGACATCATCCCGCAGGAAAACAACATCCATACTTACATTGTCTAAAGGTAGACAAAAAGACACCATCCCGAAGGAAAACCAATATCCATACTCACATTGTCTAAGGATAGACAGAAAGACACCATCCCGAAGGAAACCGTTAGCGGAAGGAGAACCATGTTCATCACCACCCATCAAATTTCAGAATCCTTTCGTCTACAGGAATTGATGGAAAAAAAAATATGTTCAAAGGGGCCACATCATCAATAAGGATTGACAGGAAGAAAAACCACCTCCAAAGAGCCATACCGTTGATAAGGATCAACAACTAGGAAAACCAAACATTCTTCGAAGAGCCTCGACGTCAATAAGGATCGACGGTCAGGAAAACCTTCTTGAAATTTCATCTCGTCCAATAAACAGAAAGAACGCCGATATCTGAAAGATCGCCTTGAAACCTCTCAACGTCTAAGGATAGACGGAGAAAACCACTTGCTGGAGAAACACATCGTCAATAGGAATTGACGTGAAGAGAAGTCTGTCAATATCAGACGACTGGTAAGTAGAGCATAACCGTTGTATGATCTGAGAATCGAATACCAAAGAGCTGTCTGAATAAAGCTGCTGGATAAATGCCCCTGAACTGATTACAGAGTACTTCATGTTGCCACTGAAGGCTGATAGAAAAACTGGCTTATGCTTCGTATGCATATGCGTATGTTTGAATTTTTCTATGGCATAATGCTCCATATGGGATGGAAATGCTATGCATTTGAGGATGAAATGCAAGTATGATGCAAATATGATGATATATGCAAATGCAAATGCAGGCTCGGGTCGCTGGATAAGTTGGATACAGAAAACCGCTTCAACAAAATAAATGCTGAAGACAAAGCCACCTCCGCTGGGGATAACCAGGCATCACAGAGTTATTCCAGCAAAATAAATGCTGGAAAAGTGAAGCCAACTTCGCTGGGGAATAACTGAATGTGCCAAGCGTGATTGGACTTCTGTCAGGGATAGCTTACCCGTGCCAATGAAAATTGGACTTGCACTGGGGAAAACAGACGGAGTCTTCCTGCGTACCAATGAAGATTGGATTTTGAAATGATGTGCCACTACAAGTTGGGCCTCACAGTGATTGCCAATATGGATTGGGCTTTCTTGAAAATTGCCAATAAGGATTGGGCTTTAGGCTATCCGTGATGGGTCATATATGATTGACTCGGGAAAACGTCTTGTCTGAATTCACAATTTCTGATTGAAGGGTCAATAGATGGTAACACGACTTCCCGACATTCGACTCGCACTTGGAGATTAGCTGAATCTGCTCGAATAGCTCTGAGTAGCTCTGAGTAACTCTGATGACACGGAGAAAAACAATTCCTTCGCTTCTGATATGCCCCAGCTTGTGGGACCTCTGTGGGGATACTCCTCAAAAGGAAATCTGAAAATCTGTACCCTGACAGTCTGATATGAAATGCCCCGACCTTCTGAACCTCAGAGATATACTTCGGACCAAATGCCCCTTAGGCAAGAAACAACTTCTGCGCTTCTCCTAGAGTGGTCTGCCCCTGTCTGCAACGACTTTGCCCCTGATTGGCTGATTCAGTGTAGTGACTCTAGCTACGAGAGATTTACCGAATCTCGACCTGATTGCCCCGGAATAACGACTTTGGATGGCTGACCTCACTGGGGATCACTTGATAATAGCTTGCCCCGGCTCTCGAAACATTTGGGCATCCTGCATTCTATCCTGATCAGAATTCCTACTGTAGGAAACTTTCCTGCTGTCAAGCGCTTACTCGTAAGTAAAACCAGTTGTTCTGCATAAAAGATATATTAATGCAATGCATATGACAGTTTTAACATCCAATCTGTTCACTGGAAAAATGGAAAAAACCGTTTATGACACATAATGCACAAATCATTTATCAAAATATCAACATCAGTACCAACATGGTAAGAAGAACCCTTTTAGGAGTCAGCTTCGACGCGATCTTAACCGATGTATGGCTTTGAAACATCACTGCTTCAATTAGGACTTTTGAAGGTTGTAACGTGGTCAGGTTCACGGTTTTGAAAAAAAGGATAAAGGCTCAAATTTTAATTTTAACCCACCCATTCTCCTTGATGTTCTCCGATCCTACATTCAGCTAATTCGACCTTAGCGCTCACCTCTTAAAGATTGAAACATAGGAGTGATAGTTCGAGAAACCATGAGCTTTTGGAGTGACAGCCACTCACTCTTCGTCTTTGACACTTGGGGTCACACGACTCGTATTTCGTAATCCTTTTCATTTTTTCTTTCCCTAACTTTTTCCTGGACTGACTCTTTTGAGTTTCTTTTGAGTTTCCAGTCCAGCGGGATGCCCTTATTTTTGCCTAAGTCGTTTGTTTTCAAGTTTTGACTTAGCTGGCTTTTGATTCTTTTCGCTTTTCATTTTTTTTTTCCGAACAAGTCATGTGACACTAGTTGTCTGACTTTTTGGGGAATAATGTGACCGTGTCACTCCTGACGCTTAACCACTGTGGCTTTTTAGGCACGACCTATAGAGGTGTGATTGATCCTCAAACGGACACTCCTTTTTGCAATTTGGGCGCTCGGTCAAACTAGCTAACACCTACCCTGCCCCAGGTTGAGATTAATGGCTTTTCATTTTCAGAAAGAAATCCTACTACTAGGCTCAAAGGGGTTAACAAGGGATTATCTTTCTTATGTCTCCGTTGTTTATGGATTGAAACAATGCCTGTACATCATCAGCAGGTTTTATTTCAAAGGCATACAATATCGGAAGCTTGCATGTCGTTCATTTTCGTCATCCTCCCCGGATTCCGCTTAACCAAGCGTTGGATATCTGTAAAATCAATTAGTAAACACGAATGGATTTAATCAAAACATGCATACTCATTTCGTTATCATCAATTGAATGAAAACGACAAGTTTTACAAACAAGATTGCAATTTAACAAGAAAGAAACTACAAACATAAAGAAATGACAAGATGAAACACAGGAAAACGTCAGCTTCCGAGGACCGGGCTTTCACATCTGACTTGCTGCTGAACCAGCCATCTTCAAAGTTGCTTATTGAAACCATACTGCTTACAACGGATGCCGGGTGAATTGCCTTTCTGGCTTCATTGGGCTCTGTCTAGCACGCAGGTTTGACCGATAGCGATAAGGCTGCTGACTCTGGAAAGGAGTTGACGTCTGCTGCGAAGACTGGATAGATTGTTGACTTTGATCAGTCGAACCACTTGGAGGTCGAGTCTGGATTATCAGGGACTCCTTTTGTTCAAGAGCTTTCATCCTCAGGCTTGGTCTAGGCAGCAACTGAGGACAGGGGGATTCTGACACCAATGATTGCAGAATATACTTCTGATCTACGGCAGCTTCGGGAACGTCCATCATTTTAGCACCAACTAGGGTAAGACCATTAGGTACAATTACGCCGCCCGGCGTGAGTTCAATAACTTTTGCGTCAATCAAGTCCTGAACGTTGTGCTTAAAAGCGTGACAACTTTCCACATCATGTCCGGGTGCCCCGGAATGAAATTCACACTGCTTACTAGTGTCATACCCATAAGGAAGCGTCGTTCCTGTGAGTGGTTCCAAGGTTCTTTTTTCAACCAGCTTCAAACTCAATAAAGTCTGAAAGAGCTTAGCATATGTTGAAGGCGGCGCCTCAAATATCCTCCTTGACCTTCGCCGAACCGGATGTATCTTTTGTTATTGTTGTTGGTGTCGATCAACATGTCTTTTAAGCTCAGGTTCCACAGGCACGAGTTTCACAGGCACAGGTGGAACAAGCTCCTTCACTGCGGCTTCAGATAGCTGATCATCTTCTTTCCTAAGCACATTCTTGACTACTTCCATGATCAAGCTCATTTGGGTCTTCAGCTGATTATTTTCCTCTTTGAGTATCTTCTGATCCAGACGCAACTCTTGCATGTCTTTCATCATCTGCCCTAGCTGGCTTCGGACTTCAATCAATTCAGCCTGATTTTGTTCCATATCTCTGAGGGAATTCCTGCAACAAACTGGAGATAGGAAATAATACCCACGGTTCTGATGTACCTGTTATGTGAGAATGCAATGCAGAAATCAACACATATTCAAGACAAGACAAATACACCCCAAGCTATAAGCACGGAGATAAACGCCTCACACCACTATGTAAAGCCAACAAGAGCAGCAAACAAGCACACCCAAGTACAAAATACAATGACCCCAGCCAACAAGCCTGGTGGTGGTCAGCAAACAACAATGCACGAAAGCTAAACAGATGCGACGCCCGACGCAGAAACCTCTAGCAACTTCCTCCATATTCAACTGAGCTCTCAGTTGGACATTCTTCCGACCATACACTTTCAGTGGAGTATTCCATGACATTGACTGATGAACCCACATAACTGGATGAAGGATAATCAATAATCCGAACAAAACCCTGAGGTGTGACAAAGATCTTGTTAGAGTCTAGCAGATTCTGAACTTGGCTTCTAAGCACTTTACAATCATCTGTCGAATGCCCCTGTACCCCAACATGGTACTCACAACGGGCGCTGGCATCAAAACCTGGAGGATAAGGCGGGATCAATGGACTAGTCTCTTTCGGCACTATTAATCCACTTTCGACCAAATCTGGCAACGACTGACTGTACGACATCGATAGCTGAGTAAACTGCCTTTCACGCTTCCTTGGTCTTTGTCGGGCGTGACGACGCGGCTGACGATAATAAGACTGCTGGTTTAAAGTGTCTGACAACTGAGCCTGAGATGCTAGAGATTCTGAGACAACATCGCTTCCTTCTTCCCACTCCTCTTGAGAACTGATAACTGATTCATTCTTATCAACTGGGATATAAGGAGCATCTCGAAGCTTTCCATTCTTGAGTCCTCTCTCAACAAGCTCTCCCATTCTCATCAAGCCTTCAAAGCTTATACAAATGAACATCATGTCATAATAACGACCCTTCAGAGTACCCAAAAAGAGGCTAACCATTTCTCTCTCATGAAGCCGTGGTTGAACACGAGCAGCCAATTCTCTCTATCTTTGCACATACCCCCTAAAGGATTCATTCTCCGCACGAGATAATTCTTGCAACTGCACGCGAAAAGGAGCCATTTCTAGGTTGTAGTCGTACTGCTTCACGAAGGCATTGGCTAAGTCTGACCATGATTTAATACTATCACTCTTCAAGTGCAGGTACCAGTCCAAAGATGCTCCGATCAGACTATCTTGGAAACAATGAATCATGAGCTTGTCATTGGTGATATGCGGAGTCATTCTTCTGCAGAACATAACCAAATGTAGCTTCGAACAGCTATCCCCTTTGTACTTCTTGAAATTGGGCATTTTGAACTTCGGAGGCAATACGAGACCTGACACCAAACACATGCCCGCAACATTCAGATCAAGAGTATTCTTATTCACCAGGGTAACAATCTGATCTTCCAACGTCTGAAGTCTTCTCATATACTCAGCAGTCCTTGGGTCCTGAATATTAACCTGTGGAACAACTCTTGGAGATTGAACAATCCTTGGAGAATCTGGCGTAGAGAAAGTGGAATTGTGACACTCTGCGTCATGGAAGGGATATGGACCTCTGACAGGGGTTTGCAAGGGCTGAGCAACATTGTTCATCTGAGCTCTTTGACCATTGTTTCCTCCTCCATTTATGGCTGTTATGGCTTCCATGACCTGGCTCACCTGGTACTTCAACAATTCAAACTCCGCCCGAGTAACAACCAAGTTCTGCTCTTCTGAAGCCATGATCTTTCCAGATGCTAACTCAAGTCCAATACGAATGTCGGGAAATCAACTGGCGAAGCGGACAAAAACGGGTAAGCTCCCTGTTCCGGCTGAGGATGAATATGCAAAATGAAATTCAAATGCAAACAGTCATGCAAAATGCACAATGCACACACAAGGGACCAAGTGTGCTGCTGAGAAGTCCAATCCACCATACTGGTCTTAACCAAACCCATAACACTGCTCAAGCTTGGTCTCAACAAACCAAAACAATACTCCAACCTGGTCTCCAACAGACCCTATAACGCTGTCCTCAAATATCAACACCACTGAATCTCAATCAAGAAAACCGGTAATCTGGAGGTCAAGTTACCTGCATGCCCCAACCCCTCTCACAGGTAGGTGTCCTAATAACTGACACAAGGTATGGCATCCTATGCGATCGTTGGCGTCATATACTTTCAAGACGGATGATACGATACCCAGAAGGTGTGGCATCATCATGTCCTGAAGAGGCATCACTTAGCCAACTTCCAAATGATCGGTCCCCGGAGTCGAAAATCCTCCAAACTAACAACCCCCTCAACCCAAAGGGTTGAAAAAGAAGTCAACCAGAAGAACCTCGTCCGAGCGTGGATTTCATGAGACACTAGTACATGCAAAGCATGCACGCGCCCACTAATTTCCACTCTAATTCTAGGTGCACTCAAGCCCAGGTCCGACTTATCTCTCAATCATAGAACCCCCTCATACCCACAACAATAATCACAATAATATAATGCTGAAAGTAAAATACAGAAACGTAAATCCATACAAAATCCATGACGGGAAAACAAGCGCTAGGATTGACTCGCGTAGGGAACCGTTGGAGTCCCCAGCTGTCGCTACTGCGAAAATCGGCGCCGGCTGAACAGAAGAGTCGCCACCATGCGTTATTTATCCCAAAGGAGGGAAAGGAAACGCTCGAAGTAAACCTACCGCAAAGACGGGAAAGGAATGGTCATCGCAACCAAATCCTGGATTCGGGAGTCGGTTACGCAAGGGGAAGGTATTAGCACCCCTCACGTCCGTCGTACTCGACAGGATCCACGCTTGTTTTCTGGTACGGATTGTTATTCTATCTATTCTACAGGTCTGGGGTTAAAAGAAAATAAAATGACTCGACAAAGTATCTCACTTTATGCCTACGTATTCCCGTCTGGAACGAGAAATCAGAGTCAACGTAGTTCGCCTACCTACGGGAAAGGAGGGGAAGGTTGCTTGCTAGGATATCGCATCCTATACCTACGTACTTTCACACAGCATGAAAGATCAGAGCAAACGTAGTTCGGGCTACGGAAGATACAAGTCTGTCTTGATTGTTTTTTATCCTTCTGAAAAAGGTTTTATCCTGATTACGGGTCCAAGTGGACAAAAATGACTCTTTGATTGGTTTACAGTCTTTTACGCAAGAACTGTTTTTTATTGATGTTTGAAATCTTATTACTGTGTTTTTTTGATTGTTTTGAGATAGAAGAGAAAGAACTCTAAAGACCTATGGTTAAATGGGAATCAAAATCTACCCTAATGTTGTCATGCATGGATGAGAACCTAATGTTTGTCATATTTCTCTCTTGCGCAGAGAGAAACAGAGATCCTAGGGGATAAACGGAAAAGAAACAACATATATACAGTAAAGCAGTAAAATGCATGAGATGCAGCAATACAAGCGAGGCAAGGGAGTCCCACTCAACCTCGAACCTAGAAAACAATGGGCAAAGTGAAAACAACTTCACTTCAAACCTGAGGGAAAAATTAACAAACAATACAACAAAGAAAATAAAAACCCAAAACCAGCCCTGACAACACACCAGCTCCTACAACAGCAACTCTGAAAAACACCCAACTCTGACAGTTGATAAACAACACTCTCCCAATGAACCCCAAAGTCAAACTTCAATGGTACCCAGGCTACAATAAGCTTCCATCTCCAAGAAATCCCCAAGCTCAAGCAAGCACAGAATCTTAACCAGTTGACAGCATCAGACAACAGATAGCTCCAAACAGCAGTAAACCCTAGCTTTAACAGCTGCACAGTGTTGACATGAATAATCTTCATCTTTGTCAATCTTTGATCTTCATCTCTATATTCAATGGCTTCTTTCTTCAAGGCAAGCTCTCCTGGATGATAGTCACTTACAGAATAAGTTGAATGTTAAACAGTTCATTGACTACCAAAGGAAGCCTACAAACAGTTTAACATTATGGAAGAGTGGTTCTCTCAAAGTTCTACCTCTAAGGTAAGGCCACTTATCCCTCCAAAGGAGGGAGGTGAATACCATAAAGAAAATTTATGTCATAGAGAGGAATGGAAGCACATGAAGCTATCCATGTTTGTATAAAACAATTCAGTCTATTCTAAGGCTCTGCTTATTCCTATTGTTTCCTATATCTTCAATCAACTCCCAGCTCAAGCAATCTTCAAGCTTCAACCTTTGATTATCATCTTCAATCTTCTCTTTTGATGTCTTCATGCTCCATAAGCTCAAACCAAGCCCCATACCCTATAGAAAAGCCCAAGCAAACAAATATAAACCCCAAGTGGGAACACCAAACAAACACTCCATTTGCAAAATATACTAAAAATAGTAATATAGTATTTAAAATTCTAAGATTTATTCTAAGGGAATTTCTACATCTACCCTACATACCCTATATGTCCCATAACCTAATTCATGCTAAAAACCCCAAAATAAAATGTTAGAATGCACCTATGTTGAGTTTCAACCCTACTTCTAGCACCCTAATGTTCTCTAATCAAAACTAATCAAGATCAATCCACAAAAATGCGAAATAAATCTCTAAGGGAACCTAGACTTCTAATCTAACTAGTACAAAAAGAATGGAATCAAAATATGAATTTAAATGACTAAACAAAATTCACCAAATAATATGTACAATCAAAATGAAAATAAAAAGCAATTAAGTTTGAAAATTCATCATAAATGGAAAAGTGCCTAAAATGATATTTTTATTTTTCCACAATTTTCTTGAGACAATTATTAAAATGAGGGAAAAAATCCCATGTCAAAATGATTATTTTTGGATTTAATATGAATTATTTTGTAAACTATGTACAAATATGAAATAAAAGGAAAATTCAATTAAGGCAGGGGGTGGCAAAAGCAAATATTTACAATGCAGGAACTACATTGGGCCCAGGAGGGGGGGTGCTGGCAGCAATGTGCTGGGCCTAGTCTGCTTAGAAAAAAACACAAAAGAAAAAACAAAGAAAAACAAACGGGGGGTGCAGCTAGCGAAGAACTCGCTTTGTATTCCATGTTTGGGCCTCCAACGGGGGGTGTGAGCAGCAATAGCCTAAGGCCCAAACGAAATTCACACACCAGGGGAGGGGGGTGCTTATGGAAAATAGGGGAGTAGATTCAGTAAACTATGTGGCTGGGCCTAATGCCCGAGCCCACTCACATTTATCCTCAGCATAACAAAACCCTAACCTCTCCTAAATCCTCTCGATATTGTTCATCTTCTCACCCTAAACGGCGCTCTCTCTGAACACTCTCAAACGCATGGAGTTCTTCAATCAACCTTCATTCGTCAATCCAACACCTTACACCTCAACCTTTTCATTCAAATTATTACTAGTCCAAACTCGCCTCACAAGATCTTGATATTCAAACCTAACAATCACAAAACCTAAATCTCCAACTAACTAACTAGCCATGGATGCGTAACGAGTTAAGGAAGAAGAAACGAACCTGGAGAATCTGATGAAGAAGATGGATGCTGGAAAACGATGAGGATGGCGAAGTTCCAAACGCGAGAGGATCTACAAATCGAGGAAGATCGGGGACGTAGCTGAAGATCTTTGTTGAAGATACGAAGATCTGCGAAGATCTAAACAAAAACTGGAGATTAGAGTAATCTGGAGGAAGTTCTGGGCGAACGATGGATGTTCTTGGAGGATTTCTGGAATTGGATGAAGAACACGTTGAAGGATCCGAAAGACTCAGTTGAAGGTTGATCTTGACATTGTGATGAATGTTCTTGCGAATCTGGAAATGATGTTAAAATCTCTTGGATGTTCTTGATGAGAGTTGAAGGAGGATGAACACACACTCAGAATTGTATGAACCTGTTGAAGATTTTTGGAAAAATGAGGAAGATTATGGTGAATCGGTGATGAATTGATGATGAGGATTTCCGGTGGAATTCTGGCGAGATTCAACCGTAGGAACCATCGTGTGATTTCACCGGTGAAGTTCTGAGCTGTTTGCATGGCCGGCGGTACGTTTTCCGGCGAGTTTGACCGGTAGGAGCCAGGTGGCGTGCATGCATGCAAGGAGAGAGAGAAACAAACGCGTGGCCTGAGGGAATGGAACAAGGGGAAGACGCGTGTGAGGAGAGAGGGGGAGACGTGGCAGGTGCTGAGAGAGGAGAGAGATGATGGTGAGGTGTCGATTTCTGAGTGTGTGTGAGAGTGAGGTGGTGGAAACTGGCCCACACGCGTGGCAACACCTTTATAGGACACCTGGCAGAATTTCTGGACTTTGATTTGGGCCTTAATTAATGGATACTGGCCCAATTGGACCGATCTCAGATTAATGACCCCATTAAAATGCTAATGACCTAATTAACTAAAGTAAATGAAAATTAAACCTAATTAAGTAAACAAAATTAATCCTAAAACCCTAATTACAATAAAACGAAAATTAAGAATAAAATCCCTAATTAACCTATTAAAAAACATAAAAAACTATTTAATATGTAAAACTATTTTAAAAAATCTAATTAAATCTGAAAAACAAATAAAACCTAATAAAATCTAAAACAAACATTTAATCCCTATTTAAAAAATCTTAAAAACAATTAAATCTAATAAAATCTAAAAACAATAACATCTATATTTTTTTTTAAACTATTCTATTAATTTCGAAAAAATCAATAAAACTCTCATAATATTAAATTCTATTTTTTTTAAAAAAAACTATTCTATTAAAAGAAAAATTAATATCTAATTGTATCTATTAAAAAATTCTATTAAAAGGGATTGATATCTAAAAAACCTCTAAAGAAAAACAGAATATCTATTTAAAACTCTAAACATTATTAAAAGATCTATTTAAATCTAAAAACAAAATACTACCTTATTTATTATCTAAAAAAGAACAAATAACCCTATTAAAATCTATTAAATGCGTTAAAAATATAGAAAATGACAGAAAAATCCTAAAAATGCCAGGAAGCCGATTAAATCGATTAAAGCCTAATTGCGCAACCGTAGCGAAACCCGGGCACCGAGAGGGCCTGAAAACACGGGGAACGAGTACCAATTCTCAAAAGACTCTTATTCCAACCGGCCTGCACTGTCTGAAACGCCAGGGACTATAATCCCAATAAAATCCATCTGACTGAGAAAAATGTGATGCATGCCGTATGCAAATGCGAATGCAAAATGCGTCGAAACATAAACCAGATATGAGGACCGGTTGGTCAAATTTTAGGGTGCAACACAATGTTCGTCCTATGGTTGAAGTTTGCAAAGGGGAAGACTACCCTAATGTTGTCATACATGGTTGCAAAGCCTAATGTCTATCGCACTCTATCTTCAACAAGAAAGAATGGAGATTCTAAGGGAAAGGCAAAGGAAGCAACAGAAAATAGATGAAGTAACAGCATACAGGGAATGCAGATTCATAACAGTAAACATGGAATGCAAGTGAGGGAGGCGAGTCATCTCAACCTCAAGCCCATAATGAATGGAAGTTGGCCTATTCTAAACATGCAATCTCGGCCACAAGTGAATATAAAGAGATACAAGGCAACAGAAACCTATGAATGACGTACAGGAACCACGATTTGGAATCATAATGCACTATCATGAAAGTGTGGCACCTAATGGGCAAGTTATGTATGATAAAAACAGCCATACAATGATATAAAAGTCCTATACAATGTCTACAATAAGAAATAGGAACCATAGCGCTCATCACACAAACAATTCGAGGCCGTTGGAGCCGAAAGAAAAGCAAAGTCCGTTCGAAAGTCCAAATTTACAAGTCCGAATACAAAATATGGAAAAAAAAAAGTAAATGGTGCTAAAAAATTCAAATAAAAATCTCCAATGCCCTACATCAAGCCAAAAACCAGGGGTGAGAGATACAACAAAATATCCAAATAGAAATGGTCAAATAAGATGAAACTATGTCATGTATACCAAAAGAAAGGTTAAAATGGATCATGTTAAAGAAAGCATCCAAAACCAACTAAAATGGTACAATAAAATTCCTACAAAAATATATCACAATACCTCAACATGTGTATGAGATCTTTGCAAAAGGTTTGACATTTGAATGATGTATTGATAGGTCAAAGAAATTCAACAAAATCATGACTCAATTAGGATATTTTTTATGACCACTTAAATGTAAAAAATTCTAATAAAATGTCATAACGTGATAAAATCATGATTCCAATTTTATTAAATTCTAGACATCTTAAAGATTCAGCACAAAAAAATGGGGATTAAAAAGACTAAGTATGCTATTTTTTATGATTATTTGAAGTCAGCATATAAAAAAAGAAAATAAAATGAACACATGACAATATGAGAAAATATAAGGAAATAAATAAAACAAGGTGAATTAGTGGAAATGTCATGGCTGGGATTCGAACAGGAGACATGAAGGTCCCTGGGCTGATGTGGCGCGCCACCTCAATTAATGAGGCTTACGTGGCTGCTTGCGTGGCTTATTCCTGGGCGCTAGATGAGATGGCCGGTCAAAGAGTCTTGAGCGATCCGACGGTGTGAGCATCGTCTTCTTCGTTAAGCTTTGGCTGGACCGTGAGAAATGCAGCGGTCGACGCCAGCGGGAGGGCTTACTGCTGGAGCTTCTTCGGGAGCACATATCTCTTCCGTTTCTCAACCAAATCTAACGTTTTTTAGACCAATCTTGTGGGATTTTTCGAGAGGAATCCAAATATGTACTTATTTTCCATTGAAATGGCATCTAACTCAAAAACCGTGTATGAATCTCAAACTTTCAAGAACACAAAAATGTCATAAAAATGGATCTTTCTTTACCAGAAACGATGTACTACTCAAGGGTGATGCAATACTATAAAAATGGCATGGAAGAGACTCATAATTAGGGAGAAAACTTGAATTTCCATTACCTCCGAATTTGGCTTCCTAGAGCTTCACACAACCGCTAAACCTTCAAGAAAATTGTATGAACACGTTCTAAAATCGTTGGTGGAGATGTTTGAATCGAAGAACAGCCTTGAATTGCAGTGGAACTTGAAAATCAAATTTTGAGTTTTTCACCACTTTTTCATGTTGCTACAATGCTATTCTTGCTCCAATCCTCTCAAAAAAAGTGATGAGCAATTTGTATAATTGTTGTGTAATTGATTTGTGATGAGAAAAATGCACAAAAATGAGAGAGAAAAGGAATTGAATTTTGAGAATTTCAAATATGGAAAATGTGAAAAGTGGTGAAGAATGTGAGAAAAATGATCATCAATCCTCTTTTGCCTTGGCTTGAAATGTTTATATATGTTGCATTGTAAGAATGATCAATGGTCCAAAATTAGCCCTTGTTTCAATATTAAGGGCTTAGATTCAAAGTGTTGCTTAAGAATGAAGAAAGCTTGAAATAGGCCATGATAAAAGCTTCAAATGAAAAAGGTAATAATGCCAATATTCTTAAAATGAAGTTTCCACTCAAAATAAGTACAAATATGGACTTGTTTGATTAAATTTTGACAAAATACCAAACTAGGCCTTTTCACATATTTTCACCAAAATCACTTTCATCAATCTTCAACCATGAGCTAACCCATTAAAACCTTGAGGTTTAGTTGACCAAATAACCCCATTTGGAGCAACTTTCATTTTGAAAAAAAGTCCATTTGAGTTATGCAAAGTATTGAACTTGACCTGCAATTTTATGACTTGTAATCATAGTTTCCCAACTCATTGATAATCTTCAGTTGGCCTCTAAGTCAGGGGATGAACCCCACACAAGCATCTGAACTTCTCAAGGGCATGAACCACTTCCTGGTGACTTTAGTGACTCCTCAAGCTCGAATAAAACCTCTGGATAGGCCTCTCTTGATGTATATCATACTTGATCCCCTGCATAAATGCTAATGCAATGCTATGATAATGCAATGATGATGTTATGCTAATACAAAAACAAGAAGGAAAAGGTTGGGCAAATTTTGGGGTGCAACACTTTGGATCACCCCTTTGATGAATTTCAGATTCTGTTTCTGAACTGTATTAACATTCTTCTTCTTCTTTCAGGAAACCGCTCAAGTTCAGATGTTACCTATCTTGCAAGGTCGAGAAAGGGTTTGATGCTCAGTGATGACGACGTAATAGTCCGAACGGTAAGGGCTTGAGATTGCTGATGTTGCCTTTGATATTTTTTGGTGTCTTATGACGCTTATGTTGATGGCTGTCTGAAAGTTGCTTTGTCCAAAACTGTTTTTCGATGCTAGTTGGAAGTTGGCGGCGACTTCGGTTGTTGCCCTTCTGGCTGCTCGAGTTCGCTCGATGATGATTCGAACCCTGAGGGCTGAACCTAATTCATCTCTTTCTTAATTTTTAACCTTCACTTTATTTCTATAATCACTGTTCTGATTATTAGTTGTGTTTGCAGGTGAAGATATTGCAGGAATTCGGTCCGCTTGAAGCATTTTGTCATGTAAAACAGCCCTCCCAATCATGTCATACCACCCTCGACAAAAGAGCAATAACAACTCCCAACACAAGCGATAAATGACATATGATAGTATAAGGTCCAATTCCACCTTTGCTTGATGTCGTAAAGTCCAAAGTGAGAATCAAGAAAGTGGCAACGAATCCAACAAAATTCCAGAGTTGAGTGTTGATCTTGGACTCTTAGTGTGCCATCAATGTTCAAATTGTAAATAGTTGATAAACTAGTGTAAATACTCTCGGAGGTTGATATACAGGGAAAAATTGGAAATAGTAATCTCCTATGGTTAATGTACTGTTCCATGAACTAAAGACCCAAATCCAAAAAGAACAAACCGTCAATGCTCTGTTTTTCGGGTCTTCTTGGCTCTTGTTGCTATTTCCAGTTATGCATCGTCCCCGTAATAATTCTTATGTAATTGAGTAGATTTGTACTCCGGCTGCCAAGCGTTCATGTTTGTTGGACTTTTTTTTTCAATTGTACTCTTTACTAAGGCAATGTATATGAATTTCATATATAAAAGAGTTATGTTACAGAACAAATATCTTATTATAAAGAAGTGACTAGTTCTCCAATATTGAACAATTTATGTGTTGAAAACTTCTCCATAACCCTCTCCATAACCGTAAGTCTCCCGTGAAAACCATGCTTTGGAAAGAAAATCTAACAAGCTTCAATTTTGGAGCACTTTGAATAATATGCTTCAATTTGATTTGGATTCCAAATGCTTGCAACAGGTTTTCCATACTTGAAGATTTAAATGATCATGAACTCGTTATAAGAACCAATCTTGAACATAAGAGTGTAATATCAAACAAAAATATTTCCATATAAACATATCCATTGTCAACTTCCATCATGATTTAATCTTATTGAAACTCCTCTAATGGTTTTCGGAGATTGGTCAATCTTAGAATCTTGAATTCTTTGGTCTTGGTTTGAACTTCGACATTTCATAAAGAATGAACCAATTAAACCACGTGAGATGAAATCAAAGTAAATATGAGTCGAAAATGGTCGCCATAAACCAAACAATACCACTTGATTATATTGCAAATGTCGAATTAAAATCCCATATGAATGGTCATCACATCTTGAATCCAAATCATTTTGTACCGGCAAGCTAAGAAGGTTTTAAATACCACGAGCCCGTGACCTTATTTCTCAATACAAACTTTGTCTTGACAAGCCCTTTTGATTGACGAAGGATAAACTCAATAGAATCTTCTAGAGATATCTTTAAAGCAAAATGACCCTGCACATACTCGTTAGTCGCATATGAAAGTAAGAGATGAAACGTAAGAAAACGCACAGGAAGGTGGAATTTTAAGGTAAAAAATTAGGGTGTGACACACAACACTTAATAATTATTTCTCACAACAAAAACTAAACCAAATTGTATGACTTACTAACATTAACATTAAAAACAAATAAACCATTCTAAATTTCATGAGGCCTGTACCACATCGTATTCAAACATTACTTGTCGTAGCACTATGCCTGTCTAAAGACACATAAACCTTTTCGGCTAGATACAACATCTTAAACTCAATGACATCTCGTCTCCAAATCCCTTTTTTCTTGGCATAATCGTACCAGCCCTTCCCTATAAATTTTCCCCCTCTAATATACTTCCCATTTTGCTTTGCTCTTCAAATTTCAGCGTCAAATATCTCTCCATTTTCTGCATTGACCAACACAATTGACTTCCTATTCCATGGCAAACACTTAGCCATAACTTCTCTAGGAATGAGCTAGTACGAACATTACAATAACTCACTTCAATATATATTCAATGTAATATACAGAACAAAACATGTCTAAATATCCAAATGCATTCATATACATACCAACACATTTCTCCTACTTATATAGCCGAAATTTATTTCTTTCGCCCATTTGCATTCAATCTTTTTGACTTCATCCTCATCAGAACTGAAACATAGCAAAATTTGATTTTAACTATCTATTTCAGGACTTAAACAATATAACATGCAAATAAATCAATTACGTATTAAAGACACAATTTTCCAGCAGCTTAACATTATACTCTTACAGAAAAAATTTCTTAACCAATACATATTAATTTCTCAATTTCATTTATAAACCAATACATATTACTTTTCAAATTTCATTTCTACTTGCAAATGAAAAGTTTTTTCAATGTAAATCACAACACAGACTACAATTACAACATAATACCCAATAATTCCAAGCGACTTTGCAATTTTCTTTCCAAGAAACCATACCTGCTATATCAGACATATTGAAATGTGAGACTTCCTTGACGATGACCTGCATTACAAAACATCTCATATGGTTATGCCTCAACGTTTCAAACAAAACATTTATATCTTGCATACCAAATGCAACAACACTTTCAATTATGTTTTCTTTTACCCAAACATATGATCAACTCGTTCCAACATCTCTTTCGTTGGAATCAACGTCATCTCTCTGTTTCCGGTCCTCCCTCCTTCAGATTTCAATCCTCAGCAACACCACACAATATCCATGGAACATCCACTTATATTTCCTGATAATATTGATAAATCCAACATAAAAAATATAATAAAAGCTTCGTTTCACTTTACCGATACATCTTCTCTTCGGTTACCTCTAGGAGTTTCATCGTTCCTTCTCCCTTGACCTCCGATCGCTCACGCCTCTTTCCACCATTTGACATCATTTTTCCTATTCCTTTCATTTTGATAATTAGGTTACGTTTGTAAACCTTACCTATTCCATGTACTAATGAATTTTTCCTTTTGCCAATTACAACTTATTATATCTATTATTTAATGGGTCCATCACTTTCACAATACTAATGGTCCGATTTAAACTATGTAACATTTTTTTAAATTCTTATGGTTTCACTTTTAATTAACATAATCAATACATTTAGCTATACTATTCAATTACAACTTTTTAACTTTAATTTTTTACATATATAATTATAAATTATTTAATTATATTTGTTTTTTTCTAACATATTTATGTTTAATGCATTTTTACTTTATATAACTTTTATAGCATATGTTTTGCTTTTGATTAAATTCACTCACCGACGAGTATCTGTGCGTACGAGTATCTTGGTAGTTTCTAAAATCTGACAATTGCTACTACAACGTGTTATGTACAGCTGACACATGGTCAACTATATGGTTATGATGATAACATTCCCCTAAACCCTTTAACATGATCATGTAAATGAATAATGATGCAATGTGTCATTAAGCACATAGGACCTTGCATGAATGAATTACCATTTTATTCTTTGAAATTGTAAGCATAGGAAGGTTGATACAGAAAGTAATAGGATTTTAAAATAATTCATGAAATTGAAAATCTTCAATCATTGATCTTTTTCGGGGTCAGTTTAGTCACTACAATTGTCGTGAAGAACTGATATAATCGATAATTTTCAAATTTATGAATCATTTTGAAATTTATTTATTTCAGAAATGAATTTGATCAACTGATACAGTTCTAAGAATTCAGTCCATGATTCTTGATAACTAACTCACAAACGTGAAGATTATTGACATGAAAATACTTTATACAAGATTAACAAATAGATTACAGGCATGTTCTCTGAGAGGCCTCTAGCTCATAAATAGTGTTGGACACATTATGGTCAACCACCACATACATCACTTTATATAGCCAAATGTACTTAAGGATTTGTTTGGGAGTTTGGAGCAAAAGGGAAGGGAGGATACATTATGGCCTGCCTTCAAACTCTCAAACAAAATCTAAGGAAAATTTGAAATAAATTATTAATGATAATTGAAAATCAATTATACTAATTATTAATTACTATTTTCTCCGTCCCAAATCATAAGACATTTTTGTAAAAAATAGTGTTCCAAATTATAAGTCACTTTACAATTCCAATGTAACATTTATAATTTTTTCCTAATATACCCTCGAGTATATATTATTATTCCTTCTTTCTATTATTATTCCTTCTTGCAAGTATTCATTATCATTTTTCTTCCCTATGTAATTAAGAGGGGCATTACTGTAAAGTCATACATAATTTGTCTTTCTCATATTGTAATGAGTAACTTTCTTAATTCGTGTGAAATATCCAAAACGACTTATAATTTGGGATGAATGTAGTAATTATAACAGTAATAACATCATTTAACTTAACCCCTCAAATAGTAAAGGGTCATGCTCTGCCTCTTGAGTACATAAATAACACCCATAACAATTCTAACAGTAGTACTAATTTTACCTTGAAATTGGTCGATTATAAAACTTTAGATTGTCGAGCAGCCAAATGGAACATCAAAATGACTAATTGCAGAACTGCGGATTCCAGAGCAGTAGAACAACCAATTGCAGAACTGCAGATTGCAAACTTATGACATAACAATGTGAAATCGGAATTTCAAATAATTGGTAGTTTTTTTAGGGTTTGATATTGTTATTAATATATAATAAGTGTGATTCAAACTTCAAATCATTGTTATGGTTTTAACTCGAATGACTGTAAGTTTCAATATTAACGGAAGGAAATGAAAAAAGAAGGTTGAAATCAAAAGGATATTAGGAAACTGAATGTTGGAGAAGAAGGAGAGAATTTTTGGTTTTTGGTTTCTTTAGAGATGAAGGATGCGAGGAATCTTAGGTTTTCTTGTTTTAGTTGTTATGGAATAAAACTATTATTTTTTATTCAATATTTAATAAAAAGTTTATTGTGTTTTTTTGTATAAGCAATTTTTTTATTGTGTAAATAAGGGAACTAGAAATATTTACCAAAAAAAGGAAGATAGAAAAAAATGCATTCCATCTAAGCGAAAATTTAGAAACAATTATTTAAAGTAAATAATGGCATCTGGAACTGCTATTTTAATAATAACATTATGCCGGTTAATAAAACCATCATAGTCAACCGTAAGTCATGTCAATTTTCATTAAACACCATAACTAAACCACCATAATTTATGCAATTTTTTGTAGTGATTGTGTTGCACCCTAAAATTTGACCAACCGGTTCTCATATCTGGTTGATGTTTCGACGCATTTTTGCATTCGCACTCGCATACCGCATGCATTGCATTTTCACAATCATATTGGTGTTATCAGGATCATAGCCCGTTTCCATATTTTGGACGTCTCAGACCGGTCCGGATAATCGGAGTTTCGTTTTAAGAAGTCGCGCGCTTCCCGGTGTTTTCAGCTCGCGCTGTAGTTGGTGAGGACATTTCGGTGTCCAGGTTTTGTCGTTGGTTCCACTTTGGTCACGTGTTCCCTTTTTTTAATTGAAATTAAGTGTCTTTTTGCATTTTAATAGTATTTTAGGATTTTCTAGAATTTAAATAGATTTTCGGTTAATAGAATAGAATATTAGGTTTTTATTTTAAATAGAATAGGTATAGTTTTAATATAGAGATTTTATTAGGTTTAATAGAGTTTTTAGAATAAATAGTTTTATTAATTGCCTTTATAGTGTTATAGCTTTTAATATAGAAATAATATAGATTTATTAGTCTTAATATAGAATATTATAGAAGTTAATAAATTTTAAAATAGATATAGGTTCTTTAGAATAATAGATTTTTTTAATAGAATTTTATTAGAATTAGATTTTTGTTTTTATTAATAAATAGTGATAGGGATTTTAATATAGGTTTTAATAGATTTTTGTTTTAGAGTAATAGATGTTAATAGAATTGTAAATAGATTTTAGAATTTTAATTGTTTGTTAGTTTCAATTAGAATATTAATTCATTAGAGTTAGGTTTATTAAATCATTTTCGTATTAATTAGGGTTAGCTTGCATTAATTAGGCTTTATTCATTTTTAGTATTAACTGAAGTGTTAACTATAGCATTAGTTCATTAAGTCATTAGGTTAATCATCATTAATTTTTGTTAACTGTTTTAAGTCCATTTAGTCAGTCTCTATTTCGTTTAGTCCACTAATCCTCATTATCATTTTCATTAATCACATTAATCCATCAGAGTTTCAGTATTGGGCCAGTATCCAGAAATTCAGAAAGCCCAAAGTCCAACACGCCACTTGTCTATAAAAGAACAATGCCACGCGTGTATTCAGGGGTTCGCCACCTCATTTTCTCCACTATCTCTCAGAGCCAGCACATCATTCCACACTCTCCCACTCCCACACGTGGCTCTCTGCATGCCACTCCCTCTCCCTCAGCACTGCATGCGCTCCACCTGTCCCCCACTAATCCCTCGCCGGAAACCTTCATCGGAGTACATGCAACCACCGTCAGCCGCCGTAACCACTCGCCGGAAAACATAACCGCCACCGGAAACACCAAATCTCACTGGAATCTGCCAACAATCATCAACATTCATCCATTATTCTTCATATTTTTCAAGATCATCAAGAACATCAACATAATCTTCATCAATAATCTCCAGATCGTCGCCGAAATCAACATTAACAGATCCATTTCTTGTGTTCATCCTTCTTCAAGTTAACAGAAAACTTCAAATCATCATCGGATTCTTTCATTAATCTTCATCAGGATCATCATGTGCATTCAAGATTCGCCAACAATTTCCAGATTTCTCAGCAAGCCTCCAAACAGACCTTTATCAAGAATCTTCAACAAATAGCAACTTCGTTCATCATCATCCACTCCAGATCAAGAACCTTCATCCGAATCTCTTCATGGATTTTCGTTGTTTAATAATCTTCATCGCTAAACATCAAGAATCGTCATCGCCTTAAGCTCGTTCATCTACGTTCTCCAGAAAACTGCCAGCTAGCAAAGAGCACTCATCAACGTTCGTTGAATCCTCTCCAGTTCGTCACAAGAACGCCATTGCCGCCGTGGATCTTCAATCTTCAACGAATACTTCTCCAGAGTCCGATCCTTCCAGTCCTTCATAGGCGTCACCAGCTTCATCTCTTCATCAGTTTGTGTCGCCTTCCCCGGGTTTTTCTTTACTATGAACTTTTTGGCTTAAGTATGGTTAGCTGAGGATTTAGGTTAGGTAAATTGTTAGATGGAAACACGATGAGGTTAAGAAAAGCAATCGAAACTGAGATTTGAATGGCATGGTTTGTGTTGTGTGGATGCACATTTTTTGCTGGTGAAGGAATTTTGAGCGAAAGTAGCTGAAGAGTGTGTGGGTTGAGGGTGTTTCAGAGAGGGGGGATGGAGAAACGACGCTTAGGGTTTCGGAGGAAGTTTGGTGAACAGTGTAAGGGAGAGTTAAGAGAACTAGGGTTTTGTAAAATGGATGCTGAAAGTTGATAGTCCCGGGCCTTAAGCCCAATAAACCTGTTTTGCTAACACTCCCCTCAATCTTACTCGTCACATCCCCTCCCCTTATGTGTTTTGTGATTGACGGGCCTTAAAGCCCAAAGTAGTGTTTTACTAGGCATACTCCCTTCTCTACCCTGCGCACCCCCCATGTGGGTGTTTGTGGCTTATCATAGGCTGGGCTTATTTATTTTTACTGCTGTACATCCTGATGCTTAATAAACCCCCCCCCCCCCCCTGCTATTTTTTTTGTTAAATATTTGGTGTAGAATTTTAAGTGCAATATTTTTGTTTTAGATATAGTATAGATACTTTAGAATTTTATTAATAGAGTTAATAATAGTTTAGTTTCTTATAGCTAGAGTAAGATAAAAAATGTTAGGATATTGGTTAGCATATTTTAGGATAGTTTAATAGTTTAATTGTTCTTTAGGATTCTCCTTTAGGTTAATGTGACTAAAAACCTTAGAATAAAATGTAGTTTAGATTTTAATAGTCCTTAGGATAGTATGATAAAAAAAAATCTTAGGATAAAATGTAGTTAAAAAATATCAGTATGTAGTTTAGGATTAATATTCTTTAGGATTTCCCTTTAGGATTAGTGTGATTAAAAATATTAGAATAAAAGCATGGTAAAAATATTAGGATATTTTTTTAGGTATTAATATTTTCTTTTATAGATTTATAGGATTAAATTCTTAGGGTATTATTTTCTTAGAATATAAAACTTAGGTTTTAGGATATATAGTTTAGTATTGGTATAACTTTTAGGATTTAATACACATTATACATAGAAAATTTTACGGATAAAATTAACTTAAAAAAACACTAGTTGTAGTTATAATATAGTTGGGGTATGTAGTAGTTGATTTAGGTTTAGGGAATATATGGGATATAGGGTAGATAATTAGGTTCCCTTATAAATAAATCTAGAATTTTATAGTATATTACTATTTTATTAGATTTTTGCAAATTGTATGTTGTTTGTGTGTTGCCATCTTGGGCTTTTGGTGTGTTTGGTCGGGTTTTGGGTTATTTCTTTGGGTGTTGGGCTTGGGCTTGGCTTGCTGGAGCATATGAAAGCATGGAAGAAGATTGAAGACAAAGAATTGAACTTGGAGCTTGAAGTTGCTTGTGCTTGAAGATGCTTTGTGAAGACTTAGGAGATAGAAGAAATAGGAAAGAGCTTTAGTTTAGACTAATTTCCTTTTGCAAACATGGAAAGCATCTTGTGCTTCCATTCCTCCCTATGACTAAAAGTCCTTCTAAGATATTCACATCCCTCCTTTGGAGAGATAAGTGGCTTATTTTGGACGTAGAACTTTGAGGGAACATTTCTCTTACAATGTTAAACACTTATAGGCTTCCTTTGGTTGTCAATAAGCTGTTTAACATTCAACTTAATCTGATAATCAATTCTCTTCTGGAGTGTTTACATTGAAGCTAGAAGCCTTTTGAGGATGGAGTTCATTGAAGATTGATGAAGATGAAGCTTGTGCCTGTCAAAGCTGGTCAACTGTTGAAGCTAGGTTTTGCTGTTTTTGAAGTTGTTGCTGTTTGAAGCTTGGTGATGTTCATTGCTTGTTAGTGCTGGGTGTTTTCTTGAAGATGAAGAGCTTGCCTTGAATCTTGGGGATCATTGGAGATTGAAAGTGGAGTCTCACTTGAAGGAGTTGATGTTTTGTTGTTAATCAACTGTCAGAGTGGCTGTTTTTCAAAGCTGTTGCTGTAGAAGCTGTTGTTGCTGTCTGAGCTGGTGTTGGGTGTGGTTTTCTTTGTTGTATTGCTTGTTAATTTTCCCTAGGTTTAAAGTGAATTCTGTTTCAGTTTTTCCTGTTGTTTTCTTAGGTTCGAGGTAGAGCAGGACTCCCTTGCCTGGCTTGTATTGCTGCATTCATGCATTTTACTGCTTTACTGTATATTTGCTGTTTCTTTTCCGTTTATCCCTTAGGATCTCTATTTCTCTCTGTGCAAGAGAGAAATATGACAGACATTAGGTGTTCATCCATGTATGATAACATTAGGGTAGTTTTGCTCCCCCTTTTTAACCATAGGTTTTTAGAACGTCGTTTCTCTTCTCATCTCGAAACAAATAAAAAACACACTAACATGTCAAACACAATAAAAGACAGTTCTTGCATAAAAAAACTGAAAACCAATCAAAAAACGTCATTTTTGTCCGCTTGGACCCGTAATCAAGAGAAAACCTTTTTCAGAAGGATAAAAGATAAATAAACAGACTTGTGTCGTACGTAGCCCGAACTACGTTTGCTCTGATCTTTCATGCTGTATGAAAGTACGTAGGCATAAGATGCGATATCCTAGCGAGCAACCTTCCCCCCTTCATCCGTAGTTAGGCGAACTACGTTGACTCTGATTTCTCGTTTCAAACAGGAATACGTAGGCATAGAACTGCTGTGTTCTGCCGAGTCATTTCTTTCCTTTTCTTTTTGTCTCTTGACCCTTAGTGTAGATAGAATAACAATCCGTACAAGAAAACAAGCGTGGATCCCGTTGAGTACGACGGACGTGAGGGGTGCTAATACCTTCCCCTTGCGTAACCGACTCCCGAATCCAGGAATTTGGTTGCGACGACCATTCCTTTCCCGTCTTTGCATTAGGTTTACTTCGAGCGTTTCATTTCCCTCCTTTGGGATAAATAACGCACGGTGGCGACTCTTCTGTCATAGCCGGCGCCAATTTTCGCAGTAGCGACAGATTGCAGCGGATAGTAAGCCTTTGACTGACCATTCTTTATGCACATTGCATGTAATCTACCGAGCTATGATCTTCAAAAATGGAACACGATCTAAAATCTCGCTTGAGGGACTAAACTTAAAGTCTCGTATGAGAGACTTAACTTAAAATCTCACCTGAGGTACTCAACTTAAAGTCTCTCCTGAGAGGCTCAACTTAAAATCTTTCCTGAGAGACTAAACTTAAAGTCACGCTTGAGGGACTCAACTTAAAGTATCTCTTGAGAGACTCAATTTAAAGTCATGCATGACATACTCAACTTAAAGTATCTCCTGAGAGACACAACTTAAAGCCACACATGACATACTAAACTTAAAGTCTCTCCTAATGGACTCAACTTAAAGTATTTTCTAAGGGAATTGTTGTGAATTGATGTAGCCAATAATATAGAACAAAGTCAAGAGAAAAATATTGAGTTTCTTGAACAAACACAAGAAACCCTATTAGGTTTCACAAAGGAAAAGAGAAGAAGGAAAAAGAATAAAGAATTGGTTAAATCTATTTTACTATTCACTTTATCAATAAGGGTTCAAAGATTACAAGTGAATACCAATAATTAACCTCTCCCAACGACCTGGGAGAAATAGTCTATTTATAGACTATTAAGCAAACTTAGGTTACAAGGTAACTTAACAATTAGGCTTACAAGCAAGGCCCAATTCGACATGCTAACATTCCTAGCATCTCGACGACTACGTGCTTGAGCATACTTCCACTAAATCATACAAGATTAGTATGTAAACAGACTTCTACTACAACATACAAGATCAATATGTAAACAGACTTCGACTTCATACTAAACCTTCTATCGAATCATGAAGCTACCCTTGTCGACTCTAGAGTTTGATCCGAAATACCACAAATCTCTATCTTGGGACAAACTCTACATAAAACAAGGGAACAAACTAGCTTTTATCATACAACTTTATCAACTGCATACAATGGAAAAAATTTCTACTCAGCAATATCTTGGTGATCATATCAGCAAAATTGTCATTAGTTGAAACCTTTGGCACTTGGACTTCTCCATGCTCGATTATCTCATTGACAAAGTGTAGCCTCACATTGATGTGCTTGGTTTTCTCATGAATGGCTGAATTCTTCGACAGGTGTATAGCACTTTGACTATCACATTTAACAGTGATAACTCGACCTTGAAGTTTCAGTTCCTTAGCAAAACCTTCAAGCCGTAATGCTTCTTTCACAACTTTAGTGAGGGTAATATATTCTGCTTTAATGGTTGATAAGGTAACAAACTTCTGAAGAGTCACTTTCCATCAGATTGTTGTGCTGAACATAGTGAACACATATCCAAAAATATATATTTTTGAATCCATACAACCTACATAATCAGAGTCGACAAATCCTTCGATTTCGACTTTGCTATCATCATTACAGGCTCCACCATAAATCATGACTCTTCTCAGAAACCCATTAATGTACCTGAGAACCCACTTTAATGCTTGTCAGTGCGCCTTCCCGGGATTAGCCATATACCTGCTTACAAGGCTCACTCCATACGTTATGTCTGGCCTCGCATAGACCATAAGATACATTAAAGGACCTACTATACTAGCATATGTGATGCTATTCATATAGGCTCTTTCGACTTCAGTACTAGGATATTGAGTCGTACTCAGCTTGTACTGAAAATTAGTCGGTGTTAGAATAGACTTTGAATACGACGTACCAAACTTGTTGAAAATCTTCTTTAGGTATGTCTCTTAAGATAAACACAATCTCGACTGCTTTGTATCTCTCTAGATGTGAATCCCAAGAATTCTGGAGGCAACTCCTAAATCCTTCATGTCAAACTCCTTATCGAGTTCAGCCTTTACCTTCACAACATTTTCGACATTGTTGCTTGCTCTGAGGATATCATCCACATAAAGCTACAAAATAATAAGTGAATTTCTAGGTCAAAATCAGAAGTAAATATAGTGGTTGAACTAGCTCATTGTGAAACCAATGTGTGCCATGAACTTGTCGAATCTCCTATTCCATTGTCGAGGAAATTGTTTCATACCATATAAAGACCTATTCATCTTGCACATATAATCTTCCTTTCCCTTTTCTACATACCCTTCAGGTTGCCTCATCAGGATCGTTTCATCTAGATCACCATACAGGAAGGATGTCTTCACATCCATTTGTTCAAGTTCTAGGTTGAACTTCGCCACTATGGATAACAACATTCTAATGGATCTATGCTTTACAACAGGTGAGATCACATCGTTAAAGTCGACACCTTCTTTCTGAGTGAATCCCCTAGCAATCAACCTTGCCTTAAAGCGCTTCGACATCACTCATTAAATTCCTTCCTTAACCTTAAAAATCCACTTACAACTGACTAACCTGGCTCCTGCAGGTTTCTCAATCAGCTCCCCAAGTGTTATTATCATGAAGTGATTTCATCTCATCATCCATGGCTTTCAACCATTCAGTCTTGTCTTGACTCCTCATAACTTCCTTATAATCTCTAGGTTCTTCAATAAAGACCTCACTTGCAGAAATTAAGGCATAAGCTATGAGATATTCATAACCAAGTCTTTGAGGTGGCTTGATGACTCTTCTCTACCTGTCTCTTGCTAGCAGGTAGTCATCATCTGTCTCCTCATCTTCGACATCAGCTTCTGCTTCTTCTTTGACTTCATCTGGGTCATGCAATTAAGCATCACTATGCTCCACCTCAACAATAATCTCTCCTTGTTCCAGCTCTTCTTCATAAACCTTCAAATTTGACCAATGTTATCAATTTTCTTGAAAGCCATCTCAGCTTCATTAAAAACTACATCACGACTTATGATACACCTCATGTGACCTGGCTCTAGGCACCACAGTATATAATTGTTGACTCCTTTAGGGTATCCAAGAAACATACATTTCAGAGCTCTAGGTTCGGCCTTATCTTGTCTAATGTGAGCATAGACTAAGTATCCAAATACTCTAAGTCTGTCGAGACTAGTTGGATGTCCTGACCAAATTTCTTCAGGTGTCTTCGTTCCCAAGGCAGTCAAGGGACACCTATTTATCAGATAAGTTACAGTCACAACAACTTCTGCCTAAAAAACCTTCTTCAATCCTGCACTTACTAACATGCACCTCACCTTTTCTAAAATGGTTCGATTAAACCTTTCAGCAAAACCATTTTGTTGGGGAGTCCTTGTAGTGGTTATGTGACTTGCAATACCAGACCCAACACAATAGTTGTCAAACGCCTCATTGCAAAATTTAAGACCATTGTCAGTCCTTAACCTCTTGACCTTCCTGCCAGTTTGGTTTTCGACCAGAGTCTTCCAACTTTTGAAAATTTCAAATGTTTCATCCTTAGTCTTCTAGATGAATGCCCATAACTTTCTAAAGTAATCATCAACTATGGATAGAAAATACTTTGCACCTGAGTATGAAGGATTCCTTGCAGGCCCCTAAAGATCAACATGGATGTAATGAAGGGATCCATGTGTTCTTTGTTTACCTTTGTTAAACTTCATTTTACAGGATTTACCAAATACACAAGGTTCATAAAACTCTAGTTTTTCGACCTTGTCACCACCCAGAAAATTTTGATTCGAGAATTCGACCAGGCCTCTTGTAGAAGCAAGCTTCAAGCACATTAAAGTTTTGATGAAGACAACAAGCTTTCTACATAACATGTGTTGTCTACACAACATGTATATGCAAAAAGCAAGAGATTCAAGTAAACATCAAGAATCAAGATAGTGCTCTAGCATGAGACAATTGGATCAAAGTTTCACATACAAGTTTCAAGTGTTGAAGATGGAATATTGAACATCAACTCAAAGGTATACAAAATATCACTTAAAATATCACTTCCTTTTCAACCCTTTGGGTTGAGGGGGCTGTTGGTTAGTTGGATTGTCGACTCCGGGGACCGATCATTTGGAAGTTGGCTAAGTGAGGCCTCTTCAGGACATGATGATGCCACACCTTCGGGGTATCGTATCATCACTCTTGAAAGTCTGTGACGCCGACGACCACATAGGATGCCATACCTTGTGTCAGTTGATAGGACACCTACCTGTGAGAGGGGTTGGGGCATGCAGGTAACTTGACCTCCAGACTACCAGTCTTCTTGATTGAGATTCAGTGGTATTTAAGGACAGTGTTATTGGGTCTGTTGGAGACCAGGTTGGAGCAGTGTTTTGGTTTGTTGAGACCAGGTTTGAGCAGTATTGTGGATCTATTTAAGACCAGTATTGTGGATTGGGGCTTCTCAATAGCACACTTGGTCCCTTGTGTGTGCATTTTGCATTTTGCATGACTGTTGGCATTTGCATTTCATTTTTCATATTCATTCTCGGCCGGAACAGGGAGCTTACCCGTTTTTGTCCGCTTCGTCAGTTGATTTCCCGACATTCGCATTAGACTTGAGTTAGCATCTGGAAAGATCATGGCTTCAGGAGAGCAGAACTTGGTTGTTACTCGGGCGGAGTTTGAATTGTTGAAGCACCAGTTGAGTCAGTTCATGGAAGCCATAACAGCTGTGAATCGAGGAGAGAATAACGTTCAAAGAACTACAGTGAACAATGTTGCTCAGCCGGTGCAAACCTCTGTCAGAGGTCCATATTCTCTCAATGACACAGTGTATCAAAATTTCACTTTCTCTACGCCAGATTCTCCAAGGATTGTTCCATCTCTAAGAGTTGTTCCACAGGTTAATATTCAGAACCCAAGGATTGTTGAGTATATGAGAAGACTTCAGACGTTGGAAGATCAGATTGCTGCCCTGATGAATAAGAATACTCTTGATCTGAATGCTGCGAGCATGTGTTTGGTGCCAGGTCTTGTGTTGCCTCCGAAGTTCAAGATGCCCAATTTTGAGAAATACAAAGGGGATAGCTGTCTGAAGCTACATTTGGTTATGTTCTGCAGAAGAATGACTTCACATATCACCAATGACAAGCTCATGATTCACTGTTTCCAAGATAGTTTGATCGAAACATCTTTGGACTGGTACATGCACTTGAAGAGTGATAGTATTAAATCATGGTCGGACTTAGCCAATGCCTTCGTGAAGCAGTACGACTACAACCTGGAAATGGCTCCTTTTCGCGTGCATTTGCAAGAATTATCTCGTGCGGAGAATGAATCCTTTAGGGGGTATGTGCAAAAATGGAGAGAATTGGCTGCTCGTGTTCAACCACCGATTCAGGAGAGAGAAATGGTTAGCCTCTTTTTGGGTACTCTGAAGGGCCGTTATTATGACATGATGTTCAGTTGTACAAACTTTGAGGGCTTGATGAGAATGGGAGAGCTTGTTGAGAGAGGACTCAAGAATGGAAAGATTCGAGATACTCCTTATATCCTAGTTTATAAGAATGAATCAGTTGTCAGTTCTCAAGAGGAGGGGGAAGAAGGAAGTGATGTCGTCTCAGAATCTCTAGCGTCTCAGGCTCAGTTTTCAGACACTTCAAACCAGCAGTCATATTATCGTCAGCCGCGTCAGCACGCCCGACAAAGACCAAGGAAGCCTGAAAGGCAGTTTACTTGGCTACCGGTATTGTACAGTCAGTTGTTGCCAGATTTGGCCGAAAGTGGATTAATAGTGCCGAAAGAGACTAATCCCATGATTCTGCCTTATCCTTCAGGTTCTAATGCCAGCGCCCGCTGTGAGTACCATGTGGGGACACAGGGGCATTCGACAGATGATTGTAAGGTGCTTAGAAGCCAAGTTCAGAATCTGCTAGACTCTAACAAGATCTTCATTACACCTCAGGGTTTTGTCCAGATTAATGATTCTCCTTCATCCATTTGTGTGGGTTCATCAGTTAATGTTATGGAAGACTCCTCCGAAACTGTGTGTTTGGAAGAATGTCAAACTGAGAGCTCAGTTGAATATGGAGGAAGCTACTAGAGGTTTTGGTGCCGGGTGTCGCATATGTTTTCTCTGCTGACCTATTTAGCTCTCGTGCAGTGTTGTTTGATGACCATCACCAGGATTGTTGGCTGGGGTTATTGTATTCGTACTCAGTTGTGCTTATATGTTGCTTTTGCTGGTTTTGCATATGCGTGGGAGGTGTTTATCTCCGTGCTTATAGCTTGGGTTTTCTTTGTCTTGCCTTAGATTTGTGTTTGCTTTCTGCATTGAATTATCACATAACAGGTACATCAGAACCGTGGGTCTTATTTCCTGATCTCCAGTTTGTTGCAGGAATTCCCTCAGAGATATGGAACAGAATCAGGCTGAATTGATTGAAGTCCGAAGCCAGCTAGGACAGATGATGAAAGACATGCAAGAGTTGCGTCTGGATCAGAAGATACTCAAAGAGGAAAATAATCAGCTGAAGACCCAAATGAGCTTGATCATGGAAGTCGTCAAGAATGTGCTTAGGAAAGAGGGTGATTAGCTATCTGAAGCCGCAGTGAAGAAGCTTGTTCCACCTGTGCCTGTGGAACCCGTGCCTGTGGAAACTGAGCTTAAAAAACGTGTTGATCAACACCAGCAACAACAACAAAGGATGCATCCGGCTCAACGAAGAATTCAGGAGGGGAGGCCAAAGAGGGTATTTAAGGTGCCGCCTTCAACGTATGCTGAGCTCTTTCAGACTTTATTAGGTTTGAAGCTGGTGGAAAAAAGAACATTGTCCCCACTCACGGTAACGAAGATTCCTTATGGGTATGATGCTAGTAAGCAGTGTGAATTTCATTCCGGGGCACCCGGACATGATATGGAAAGGTGTCACGCTTTTAATCACAACGTTCAGGACCTGATTGACGCAAAAGTTATTGAATTCATGCTAGGCGGCGTAATTGTACCTAATGGTCTTATCCCAGTTGGTGCTAAAATGATGGACATTCCCGAAGCTGCCGTAGATCAGAAGTATATTCTGCAATCATTGGTGTCAGAATCCCCCTGTCCTCAGTTGCTGCTTGTGTCTAGACCAAGCCTGAGGGTGAAAGCGCTTGAACAAAATGAGTCCCTGATAATCCAGACTCGACCTCCAAGTGGTTCAACTGTTCAAAGTCAACAATCTGTCCAGTCTTTGCAACAGACGTCAGCTCCTCTCCAGAGTCAGCAGCCTTATCGTTATCGGTCAAACCTGCGTGCTAGGCAAAGCCCAATGAAGTCATAAAGGCAATTCACCCGGTATCCATTTTAAGCGGGATGGTTTCAATAAGCAACTTTGAAGATGGTTGGTTCAGCAGCAAGTCAGATGTGAAAGCCCGATTCTCGGAAGCTGGCATTTTCTTGTGTTTTATCTTGTCATTTCTTTATGTTTGTAGTTCCTTTCCTGTTCGAATTTCAATATTGTTTGTAAAACTTGTTGCTTTCAATTGATAATAATGAAATGAGTATGCAGTGTTTTGATTAAATCCATTATGTTCAGCTAATTGCTTTTTACAGATATCCAACGCTTGGTTAAGCGGAATCCGGGGAGGATGACGAAAACAGATGACGAATAAGCTTCCGATATTGTATGCTTTTGAAATAAAACCTGCTGATGATGTACAGGCATTGTTTCAAATCCCTAAAACACCGGAGTTATAAGGAAGATAATCCCTTGTCAACCCCTTTGAGCCTAGTAGTAGGAGTTTTTTTTTTCTAAAAACGAAAAACCCTTAATCTTAACCTGGGGCAGGGTAGGTTAGCTAATTTGACCGAACGTCCAAAATGCAAAAGGAGTGTCCGTTCGAGGATCAATCACACCTGTATAGGTCGTTCCTAAAAAAAACCACAATGGGTAAAACGTCAGGAGTGAGACAGTCATATTATTCTCCAAAGAATCAGACAACCAGTGTCACATGACTTGTTCAAAAAAAAAAAGAGAATCAAAAGCCCGCTAAGTCGGAATTTCAAAACAAGTGGCTTAGGAAAAAATTAGGGCATCCCGCGGGACTTGAAAATCAAAAGAAACTCCAAAGAGTCAGTCCAGGCAAAAGTTAGGGAAAGAGAAAAAAAGGAAAAAGATGAAAAGGATTACAAAAGAAAATCCAGAAGCGAGAATCAGGTCGTGTGACCCCAAGTGTCAAAGACGAAGAGCGAGTGACTGTCACTCTCGAAAATCGTAGTTTCTCGAATTGTCACTCCTATCTTTCAACCTCTAAGAGGTGAGCGCTAAGGTCGAATTAGCTGAACATAGGACCGGAGATCATCAAGGAGAATGGGTGGGTTAAAATAAACTTTGAGCCTTTATCCTTTCTTTTAAAACCGTGAACCTGGTCACGTTACAACCTTCAAAAGTCCTAATTAAAGCAGGTTTGTTTCGAGAGCATACTTCGGTAAAGATCGCGTTGAAACTGACTCCTAAAACGGTTCTTCTTACCATGTTGGTACTGAAGTTGATATTCTGATAAATGATTTGTGCATTATGTGTCGTAAGCTGTTTTTTCCATTTTTCCAGTGAACAGATTGGATGTCAAAACTGTCATATGCATTGCATTAATATATCTTTTATGCAGAACAACTTGTTTTACTTGCGAGTAAGCACTTGACAGCAGGAAAGTTTCCTACAGTGGAAAGTCTGATCAGGATAGAATGCAGAATGCCCGAATGTTCCGTGAGTCGAGGCAAGCTATTATCGATAGATCCCTAGTGAGGTCAGCCATCCGAAGTCGTTATTTCGGGGCAATCAGGTCGAGATTCGGCAAATCTCTCGTAGTTAGAGGCACTACACCGAATCAGTCAATCAGGGGCAAAGTCATTGCAGACAGGTGATAACACGAAATCGTATATATATATATATATATATATATATATTGATGCATAATTCAACTGATGTTTGACTATTTTTGATCCGATTTCAGGTTCTTTCCATGTTATTTGTCTGATATAATCATGTCTAAACAAAGCAATGTGAAGAAAAGAAGCAATTACAGATGAAATATGGACGAAAACCGGATGAAAACAACATGAAAAACGCAGAATGCATATTTTGCTGTTGTGACGACCGTCACAACTCCATGACGACCGTCACACGGGTGGCGACCGTCACACACCGTGACGACCGTCATGCAGGCAAAAACGCGCAACTTCAATTGAACGTGCAAAATACAGTTCCAAGTCCCAAATAATGGACCACTACTCCCTGATATTTCTGCCTCTAAGTCCACCTTCTTCAAATTACAACCGTTATAATTCTATTTCTATAAAAGGGGAAGGAGGGGAGCTGAGAAGGGGAGCCGCATTCAGACAACGAAGTGCTGCCAATTTATCTTCAGAGCAACCTTTCCATTTTTTCTATTCTTATTTGTTTCTCTTTTCTTTCTCTGCATTATTTGATATTTTGTAATTCCCATTTCCCTTGTACGATTAATTGGCGCAAAGACCAGAATCCTGCCAACATTTGTGGAGGATCTGCCCAAAGGCCAATTGGAATATTTACAGGTTTTAAATTTTAATCGTAATTTCAGTTTTCACTATGATGCATGTTATTATTCATTGTTTTTATTTATGTTTTACCTTTCCCAAATCCATGTCTAGCTAAATCAGAGTAATCGATATGTAATAATAATTCAGACGGGATTTGATAATAACCGGTTGAAAACTTTCCTTTTCAAAAGTTGTTTATGGTCTGAGTGTTTAAATTTATTTACTGAATAAACGTTCGTCGCGAAAGCGAGAACTTATTTAAAAGTAGTTTTGCCACGACAGTGGGAAATTAATTAAGGTACGAACCAACAAGCGACAGCTACGGTAAGACCAGATAGTAAACACTAGTCATTTGTTTTAATAACAGCGAAAGCACTTTAAAATGAATTAGAACTTAGAGATTTCCAAAAAATAGTTTTAACCCCGAATGGGACACGAAAGCGTACATCCGACCCTTAGAATTATGACTAGCGTCAACAACCATCGTGAGACGAAAGTCTTCAGATCACTATTTTCTGCTTAAATAAATTCTGAAAAATATTTCATATACCGGTAACTTGTCAAATCCCCGAAGAACATAATTACTGCATATCGATTCACGTAATTATAATTCAAGTAACGTTTTTAGTTCCCTTTAGTGACAAAAATTATTTCCCCAAACATTATCTACCTAGCTAAACATAGTAACTCCCGAGAACACTAGTTTGATTACGAGTCCCTGTGGGATCGATATCTTTTATTACTACGCGATAGACTGTGCACTTGCAGTTAAGTTGTATTAGACATAGAAAGTCGCGATCAAGTTTTTGGCGCCGTTGCCGGGGACCCGTTTAGTCAATAGTGTAACCTTCTGTTACGCTGTATAGACTAGGTTAACAATTTCATTTTTCCTTTACTAGTTCTGTCGATTGTATGCCAAGTAATCGCCCACAAGGCGATATCTTAAAACCTTCAGTCGCAGAACTAGAGCGCTTCTTACATTTAAGAAGTTGCATCATTGAGTACCAACTAAAACATAACATTCCCGATCCTCTCACTCCCATTCCCAAATCCGAAGAAGAATCAAAGATGGCCGAAGGACCTCAAAACAAACTGCTGAAGGCATACACTACACCCTCTCAGATGGAGCCTAGAAGTAGCGTTGCTGCCCCAGCTATTACGCGAAACGATTTTGAGCTGAAACCCTCATTGCTGTCAGCTGTACAACAAAACCAATTCTCAGGAAATGCAACTGAGGACCCAAACGAACATTTAACGAAGTTTGTACAATACGCAGACACAGTGAAAGTAAATGGAGTAACTCCAGACGCAATAAGACTTCGTCTTTTCCCTTTCTCTCTTAGAGACAGAGCGTGGACATGGTTACAATCCTTACCATCCAACTTCGTTACGACGTGGGAACAGTTGAAGAATGTTTTCTTAGCGAGATATTTTCCGCCAAGCAAGACTGCTATGCTTAGAGCTCAAATCAACGGATTTTGACAAAAAGATACTGAATCTATTTACGAAGCATGGGAACGATTCAAAGATATGATGAGAACATGTCCTCACCATGGTCTAGAAGACTGGGTGACAATCCATACTTTCTATAATGGGCTCTTGTACAATACCAGACTAACGGTAGACGCCGCCGCGGGCGGTGCACTTATGGATAAGCCATACGACGAAGCCTATCAACTAATCGAAAACATGTCTCAGAACCACTGCCAATGGGGAGGTGAACGCACTCCAACAGAGAAACCCGCAGCGAAAGGTGGGATGTACGAGATCAGCTGCCTTGAAAAGTTCAACGCCAAAGTAGATGCTCTAGCACAGAAGATTGACAGTCTGACCGTTAACCCCACTGCAACCGTCGCTGCCGTAACTCCAAACTGCGAGTTATGCGGAAGCACCACTCATAATGCGCCCGAATGCCCATTGCTGGCCGGAATCCCACCAGACCAAGTAAATTATGCTCAAGGAAATCCTTACGCAAATACCTATAACCCAGGTTGGCGAAATCATCCAAACTTTTCTTACAAAAGCGATAATGCATTGCAAATGCCTACTGCTCCGCCAGGATATCAGAAACCAGCCGCTGCTCAGACTGCACCTAGGAAATCAAACCTCGAGTTGATGATGGAAAAATTCATAGCTACTCAAGCTCAAACAAACAAAGAATTCCTGAATCAAAACATACACACTAGCGAGCAAATTAAACAGCTGGCTGGAAAAGTAGACGCTTTAGCCACCCACAACAAAATGTTAGAAACACAGATATCACAAGTGGCTCAACAACATGCCTCTGCTGTCGCACCCGCTAGCACATTTCCTGGACAACCCGAACAGAATCCAAAAGGTCAAGCAAATGCTGTAATACTAAGAAGTGGAAAAGAATTGGACGAACCGATCGATCCGAGGACCGAAAGCTCAACCATGCAACAAAACCCAACTAAACAAGCAGAAAAGGAATCCGAGTTAGAGAAGAAGGAAGACAACGAGAAGGAGGATACCGCAAGGGAAAAAACTCAAGCACCTCCAGCGCCATATAAACCACCTATCCCTTATCCTCAAAGATTAATAAACTCCAAAACTTCAGGACAGTTTAAGAAATTTGTAGAGCTCCTTAGACAGTTGAATATCACTATTCCTTTTACAGAAGCGATAACTCAAATGCCGTCATACGCTAAATTTCTCAAAGAAATCCTGTCAAATAAGAGAAAGATCGAGGATAACGAAACAGTTACACTTACTGCAGAGTGTAGCGCTATTATTCAAAACCGCATGCCTCCTAAATTAAAAGACCCAGGTAGTTTCTCCATACCCTGCATCATAGGAAAGTTCGTAATAGACAAAGCTCTATGCGATTTAGGAGCCAGTATCAGTGTTATGCCTTTATCTATATGCAAAAAGCTGAATATGGGAGATCTAAGACCAACCAAAATATCCGTACAATTAGCTGACCGATCAGTAAAATATCCCGTCGGAATACTGGAAAACGTTCCAGTACGCATAGGACAATTCTACATCCCAACCGACTTCATAATCATGGACATCAAAGAGGACTCTGTTACCCCAATTATCCTAGGAAGACCGTTCCTAGCTACAGCCGGAGCTATTATAGACGTGAAGAAAGGAAGGCTAACATTCGAAGTAGGAGAAGAAAAGATAGAGTTCATTCTCACTAAGTTCTTACAAGCACCAGCCATAGACGATACCTGCTATTTAGTAGATGTAATTGACAAATGCATAAGAGAACTTGAAAATGAAGAGACCACGTATTCAGAAATAATAAAGATTCAAATACCTGATATTTCTGAAGACGGTGATTGGCGTAAACCATATAAAGACGACAACCTAAGCGAAAGCTTAGCACTGACCCCAAACCATATGCCAGGTCCGAAGAACCCATCTTTAGAACTTAAAACACTACCCAAAAACCTTAGATATGAATTCCTAGACGATGAACTAAAAAGACCAGTGATAGTCAACGCCGACTTAGGACAATTAGAAACCGAAAAGCTATTAGAAGTCCTAAAGAAGTACCCCACCGCGTTAGGCTATAACATAAGCGATCTAAAAGGTATAAGCCCTTCGATCTGTATGCATCGAATTACAATAGAGGAAGACTGTAAAACCTCTAGAGAGCATCAGAGGAGACTGAACCCCATCCTAAGCACTGTAGTCAGAGATGAAGTAAAGAAATTGCTAGATGCAGGAATCATCTATCCAATCTCCGATAGTGAATGGGTTAGCCCAGTTCATGTCGTACCAAAGAAAGGAGGAGTCACAGTAGTTAAGAACGAAAAAGGCGAATCAATAACAAAAAGAGTCGTGACTGGAAGCAGGATGTGCATTGATTATAGGAAGCTTAACAAAGCCACACGAAAAGATCACTTCCTGTTACCCTTCATAGACCAAATGTTGGAAAGATTAGCCAAACATTCATATTTCTGCTATCTAGATGGCTATTCATGATTTTTCCAAATTCCCATTCATCCTGATGACCAAGAAAAGACTACATTCACATGTCCTTATGGTACTTTTGCTTACCGCCGAATGCCGTTCGGACTTTGTAATGCTCCAGCAACCTTCCAAAGATGCATGATGGCAATCTTCGCAGATTTCATAGATGACATCATGGAAGTATTTATGGAGGATTTCTCGGTATGTGGACAAAGTTTCGAAGGATGCCTACAAAACTTAGAAATGGTATTAGAACGTTGTGTAAAAGTGAACCTCGTCCTAAATTGGGAAAAATGCCATTTTATGGTCCGACAAGGAATAGTTCTAGGACATGTCATATCGAATAAAGGAATTGAGGTCGACAAAGCTAAAATAGAGATTATAAAAGATCTCCAACCTCCAAAATCCGTACGAGAAATACGGAGTTTTCTAGGACATGCCGGTTTCTACCGAAGATTTATAAAAGATTTTTCAAAAATCACAAAACCTTTGACCGGCCTGTTGATCAAAGATGCTGAGTTTGTCTTTGACGACGACTGTCTAAAAGCATTCGAAACATTAAAATCAGCCCTTATCACCGCACCGATTATGCAACCACCAGATTGGCGACTACCGTTCGAAATCATGTGCGATGCGAGTGACTATGTCGTAGGCGCAGTTCTAGGACAAAGGAAGGACAAGAAACTCCATGCCATTTACTATGCCAGTAGAACCTTAGATCCTGCCCAAATGAACTACGCTACAACAGAAAAGGAACTTCTAGCAGTTATATTTGCGCTTGACAAATTCCGTTCTTACTTAGTAGGAGCAAAAATTATCATATACACAGACCACGTTGCCATTAGGTACCTAATAAGCAAAAAGGATGCCAAACCAAGATTATTGAGATGGATCATGTTATTACAAGAGTTTGACTTAGAAATCAAAGATAAGAAAGGAACCGAGAACGTTGTTGCAGATCACTTATCCCGAATAGAAGGCATCAAACATGAACCAGTACCGATAAATGACGATTTGCCGTACGAACATCTGATAGCCAAATTAGAAAGTGACATGCCTAACTTAATCTCGGAAGATCCAGAACTCGAAAAAGCCGTAGAAGTCGTCTATGCCCAAGTCACATTACCTTGGTATACTAACATCGTTAATTACCTAGTTGCAGGCGTGCTTCCACCGGATCTCACTTATCAGCAAAAGAAGAAATTCTTCCACGATCTGAAACAATATTATTGGGACAAACCTCTACTCTTCAAGAGAGGGGCCGACAACATATACCGTCGCTGTGTCCCAGAGGAAGAAATAGAGAATATCATTTCCCAATGCCATTCAGCACCATATGGTGGTCATGCTAGTACATCCAAGACGTGCGCTAAGATTCTCCAAGCCGGCTTATTCTGGCCTAACCTCTGGAAATACGTTCACATCGCTGTGCTAAAATGTGATCGATGCCAACGAACTGGCAACATCTCATGACACGATGAAATGCCTCAGAAAGGAATCTTAGAGGTAGAAATCTTTGACGTATGGGGAATAGAATTCATGGGACCATTCCCGCCTTCTTTTGGTAATAACTACATACTCGTCGCTGTAGACTATGTGTCTAAATGGATAGAAGCCATTGCTGCTCCAACAAATGACGCATGAGTAGTAATCAAACTCTTCAAAAACATAATCTTTCCTAGATTCGGTGTACCCAGACTCGTCATTAGTGACGGCGGATCACACTTCATATCACGAATCTTTGATAAACTTCTTTCTAAATATGGAGTTCGACACCGAGTAGCTACACCCTATCATCCGCAAACTAGCGGACAAGTAGAGGTCTCGAACAGGGAAATAAAACAGATATTGGAAAAGACTGTCGCTACCTCAAGGAAAGATTGGTCATCAAAGCTAAACGAAGCTTTATGGGCTTATAGGACCGCTTTTAAGACACCAATAGGTACTACACCCTACAAATTAGTTTACGGTAAATCCTGTCATCTCCCTGTAGAATTAGAGCATAAGGCCTTCTGGGCCATTAAAACACTTAATTTCAACTACACCGAGGCAGGAGAAAAACGAATCTTGAACTTACACGAATTAGAAGAACTTCGATTAGACGCTTACGAAAATGCCCGTATCTACAAAGAACGAACTAAAAAGTGGCATGATAAACATTCAGTCAAGAAACAATTCAGTGTGGGAGACATCGTACTGCTACTTAATTCAAGATTAAAACTCTTCCCAGGTAAACTAAAATCTATGTGGTCTGGACCTTTTGAAGTGACTAAAGTACTTCAGAGTGGAGCTGTTGAAATTACCGATAAGACGAATGCCCCGTTTATCGTAAACGGGAAACGTCTAAAACATTATAATAAGAACGAAAATAACCCTCAAGTCTGCAGTATAGCATTGCTTGAGCTTCCAGCTCAAACACCCGAATAGCTTGTCACCAAGCTATCGTCAGGCTTTAGACGTTAAAAACAGCGCTTACTGGGAGGCAACCCAATTTTTCCCGCATTTTCCTCGTTACTGTATTTCATTCTCATTTTTATTTAAAATTCTACTTTGAAACTTTAACAAAAATTCTAAACTTAAAATGGCTACTATTTTTACTTTTTTTTTATTTTCATATTTTATTTTATTTTTCTCTTTTATTTTTTGTTTTTACCGCCTTTCGTTTTTAAAAATCCTGACTTTAAATTTCTGTTTTAAACTTTTCAGGATTTTAAAAGTCTTCAAAACCTTCCTCCTGTTTTTCTCCGACTTACCTGCGAGTATGGCTGCGTACGACTTCACAAAGGTTCATTTTCGAGGATTAGCTCAAAAGGCAAGATTTGAAGCGTTAACTGAGAGAGAAATAGCCTTAACACTGTATTATGATAAGTCTACCATGGAGAAACTAGGAATTACTGACAGCATCCAATACCTGTTTAATCAATTAGGCTGGGAGAACACTACTTTGAAAACCCGTTTTGCTACCTATAAGGACCTCACCTACGAATTCCTTAGTTCCTTCATGTACTTACCCAACTATGGTTTTGGATCCAACACAGAGCTGATCACCTTTAGGATGTTTGGAATGGACCAAACCCATAGCCGGATGTCATTAGCTAACCTCCTAGGATTTCCTAGCGGACCACATGTGTTCATCAGTGTAGAAGATGACGATCTTGATTTTGAACTCAACCAGTTCTGGGGTAGAATCACATGCGACTATCACCCTGAACCAGACAGAATGTATAATGATGAGATTCATAACCCAGCTTTCAGATACTTTCATAAGATACTAGCTCACACCCTTTTCGGAAAAGAAGAAAATATTACTACAGTATCTAAAGAAGAGTTATTTATCATGTTCTGTGCTTTTCAGGGCCGTACAGTGAATGCAGTACCTTTTATGATGAGATCTTTCCGCCGCCTCACTCAGGACCCACAATCACCTATTCTAATAGGAGGCCTCGTGACAATGATTGCCCACGAGCTTGGCCTTAGATTCCACCTAAATGCAAGCACTAGTTTTGGCACCATCCGACCCATGAATATCCAGTTTTGCTTTAACAGGCGCATTTTAAGAACTATGGGACCTGGACCTTACGAGTACCTCATCAATGACAAACCTGTCCAGCTATTCACATTGCTAAATCATCAGATGACAAGTATCCATAACAAGGACAACTGGGTTTATGAATTGGATGAGCCTATGGGACCTCCTTCACCTCAATCAACACCACATAATTACATGTACGACAGTGATCACATCTCTGAAGCACATGATTATATGTACTATGAGGATGTTGTATCAGAAGCCGAGGTAGACCCTACGACCCCTCCGCATTACAACACCTATCCTGAGCCCATTCCTGAGGAAACCACTGACAAAATGGATACTGTTCTGCACCGATTAGACAACGTTGACGCAGCTCTAACCACCGTAAAAGAAGACATCACAAGCATACACAACGAACTCGTAGTCTTCATGGACTTAGTCTGTGACCAGCTCGACTACTACGCCCGGAAGTTTGATGAATTGAAGGCACGAAAAGACTAGATATTAGCATTAGATTTAGTTTAGTTTAGTTTTTCTGCTTTCCGTCCGTTTTCAATTATTTTGACTTTTGCATTGTTAATTTCCTTATGTATTACATTACAATCATTCTAATTACTTGTTATTTCAATTATATTCTTTATTCATTTATTCTGTTTTTACATTATCCTTTGTTTATTGGCCGATATAATACATTGCTATATCATTTATACCCCTAAAATTCATTGCAAGAACACCCCCAAAGCAAAATTCTGCGTTCTGCAGATTTTGCTGGTGTGACGACCGTCACAGATGCATGACGCCCGTCACACAGGTGACGACCGTCACAGATACGTGACGACCGTCACGAGCCCAAAACTGTTATCTGCTATAACAGGGGTTGCGTTTTCTCTCCCACTCACATCCTTTCAACTCCCAATCATCAAAAACTCACACCCCACTTCCAATTTTCGTTTTCCCCACCTTGCTCCATATATTCCAACTCCCCTTTCAACTTCCTAATCCACTTCTGTCACATTTTTCACTCCGCAGAACCAACTAAATCCACATTTCCTCAGCATCCTCCAACAATGGCGAGAAACAACGAAACCCCAGACCTCAGCAGTATCGTGTTCAGCGACGACGACTCCGAAGACAAACAGCGGGCCAACTATATCGCCTTCCATCAACGGTCGCTACAGCCGACCCACTATCCGCATATCCCATCGCTCACGGAGCCCGGCCTCCTTGACGACGTCACTTGGATGCTCCAAAGAGCCGACATCTGGAACCTCTGCACAAATCCGCAGCCGACGTACGAACAACTCACCCTCGAGTTCCTTAGTTCGTTCACCTACTTCACTTCCAGCGGCGACCTCAGCCAACACTCCAGTGCCGCATGCTTCCGTATGTTCGGCACAAACTATCAACTGAACCAGAACCAGATTGCCGCCATCTTACAATTCCCTCGCGACGACAATGCTCACCGCCGCCTGTAACACCCCCTTCTATACCCCAAATAAATGCATATAAAACAATTAAGCACATACAAATTATCAGAGTAAAAAGGTTTTATAATAAGGTATAAAAGAAGAATGTCACAACTTCACCAATAAAATACTTTAACATTTTGCTCCATAAGATATGTAACATTTTCAAAATTAAGCGGAAGATCAAATCATTTAATCGTTTCGAAAATATTAATTTAAATGCACATAAGTCATCCAGATTAATACGTCATATCAGTTAGATTACAAAACCACATCAGCTGATACATCGCAATGTATCACAAAAGAATGACTATACTAGTCTAACTACCCGGTGTTACATATCAGAGCAGCCGACTCAAAAGAATGAAGACTAACTTCACAAAAGGACTCCAGCATCCTAATCTGCAATGCCTCATAGAGCATTATAAAACAGCAGAAGGGTGAGAAATATAACCATAATAATCAAAGCATAAGATTATATATGTATATAGGTATTCGTATAACACATATTCACATTTCTCACCACACTTCATTCTCTTAGTCATATATATTTACCACACATATATAGACAAACATGGATATTCACAAAGCATTCCCTCATTATGCATACACTTACAATTTCCACAATCTCATCATTCACACATAAGCATCCCTTCATGCATATGTCATATATCAATGTGACTCAACAACTCAATGCAACTCATGCAATGCGGTACCGACTCTCGTTATCTTTTTTCGGTTTTCACTCTAAATCGGGTCCACCCTTCTAGACCGATAACTTGTTATCTTTTTTCGGTTTTTACATTAAACCGGGTCCACCCTTCTAGACCGATAACAACCAAGCCCGTCCCCTAGGCTTCAAACCCACCCTTCTAGGTTTGGGACAAGCCACTAGTTTCCACGAAACTAACAGATATTGCCTCTTGACTGAATAATGCATGTACAATCAACCAATCACAATAAATGCACTTAAGACCGTTCCCGCGTCTTAATCCCATGCATTCGAATAATTCACCCCTTCGAGAATTTCATCATGATTGCACATACAACATATATCAAACATTTATCAATGTATTCATTTCACACATCATCATCATCAACAACAATGCACACATATCACATATGTTCCCATGCATTCACACAACAATCGCATACATATATGCACTCACAATTCATTAGACGATACACATACATTCCTCATTGTATTCCCATGTATCTCTAATTATCACAACAATCAAGGTATTCACATTGCAATACCAATCATACAATTATAAGTTATGCACACATATTCAAAATGTTCTCATGCATACACATTACATAATTGTATACACATCGAGCATTCGCAAATTCATTAAATAATACACACATAATCACTTATTATGTTCACATGTATTTACACTTGATGCAATTAACCTTTGAATCATAATTCTAGGATTCACGCCCGTAGGCTACCCACAGCACACATTATCACAATAGATCATATCTATATTCATATCATAAGGTATCCACCTATGTGAAACAACCAAACCATCTCCACATGATCAACACAACAAAAGAAGAATGCTGTCAAACTCGCCCATATTCGCCTGGCGAGACCCCGCAGCGAACCTTCGCCTGGCCTTCGCCTGGCGAACTCTCTCAGCGAACACTCGTTAGGCTTCGCCTGGCGAGACTTCCCTACGAGCCCAAGTCAGTAGCTACTGACTTCATTCGCCACCATTCGCCAGCACCCCCGCTGGGCGAACCTTCGCTATCCACCTTCGCTTGGAGAACTCGCCAGCGAAGTCCACTGGGACTTAAACTTAATTACTCGCCAGCATTCGCTAGGCTTCGCTCGCCTGGCGAGAGCCAGCGAACCTGCGCAGAACAGAATTTCATTCTGTCTTCTCCTTCTCAATCCATCATCAACCAAACCTCAAACATCCAAATCAGTACAAATAACATCAATACATGTTACCCGACTATTCTACGGCATTATTACTCAGTTCCAACCGATTAAATCATCAATCTACCGAATATCCAACATTTTGCCCTAAATGGAAAATGATGGAAACTCTACCAAAACCCCAACCCAACATATATAACATCATACAATGATCAAATAGAAACATTTCTCACCCTTACCTCGATTAATCGGAGCTTTGATGTTGGTTCTTGATGATTTCCACTTTTCCTCTTCTTCCCTTCTCTTTCTCTCCTTTCTTCTTCTTTCCTCTTTCTTTCCAAATGTTTTCTATCTTTCTTTTCTTTTCTTTCTCTCTTATATAATTCCTTTATTTTCCTTCCTTCCAATTTCCTTCTCAATTCTCTATTAATTCCAATTAATAAAAATTAATTCCAACATTAATAAAAATCCCACTAAATCAATTAATTACTACAATTAATTATTTAATGAAATTTGGGCTGTTACAACTCTCCCCCACTTTAGGAATTTTCGTCCTCGAAAATGTTACCTGATTCAAACAGCTCTGGATAAGACTCTTTCATCCGACTCTCAAGCTCCCAAGTAATATTTCCACCAGCCGGTCCTCCCCAAGCGACCTTCACTAAAGCAATCTCTTTACCTCGAAGCTGCTTCAGTTTCCGATCCTCAATCTGCATAGGTGATGTCTCAACAGTCAGGTTATCTCTCACCTGCACATCATCTATTTGGACTACATGAGACGGATCCGCAATGTATTTCCTCAACTGAGATACATGGAATACGTCGTGAAGATTAGCAAGCGACGGTGGTAAAGCCACACGATAGGCCACTTCTCCTATCCTTTGCAAAATCTGATAAGGACCAATGAAACGCGGCGACAACTTGCGCGACTTTAGTGCCCTACCAACACCTGTCATCGGAGTGACTCGAAGAAACACATGATCTCCCTCTTGAAATTCAAGTGCCTTCCTCCTCTTGTCATAATAACTCTTCTGACGACTCTGAGTAATTCTCATCTTCTCTTGAATCATCTTGATCTTATCAGTAGTCTGTTGAACTAACTCGGGTCCAACAACAGAACTCTCTCCGGATTCGAACCAACACAATGGTGTCCTACACCGCCTACCATACAACGCCTCAAATGGTGCCATACCAATACTCGAATGGAAACTGTTGTTGTAGGTAAACTCAATCAAAGGCAAGTAGCTATCCCAAGCTCCTCCTTTTTCCAATACACAAGCTCTCAAAAGATCTTCAAGCGACTGAATCGTCCTCTCCGTCTGACCATCAGTCTGAGGATGATACGCTGAACTCAAACGCAACTTAGTACCCAAAGCACTCTGCAAGCTCTCCCAAAATCTCGAAGTAAACCGCGGATCTCTATCCAAAACAATACTTAACGTAATACCATGCAGACACACAATCCTCTCAATATACAACTTAGCCAACTTCTCCAAAGGGTAATCCATACGCATAGGAATAAAGTGAGTAGATTTAGTCAACCTATCCACGATAACCCAAATAGCCTCAAAATTACTCGGCGTCCTCGGCAAACCCGATACAAAATCCATGGAGATACTATCCCATTTCCACTCAGGAATAAACAACGACTTCATCAAACCCGATGGCTTCTGATGCTCAATCTTCGACTTCTGGCAAGTCAAACAAGAATATACAAATTCTGCGATATCCTTCTTCATACTAGGCCACCAAAATACTTTCCTCAAATCCTGATACATCTTAGTAGCACCCGGATGAATATTCAATCCGCTACGATGTCCTTCCTCAAGGATGCTCTTCTTAAGCTCAACCATGTTCAGAACACAAACTCGATCCCGACATCTCATAATACCATTCTCATCAATCCGAAAATCACCACCTTGGCCTTGGTTGGTTAAAGTCAACCGATCCGCTAAGCTCAAATCCGATTTCTGTCCTTCTCGAATTTCATCCAAAATACCACTCGTAAGCTTTAACATACCCAACTTAAATCCAAAAGAAGTTCTCTCACATACCAAACTCAAATCTCGAAATTGCTCGACCAATTCTAACTCTTTCACCATCAATGCCGACATATGCAATGATTTCCGACTTAATGCATCCGCTACTACATTCGCTTTACCCGGATGGTAGTTCAAGCCAAAATCATAATCCTTCAAAAGTTCAAGCCATCTTCTTTGTCTTGCATTCAATTCCTTTTGATCAAAAAGATATCTCAAACTCTTGTGGTCACTAAACACTTCAAATCTTGCGCCAAATAAATAATGCCTCCAAAGTTTCAACACGAACACAACGGCAGCCAACTCTAAGTCATGCGTCGGATAATTCTTCTCATGCACTTTGAGTTGTCTCGAAGCATAAGCTACAACTTGAGTATTCTGCATCAACACACCTCATAAACCCATCAAAGAAGCATCATAATACACAACGAATGGTTCTTCCGGATTTGGCAGAATCAAAACAGGAGCTGTCGTCAACCTTCGCTTAAGTTCTTGAAAACTTGCTTCACACTTGGCGTCCCAAACAAAGGCTTGACCTTTCCTAGTCAACTGCGTCAACGGCAACGATAACTTAGCGAATCCTTCAATAAACTTCCGATAATAACCGGCTAAACCAAGAAAACTTCTGATCTCAAAAACTGACTTTGGAGTCTCCCATTGCGACACCGCTTCAACCTTCGACGGATCGACCGCAATACCACTACTAGAAATCACATGACCAAGGAAACTAACTTCCTTCAACCAAAATTCACACTTAGAAAGCTTCGCGAACAACTGCTTCCCTCTCAGCACAGATAACACAATCTTCAGATGCTCGACATGCTCTCCTTCACTCTTTGAATAAACCAAGATGTCGCCGATAAACACCACCACAAACTTATCCAAATAAGGATAGAAAATCCTATTCATGTACTCCATAAATACACCTGGTGCATTAGTCACACCAAATGGCACCACGGAATACTCATAGTGTCCATACCTCGTCCGAAAGGCCGTCTTCTGAATATCCTCAGCTTTCACACGGATCTGATGATACCCAGATCTCAAATCAATCTTGCTGAACACGCTTGCACCAACCAACTGATCCATCAGATCATCAATCCTTGGAAGTGGATACTTATTCTTAATAGTCACCTTGTTCAATTGTCTGTAATCCACACAGAGCCTCATAAAACCCTCTTTCTTCTTAACCAACAATACCGGTGCACCCCACGGTGACACGCTCGGACGAATAAACCTCTTCTCAAGCAAATCCTCAAGTTGACTCTTCAACTCTTTTAACTCTGAGGCCGACATACGATATGGAGCCATCGATATCGGTCTAGTTCCAGGAATCAAATCTATCGAAAACTCCACTTCTCGCTCCGGCGGTAAATCCTTTATCTCTTCAGGGAATACTTCCGGAAAATCTATAACAATGGGAAAGGCATCAATCTCTTCACTCTCACCAATTCTCAAAGTTTCCATAAGCATAAATACCTCAGCCCCATCTTGTACCGATTCCTTCACTTGTTTCCTCGTCATAAACAAATCCCTTTCAACATCCGAATCAGGAAAAATAACCGTTTTGTCAAAACAGTTAATATAAACATGATTGAATTTTAACCAATTCATTCCAAGAATGACATCAAGTTGATCTAAATGAAGACACACTAAATCAATCCCAAAATCTCTACCGAAAATACTCAACGGGCAATTCAAGCAAACATACGGTGTAGTTACCGAACCCATAGCAGGAGTATCAATAACCATACCGCCACCAATCACAGACAACTCAAGATTCAACCTTCTAACACAATCCAAAGAAATAAAAGAATGCGTAGCTCCGGTATCAATTATAGCGATCAAAGGTGTACCATTAATGAAGCACGTACCTCGGATCAATCGATCGTCGCTAGCAGTCTCAGATCCAGATAGAGCGAACACTTTCCCGCTCCCTTGATTCTTCTTCGGCTTATCGCACTTGGTACTGATGTGCCCTCGCTCACCACAGTTATAGCAAGTAACACCCGCACCGCTTCTACACTCTAGAGCCTTGTGGCCTGGCTTGCCACACTTAAAACACGTCTTCTCAACACTTTTGCATTCAGGAGCACGATGTCCCTCTTCACCGCACCTATAACATCTCACCGGAGTAGAAACTCCCCCACTTGGTTTCTTGCCAAAACCAACCTTTTGTTTCCCCTTATCGGCAGAAGTTATGTAAGGTTTTCCTCTGAATTGACCTTTTCCTTTCTTATCACTTAGGCTCTTGTAGTGGCTGGACCTAGCCCTACTGTCTTCGTCATAAATTCTGCTCTTGTTAACCAACTCAGAAAACCGCCTGATTTCCTGATATCCAATAGCTTGTCTAATCTCGGGTCTCAAACCGTTCACAAACTTGAGGCACTTAGACCTCTCAGCATTACCAGTATTATAGTGAGGACAAAATTTGATCAACTCCTCAAATTTCGCCGCATACTCAGCAACCGTCGAATTACCTTGCTTCAACTCAAGAAATTCGATCTCTTTCTTCCCCCGCACATCCTCTGGAAAATACTTCTCCAAAAAGGTTTCTCTAAACAAATCCCACGTAATCACAATCTCATCTTCCTCAAATCTTTGGCGAGTATTACCCCACCAATCTTCAGCTTCTTCTTCGAGCATATGAGTCCCAAACTGCACCTTCTGTGCATCCGAGCAATTCATAACTCGAAAAATCTTTTCCACGGCTTTCAACCAAATTTGTGCCTTGTCCGGTTCATGAGTTCCCTTGAAGACCGGAGGGTTATTCTTTTGGAATTTCCCCAAAGCACGGAATCCATCATCAACATGATTCCTCACATTCACATTGGCCTGAGGATTCTGCCCAATTGCCCCAGCCAATCTCGTCAATGCCTCCGCAATCGCTTCGTCGTTCCTCCCTGCAACCATCTTACTAATTCCCACAACAGAACCACGTAAGAACAACCAATATTGATAATGCATCACATGCATATCAATAACACACAGGGAAAAACACTCTAACAAGTTGGCCGGACGGACCGACCTGCTCTGATACCACTATTGTAACACCCCCTTCTATACCCCAAATAAATGCATATAAAACAATTAAGCACATACAAATTATCAGAGTAAAAAGGTTTTATAATAAGGTATAAAAGAAGAATGTCACAACTTCACCAATAAAATACTTTAACATTTTGCTCCATAAGATATGTAACATTTTCAAAATTAAGCAGAAGATCAAATCATTTAATCGTTTCGAAAATATTAATTTAAATGCACATAAGTCATCCAGATTAATACGTCATATCAGTTAGATTACAAAACCACATCAGCTGATACATCGCAATGTATCACAAAAGAATGACTATACTAGTCTAACTACCCGGTGTTACATATCAGAGCAGCCGACTCAAAAGAATGAAGACTAACTTCACAAAAGGACTCCAGCATCCTAATCTGCAATGCCTCATAGAGCATTATAAAACAACAGAAGGGTGAGAAATATAACCATAATAATCAAAGCATAAGATTATATATGTATATAGGTATTCGTATAACACATATTCACATTTCTCACCACACTTCATTCTCTTAGTCATATATATTTACCACACATATATAGACAAACATGGATATTCACAAAGCATTCCCTCATTATGCATACACTTACAATTTCCACAATCTCATCATTCACACATAAGCATCCCTTCATGCATATGTCATATATCAATGTGACTCAACAACTCAATGCAACTCATGCAATGCGGTACCGACTCTCGTTATCTTTTTTCGGTTTTCACTCTAAACCAGGTCCACCCTTCTAGACCGATAACTTGTTATCTTTTTTCGGTTTTTACATTAAATCGGGTCCACCCTTCTAGACCGATAACAACCAAGCCCGTCCCCTAGGCTTCAAACCCACCCTTCTAGGTTTGGGACAAGCCACTAGTTTCCACGAAACTAACAGACATTGCCTCTTGACTGAATGATGCATGTACAATCAACCAATCACAATAAATGCACTTAAGACCGTTCCCGCGTCTTAATCCCATGCATTCGAATAATTCATCCCTTCGAGAATTTCATCATGATTGCACATACAACATATATCAAACATTTATCAATGTATTCATTTCACACATCATCATCATCAACAACAATGCACACATATCACATATGTTCCCATGCATTCACACAACAATCGCATACATATATGCACTCACAATTCATTAGACGATGCACATACATTCCTCATTGTATTCCCATGTATCTCTAATTATCACAACAATCAAGGTATTCACATTGCAATACCAATCATACAATTATAAGTTATGCACACATATTCAAAATGTTCTCATGCATACACATTACATAATTGTATACACATCGAGCATTCGCAAATTCATTAAATAATACACACATAATCACTTATTATGTTCACATGTATTTACACTTGATGCAATTAACCTTTGAATCATAATTCTAGGATTCACGCCCGTAGGCTACCCACAGCACACATTATCACAATAGATCATATCTATATTCATATCATAAGGTATCCACCTATGTGAAACAACCAAACCATCTCCACATGATCAACACAACAAAAGAAGAATGCTGTCAAACTCGCCCATATTCGCCTGGCGAGACCCCGCAGCGAACCTTCGCCTGGCGAACTCTCTCAGCGAACACTCGCTAGGCTTCGCCTGGCGAGACTTCCCTACGAGCCCAAGTCAGTAGCTACTGACTTCATTCGCCACCATTCGCCAGCACCCCCGCTGGGCGAACCTTCGCTATCCACCTTCGCTTGGAGAACTCGCCAGCGAAGTCCACTGGGACTTAAACTTAATTACTCGCCAGCATTCGCTAGGCTTCGCCTGGCGAAGCTTCGCCTTCGCTCGCCTGGCGAGAGCCAGCGAACCTGCGCAGAACAGAATTTCATTCTGTCTTCTCCTTCTCAATCCATCATCAACCAAACCTCAAACATCCAAATCAGTACAAATAACATCAATACATGTTACCCGACTATTCTACGGCATTATTACTCAGTTCCAACCGATTAAATCATCAATCTACCGAATATCCAACATTTTGCCCTAAATGGAAAATGATGGAAACTCTACCAAAACCCCAACCCAACATATATAACATCATACAATGATCAAATAGAAACATTTCTCACCCTTACCTCGATTAATCGGAGCTTTGATGTTGGTTCTTGATGATTTCCACTTTTCCTCTTCTTCCCTTCTCTTTCTCTCCTTTCTTCTTCTTTCCTCTTTCTTTCCAAATGTTTTCTATCTTTCTTTTCTTTTCTTTCTCTCTTATATAATTCCTTTATTTTCCTTCCTTCCAATTTCCTTCTCAATTCTCTATTAATTCCAATTAATAAAAATTAATTTCAACATTAATAAAAATCCCACTAAATCAATTAATTACTACAATTAATTATTTAATGAAATTTGGGCTGTTACAACTCTCCCCCACTTTAGGAATTTTCGTCCTCGAAAATGTTACCTGATTCAAACAGCTCTGGATAAGACTCTTTCATCCGACTCTCAAGCTCCCAAGTAATATTTCCACCAGCCGGTCCTCCCCAAGCGACCTTCACTAAAGCAATCTCTTTACCTCGAAGCTGCTTCAGTTTCCGATCCTCAATCTGCATAGGTGATGTCTCAACAGTCAGGTTATCTCTCACCTGCACATCATCTATTTGGACTACATGAGACGGATCCGCAATGTATTTCCTCAACTGAGATACATGGAATACGTCGTGAAGATTAGCAAGCGACGGTGGTAAAGCCACACGATAGGCCACTTCTCCTATCCTTTGCAAAATCTGATAAGGACCAATGAAACGCGGCGACAACTTGCGCGACTTTAGTGCCCTACCAACACCTGTCATCGGAGTGACTCGAAGAAACACATGATCTCCCTCTTGAAATTCAAGTGCCTTCCTCCTCTTGTCATAATAACTCTTCTGACGACTCTGAGTAATTCTCATCTTCTCTTGAATCATCTTGATCTTATCAGTAGTCTGTTGAACTAACTCGGGTCCAACAACAGAACTCTCTCCGGATTCGAACCAACACAATGGTGTCCTACACCGCCTACCATACAACGCCTCAAATGGTGCCATACCAATACTCGAATGGAAACTGTTGTTGTAGGTAAACTCAATCAAAGGCAAGTAGCTATCCCAAGCTCCTCCTTTTTCCAATACACAAGCTCTCAAAAGATCTTCAAGCGACTAAATCGTCCTCTCCGTCTGACCATCAGTCTGAGGATGATACGCTGAACTCAAACGCAACTTAGTACCCAAAGCACTCTGCAAGCTCTCCCAAAATCTCAAAGTAAACCGCGGATCTTTATCCGAAACAATACTTAACGGAATACCATGCAGACACACAATTCTCTCAATATACAACTTAGCCAACTTCTCCAAAGGGTAATCCATACGCATAGGAATAAAGTGAGTAGATTTAGTCAACCTATCCACGATAACCCAAATAGCCTCAAAATTACTCGGCGTCCTCGGCAAACCCGATACAAAATCCATGGAGATACTATCCCATTTCCACTCAGGAATAAACAACGACTTCATCAAACCCGATGGCTTCTGATGCTCAATCTTCGACTTCTGGCAAGTCAAACAAGAATATACAAATTCCGCGATATCCTTCTTCATACTAGGCCACCAAAATACTTTCCTCAAATCCTGATACATCTTAGTAGCACCCGGATGAATATTCAATCCGCTACGATGTCCTTCCTCAAGGATGCTCTTCTTAAGCTCAACCATGTTCAAAACACAAACTCGATCCCGACATCTCATAATACCATTCTCATCAATCCGAAAATCACCACCTTGGCCTTGGTTGATTAAAGTCAACCGATCCGCTAAGCTCAAATCCGATTTCTGTCCTTCTCGAATTTCATCCAAAATACCACTCGTAAGCTTTAACATACCCAACTTAAATCCAAAAGAAGTTCTCTCACATACCAAACTCAAATCTCGAAATTGCTCGACCAATTCTAACTCTTTCACCATCAATGCTGACATATGCAATGATTTCCGACTTAATGCATCCGCTACTACATTCGCTTTACCCGGATGGTAGTTCAAGCCAAAATCATAATCCTTCAAAAGTTCAAGCCATCTTCTTTGTCTTGCATTCAATTCCTTTTGATCAAAAAGATATCTCAAACTCTTGTGGTCACTAAACACTTCAAATCTTGCGCCAAATAAATAATGCCTCCAAAGTTTCAACACGAACACAACGGCAGCCAACTCTAAGTCATGCGTCGGATAATTCTTCTCATGCACTTTGAGTTGTCTCGAAGCATAAGCTACAACTTGAGTATTCTGCATCAACACACCTCCTAAACCCATCAAAGAAGCATCACAATACACAACGAATGGTTCTTCCGGATTTGGCAGAATCAAAACAGGAGCTGTCGTCAACCTTCGCTTAAGTTCTTGAAAACTTGCTTCACACTTGGCGTCCCAAACAAAGGCTTGACCTTTCCTAGTCAACTGCGTCAACGGCAACGATAACTTAGAGAATCCTTCAATAAACTTCCGATAATAACCGGCTAAACCAAGAAAACTTCTGATCTCAAAAACTGACTTCGGAGTCTCCCATTGCGACACCGCTTCAACCTTCGACGGATCGACCGCAATACCACTACTAGAAATCACATGACCAAGGAAACTAACTTCCTTCAACCAAAATTCACACTTAGAAAGCTTCGCGAACAACTGCTTCCCTCTCAGCACAGATAACACAATCTTCAGATGCTCGACATGCTCTCCTTCGCTCTTTGAATAAACCAAGATGTCGCCGATAAACACCACCACAAACTTATCCAAATAAGGATAGAAAATCCTATTCATGTACTCCATAAATACACCTGGTGCATTAGTCACACCAAATGGCACCACGGAATACTCATAGTGTCCATACCTCGTCCGAAAGGCCGTCTTCTGAATATCCTCAGCTTTCACACGGATCTGATGATACCCAGATCTCAAATCAATCTTGCTGAACACGCTTGCACCAACCAACTGATCCATCAGATCATCAATCCTTGGAAGTGGATACTTATTCTTAATAGTCACCTTGTTCAATTGTCTGTAATCCACACAGAGCCTCATAAAACCCTCTTTCTTCTTAACCAACAATACCGATGCACCCCACGGTGACACGCTCGGACGAATAAACCTCTTCTCAAGCAAATCCTCAAGTTGACTCTTCAACTCTTTTAACTCCGAGGCCGACATACGATATGGAGTCATCGATATCGGTCTAGTTCCAGGAATCAAATCTATCGAAAACTCCACTTCTCGCTCCGGCGGTAAATCCTTTATCTCTTCAGGGAATACTTCCGGAAAATCTATAACAATGGGAAAGGCATCAATCTCTTCACTCTCACCAATTCTCAAAGTTGCCATAAGCATAAATACCTTAGCCCCATCTTGTACCGATTCCTTCACTTGTTTCCTCGTCATAAACAAATCCCTTTCAACATCCGAATCGGGAAAAATAACCGTTTTGTCAAAACAGTTAATATAAACATGATTGAATTTTAACCAATTCATTCCAAGAATGACATCAAGTTGATCTAAATGAAGACACACTAAATCAATCCCAAAATCTCTACCGAAAATACTCAACGGGCAATTCAAGCAAACATACGGTGTAGTTACCGAACCCATAGCAGGAGTATCAATAACCATACCGCCACCAATCACAGACAACTCAAGATTCAACCTTCTAACACAATCCAAAGAAATAAAAGAATGCGTAGCTCCGGTATCAATTATAGCGATCAAAGGTGTACCATTAATGAAGCACGTACCTCGGATCAATCGATCGTCGCTAGCAGTCTCAGATCCAGATAGAGCGAACACTTTCCCGCTCCCTTGATTCTTCTTCGGCTTATCGCACTTGGTACTGATGTGCCCTCGCTCACCACAGTTATAGCAAGTAACACCCGCACCGCTTCTACACTCTAGAGCCTTGTGGCCTGGCTTGCCACACTTAAAACACGTCTTCTCAACACTTTTGCATTCAGGAGCACGATGTCCCTCTTCACCGCACCTATAACATCTCACCGGAGTAGAAACTCCCCCACTTGGTTTCTTGCCAAAACCAACCTTTTGTTTCCCCTTATCGGCAGGAGTTATGTAAGGTTTTCCTCTGAATTGACCTTTTCCTTTCTTATCACTTAGGCTCTTGTAGTGGCTGGACCTAGCCCTACTGTCTTCGTCATAAATTCTGCTCTTGTTAACCAACTCAGAAAACCGCCTGATTTCCTGATATCCAATAGCTTGTCTAATCTCGGGTCTCAAACCGTTCACAAACTTGAGGCACTTAGACCTCTCAGCATTACCAGTATTATAGTGAGGACAAAATTTGATCAACTCCTCAAATTTCGCCGCATACTCAGCAACCGTCGAATTACCTTGCTTCAACTCAAGAAATTCGATCTCTTTCTTCCCCCGCACATCCTCTGGAAAATACTTCTCCAAAAAGGTTTCTCTAAACAGAACAGAATTTCATTCTGTCTTCTCCTTCTCAATCCATTATCAACCAAACCTCAAACATCCAAATCAGTACAAATAATATCAATACATGTTACCCGACTATTCTACGGCATTATTACTCAGTTCCAACCGATTAAATCATCAATCTACCGATTATCCAACATTTTGCCCTAAATGGAAAATGATGGAAACTCTACCAAAACCCCAACCCAACATATATAACATCATACAATGATCAAATAGAAACATTTCTCACCCTTACCTCGATTAATCGGAGCTTTGATGTTGGTTCTTGATGATTTCCACTTTTCCTCTTCTTCCCTTCTCTTTCTCTCCTTTCTTCTTCTTTCCTCTTTCTTTCCAAATGTTTTCTATCTTTCTTTTCTTTTCTTTCTCTCTTATATAATTCCTTTATTTTCCTTCCTTCCAATTTCCTTCTCAATTCTCTATTAATTCCAATTAATATAAATTAATTCCAACATTAATAAAAATCCCACTAAATCAATTAATTACTACAATTAATTATTTAATGAAATTTGGGCTGTTACACCGCCTCACCGAACAGTTCCAGCACGAAGCCTTCTTGCTCTGGTACCAGTTAACCGAAATCAATGCCGATGGCTGGGATTCTCTACACGCAACGCATATCCATAACCCGACCATCCGGTATTTCCACCGAGCACTGAGCAACACCATCTTCGCCCGGGATAGCAACCATAAGGTGAACTCGAAAGAGCTCTTCTTTCTCCACTGTGTCTTCAACAACGAGCCCATCAACGCCGCTCCGTTCCTCCTGGCCCACATTCAAGCCAACTGTAACCGTGGCTCTAAGCCATTTTACTTTGACGGGATTGTTACTTCCATTGCACTCGGGTTGAACCTCGGTGACCGCCTCCAGCATCTCCATGCCATTCCCTCGGTGTTCCTCGACACCGACCACTGCAGAGCTTCTCACCTTATCCGTTCCAGGGCCGATGGCAAGTACCACCCGGTCGTGCGTGGCAAAACCGTCAGAAGTATCATCCTGCCATCACGCACCCGGATGCACCCAGAGGATCGTGCCAACTGGCTATTTGACCTCAATGCCCCTGCTGCTGCCGCTTCTCCGACTCAGACTCACAACCAAGGTTCTGATGACGAAATCCAAGATGAGTTGGACAGACCTGAGCAACCGGAGGCATCGCAACAACTTCCTTCCGAAGGCACATCCTACCGCCGCCGCCGCCATCGTCCAGAGCCCGACTACTCTGAAGAAGACCCCCTCCGATCCCTCGACCAGCAGGCCCAGATACTCGCTATGATGCAGCAGCAGAATCATCGAGCAGAGCAGTTCGAAGCTTGGTATCGGACCCAAATGCAACAACTCCAAACCGGCCAGGAAACCATTACTGAGAACTTGGCGAATCTGACCTTGCAGTTCGAAGGACTCCGCGACTATGTCTATCACACCGGAGCACTGGACCTTGAGGCCCGTCGCGACCAAGTCAGAGCCAGAGGACGCGAGAGAGGACGTGACCGAGGTAGAGGCCGTGATTAGTTACTCTTTTCCTTATTTGTTTACTATATTTTCAGTTTCTTTGTATTTTCATTTACTTGTATTTCCCTCTCGCATTCTTTCAAATCAGTGGGGACACTGATTGAGATAGTGTGGGAGCGGAGTGTTTATTTCCCATTCCCTTGTACTTTTAATTCCGTAATTTCAATTCGAACATTTTCACGTTTCAGCAAATAAAAGCTCTTTTATATATATCTTTTTCCGTTACGCAAACATCCCCACTTTATTCGACATAAACAAAAACTTTTTCGTTCGCTCCTCAAAAGCAAAAGCATCACGAGAATGCGCCCAAGTTCAAACCAAGTTTTGAAACTCTGAGGAGACGAAAATTCTAACAAAACCAGTACCGTCCTGACACCTTAGACCTCCGGTTTATGCGAGTCGGTTTCACTACCTACGTGTACCAGTTTCAAGTGTCTACGCAAACTCAGCCCCAAGTAGTTTATACTAGCAGTCAGCACCATCCTAAAAGACTTCTAAGCGAGCGACCAATGCAAATAAGTGTATGATCTCCAAAAAGATGAAAAATCATGAAAAGAAAGCCATTTAGCCCAAATATAAAGACGCGTTCCCTCTAAGTTAGGTGCTCCCCACCCGAGCATTTAGCCCAACGGTACGAAAACTCATTGAAAAATCAATGGTATAAGCTTATGAGCAATGAAAAAGATCAAAACAGAAAGGAGATCATATTCACTAATAGGTCGACTTTCCATGAAAGTGTATGGACAACGGGCTTAATGTGATTGCGCTAGAACAAACAGGGTGAACTTGACGCGAGAACCTTGACACCAAGCTACAGTAGCATGACTGGTACCGATTTGCATAAGAAGGAGACCTCCGAAGACTTGTAGTCCAGTGTCGTCACCGTACTCGTTTTGTTCTTACTAAGAATCCCGGTTTTTCCCGACTTTGTGAATGAGGAAGCTGCCTCGTGCTTGCCGACTTTTTCCTATTTTACTTGAGGACAAGCAATGATTCAAGCTTAGGGGAGTTTGATAACACGAAATCATATATATATATATATATATTGATGCATAATTCAACTGATGTTTGACTGTTTTCGATCCGATTTCGGGTTCTTTCCATGTTATTTGTCTGATATTTTGCAGGTATTTGATAATCATGTCTAAACAAAGCAATGTGAATAAAATAAGCAATTACAAATGAAATATGGACGAAAACCGGATGAAAACAACATGAAAAACGCAGAATGCATATTTTGCTGCTGTGACGACCGTCACAGCTCCATGACGACCGTCATGCAGGCAAAACTGCCCAACTTCAAATGAACGTGCAAAATACAGTTCCAAGTCCCAAATAATGGACCACTACTCCCTGATATTTCTGCCTCTAAGTCCACCTTCTTCAAATTACAACCGTTAGAATTCTATTTCTATAAAAGGGGAAGGAGGGGAGCTGAGAAGGGGAGTCGCATTCAGACAACGAAGTGCTGCCAATTTATCTTCAGAGCAACTTTCCATTTTTTCTATTCTTATTTGTTTCTCTTTTCTTTCTCTGCATTATTTGATACTTTGTAATTCCCATTTCCCTTGTACGATTAATTGGCACAAAGACCAGAATCCTGCCAACATTTGTGGAGGATCTGCCCAAAGGCCAATTGGAATATTCACAGGTTTTAAATTTTAATCGTAATTTCAGTTTTCACTATGATGCATGTTATTATTCATTGTTTTTATTTATGTTTTACCTTTCCCAAATCCATGTCTAGCTAAATCAGAGTAATCGATATGTAATAATAATTCAGACGGGATTTGATAATAACCGGTTGAAAACTTTCCTTTTCAAAAGTTGTTTATGGTCTGATTGTTTAAATTTATTTACTGAATAAACGTTCGTCGCGAAAGCGAGAACTTATTTAAAAGTAGTTTTGCCACGACAATGGGAAATTAATTAAGGTACGAACCAACAAGCGACAGCTGCGGTAAGACTAGATAGTAAACACTAGTCATTTGTTTTAATAACAGCGAAAGCACTTTAAAATGAATTAGAACTTAGAGATTTCCAAAAAATAGTTTTAACCCCGAATGGGACACGAAAGCGTACATCCGGCCCTTAGAATTATGACTAGCGTCAACAACCATCGTGAGACGAAAGTCTTCAGATCACTATTTTCTACTTAAATAAATTCTGAAAAATATTTCATATACCGGTGTCGCTACTGCGAAAATCGGCGCCGGCATGACAGAAGAGTCGCCACCGTGCGTTATTTAGCCCAACGGAGGGAAAGGAAACGCTCGAAGTAAACCTCTCAAAAAAATGGGAAAAGGTATGGTCATCGCAACCAAAACCTGGATTCGGGAGTCGGTTACGCAAGGGGAAGGTATTAGCACCCCTCACGTCCGTCGTACTCGACGGGATCCACGCTTGGTGTTTATAAAGAAAAGGGTGTGTTTATCTATCTACGCTAGTGGTCAGTCTGAAAAGAAAAGAAAAAGGACAGGACTCGACAGAACATACGTTGTTCTGGGCCTACGTACTCCCTCGTGCAATGGGAAAGTCAGAGTCAACGTAGTTCGACTACCTACGTCTAGACGGGGGAAAGGTTGCTCGCCAGGACCTCGCGTCCTGTGCCTACGTACTTCCACACGGCATGGAAGATCAGAGCAAACGTAGTTCGACTACGCACGACACAAGCTGTTCAAGTGTTTTTTATGGGAAAATGCACCTTAACCAAGGGTTTTCACAGTCCAGGAGGACAAAATGTTTTGATGTTTGTTCAAATCTTTTAACGGAAGAAGTGAATTCACTTTTGTTTTATCCTTTATTAAGTGTTTTTCTGTTGTTTTGAGAAAGGAAAGAGACACCCTAAAACTATGGTTGAAAAGGGGAATCTACCTAATGTTATCATGCCTGGTTAACCAACCTAATGTCTATCATAACTCCTCCATAGCAGAGAAGTTAGAGCTCCTAAGGGATCATGGCAACAGGACTAAACAGCAAACAGGAATCACTGCAAAGTAAAGAAATACTGGAAATATGCATGAATGCAACAACCACACAAGCAAGGCACAAAGGCCACACACCACAGAGGCAAGGGAGCTCAGCTCTACCAAATACCAGCAAGCAAAGCCACTCAATAACAATCAAGCAGAAGGAGGACCACCTCAACTTCTCATGCACACAACTCCTATTTCTAAGATGTACCTATCTCAAAAATATCTAGATGAACCCCTAAGTCTAATGCAGCACAGCACCACACAAGTCAATCAACACAAAGAGAAGGCTAACCAGCCTGGCAAACTCCTATCCAAAAGCCAGAAACTACCCTGAGCTAGACCCTAAACAAACCTACAACAAAACCCTAATCTACCTCTGAGCAAAACCCTATGCAAAACCCTAATCAAATCTCTAAGCAAAGCCCTATGCAAAACCCTAAACAAATCTCTAAGCAAAGCCCTATGCAAAACCCTAATCAAATCTCTAAGCAAAGCCCTAAAGCAAAACCCTAATCAACCCTAAAACAAATCTCTAAGCAAAGCCCTAAAGCAAAACCCTACACAAGAGAAATCAATTCCAGTCTTCAAGCTTCAAGACAAGCTTACCAAAGAAAGGGAGCTAAGTAGGCAGACTCCAGTGCCTTCCTCAGGAAAGTACTAGGAGGCTCCTCCTTAGGAATCATATCCCATGCGGCTCAACAACTGTGATCGGTTTACATTCCTCCTCAGGAGAAAGTAAACTCACATGAAGGCTCCAACATCATTGGATACTTGAGAAATCCTACATGAACTAAGGGAACTAAGTGAACAGACCCATAGTGCCTTCCTCTGGAAAATACTAGGGGGCTTCCACTTAGGAATCATATCCCATGTGGCTCAACAACTGTGATCGGTTTACATTCCTCCTCAGGAGGAACTAAACTCACATGAAGGCTCCAACATCATTGGATACTTGAGAAATCCTACATGAACTAAGGGAACTAAGTGAACAGACACATAGTGCCTTCCTCAGGAAAATACTAGGGGGCTTCCACTTAGGAATCATATCCCATGTGGCTCAACAAATGTGAACGGTTTACATTCCTCCTCAGGAGGAACTAAACTCACATGAAGGCTCCAACATCATTGGATACTTGAGAAAGAGGTGAGAAGAAAGAATGAAAGACATCCATAGTGCCTTCCTCAGGAAAGTACCATAAATTTCCCTCAAACTTCAGGATCTCAAACCTCACAAACAGAGAGCAAGCTCCTAGACTAGGACCTCAAACCATGCATCCTTGCAAGCTCCACCAAGACTTCATCCCGCCTCCATCTTCAAGAAGAAACCACAGGCCCTCAAGCCAAAAGAAACTATCTCTAAAGTTCAACCACAGTTGAACTTCAAAGTCAGAAGCCCTCAAGACTTCTCCTATTCTCAAGCTCAATCACAAATAACAGAACACCCTATAAAAATCTACCAAAAATCTAGGGGAAACCTACATGCCTCTATGATCCCAAGATCAGATCTCAAAGCCTAAGTCAACTTCTAAGGCTACTAAACAATCCCTAACATGTGAATGGCCAAGGGTTAACCAGCAAGTTATGAGGTCTCTACTCTCTAATCCTAAAACAACATCAATCAATCTCTAAAAAATCCACAAAAATCCTATGGGGAGCATGCATCAGTCTAGTATAACATACTAAAAAACTAAAGCCAAAATCAATACCAAGTGAGAAAAATAAAATCAACAAGGCAGACACATTACAAACCAATTATTCAATACCAATTAAAATACGAAAATGCAAACAAAAATGAAAATGCATGATCAAATTAATATTTTTGCACCCTAAAATTCTAAATGGAAATATGAACCTACAGAAAAAGAAGGGAATTAATTGGGTACTCCTACTATTTTTTGTGCATTATTTTCTAACAGGATACAAAATGAAGAAAATTAAAAAAGAAAATAACACAAAAAGGGGGGTGGGCGAATAGCAACAACTCTAGTTACTTCCAGACTGGGCCCAAACTGAGGGGGTGCGCGTAGCAATTGGGGCTTAAGCCCAAACCTAAATCCATTCTTTCACATTCAGGGGGGGGGGGGGGATAGCGAGTAAAGAGGGGGGTGCGCTTCAGCAAACTCAGACTTGGGCTTAACCCAGCCCAAACCCTAACCCAAATACCAATCCACAAAACCAGACTCTCCTCTCCTAAACCCGTCTACTGTTCATCACCCAAACCCTAATGCGCCGTCTCTTCTCCTCTCTGAACTCCCCTCACGAACTTCTCTCCAACACCTTCTGAAACTCTCAAACCCTAACTCAATCACCTTCTTCCTCAGTTCAACGCCATCAACAACAAACCTTCAAGAACACCGTCATCACCACTCAAAACCACTTAAAACTCAGCTAAACACCACAACCTAAGCGTTCACCTAAAAGACTAATCCTGCATCTAAGACGCACATGCAAAGAGCAGAAGGAGAATAAAATGGAACCTGGAAAGACGAATCAGGATTTGAAGCTCTTTGAAGAAGTTCTTGTTGGAGCTCAACGGAGGTACACGAACGGAGATGAACGCCTTGAAGAAACTTGGAAATACCACTCACCGAAGCGAGACATGCAAGGATGCTCTTGAGCGTTTCAAACAAACTGAAGTTCTTATGGCTCAATTGATGTTCTTGGAAGAAACCGAAACGAGATCCTCAACAAATGGAGGAAACGTCAAAGATCTGGAGATTCTGAACTATGGAGATGATGAAGATGACCTAATGGATGAAGATCTGGGAAAGTGCAAGAACGGATGAAGATGTTGAAGGTTTTCTGGAAAATGATATGAAGAAACGATGAAGATGGTGACGAACACGACGGCGATCTTGGAATATTGCTGGGAAAACGAAAGAACACTATTGAAGGTCCTGATGAATAATGCTGATAAATCTGAAAAAAATGGCCGGATGAAGGTTCTATGAGTTTTCCGGCGATTTGTTGATGAAGGTGGTCGGAGAAGATTGGAGGAGATCGGATGAATTTCTGGAGAAAACAGAAAACTTGCAGTTTCCGGCGTCTGGCGGTGGTCCGGTGACGGTTAAGGCTGCCGGCGGTGGGACAGTCAACGGATTTGCATGGCCGGCGGTGTAATCCCGGTGAGGCTTGGTGAGGCAACAGGTGTCACGGTGAGGGCCTGCATGGAAGACGCGTGGAGCTGGGAGAGGGAAGTGGGAAACACGTGGTGAATTCTGGGGTGAAGTGACTTGTGAGGTGGGGCCTTCTGAAGTACACGCGTGGCAGCTTATATAGGGGACACTTGGCACTGCAAATTTTTCTGGACTGAAATGGACAAAATGGACTGATATGATTTGGGCCTCCCAAAAACCATTCTGGGCCCACGAAAATGATATCAATTGGACCAAAAAAACTGAAACAAAAAGGTTAATGACAATTAAATGGATTAAAACTAATTAAAGATTTAAACTTCAATTAACTAACAATTAAAACTACAATTAAATCTAAATGAAAATTAAACTATTCTAACAAACTCAATTAAAACCTAACTAATATTAAACTCTAATTAAACTAATTAAATCCTAACTAAATCTAAAAGATGATTAAAATCTAGTTAAACTCTATTAAACCAAAAAAAGAAATAACATCTAATTAAACTCTATACTAATCACTAGACTAATGAAAAAACCTTTATACTAATAAAACTCTAATGATCTCTAACAATTCCACTAATCTCTAATAAAAATAGAAAAACTCTAATAATATCTAAACAAAAATAGATGACAACTATTAATTTCTATTAAAGCAAAAATACCTATTAAAAAATATTCTATTAAACTATCTATTAAAATCCTATTATCTAAGATCTATTAAATCTATATTATTTATTTAAAAGAAATTCTATTATTCTTATTAAAACTTTTAAAAACTATTAAAACCTATTAAAAAATTCGACAAACGGCTATTAAATCCTAAAAATGCAAACAAAGGCCAATAGCCAACACAAAGGAGAGCGCGAGACCAGATCGAAGCAACCGTCAACCCCGGGCATCAGAATATCCCAAAAACCACCATGTAGGCTGAAAACACCGAGGAACGCACAATTTCCCAAAAATAAAACCCTGATTATCTAGACTGGATCTGAAATATCCGGTAGATAAAAACCAAGCTGTAACTCTGACATCCTCTGTCTGTGTATAAATGTCATGCATCTGATATGCAAATACGAATTGAACCATGAATCAGATAGGAGAACCGGTTAGTCAAATTTTAGGGTGCAACAGCTGCCCCTATTCAAACGGCTTGGACCTGAATGGGTGAAGAGCGCTCAGCCTTCACACGTTCGAAGGTAAATGACGGTTGAATATCAATGAAACCCTAAAATTTGCCAACCGCAAAAATAAATTGCGCACACCACTTCTTGGGGAGAATTAACCAGGGAACTGATTTCTGTTGCCACAGCGACAACTAAACACCTATCCATCCACCCGCTTATGAAATAATCTGATATTGTCCATGGACCATCCCATTCCGAAGAAGAGGGTATACACTGAACAGTGAGAAATTGTTGATCTCTCTTATCAACCTTTCGTATCCTAAAGAAACGAGCAAACGCTTAACCAAACGAGACAATGCTGATTTCACTTATCAACCTTCCGTTCGTACTTGAACGAGCATCCACTAAACTGCGAGAAAATGTTGATTTCACTTACCAACCTTCCGTTCGTACCTGAACGAGCATCCACTAAACTGCGAGAAAATGTTGATTTCACTTACCAACCTTCTGTTCGTACCTGAACGAGCATCCACCAAACTGCGAGAAAATGTTGATTTCACTTACCAACCTTCTGTTCGTACCTGAACGAGCATCCACTAAACTGCGAGAAAATGTTGATTTCACTTACCAACCTTCCGTTCGTACCTGAACGAGCATCCATTAAACTGCGAGAAAATGTTGATTTCACTTACCAACCTTCTGTTCGTACCTGAACGAGCATCCACTAAACTGCGAGAAAATGTTGATTTCACTTACCAACCTTCCGTTCGTACCTGAACGAGCATCCACTCAATAGCGAGAAAATGTTGATTTCACTTACCAACCTTCCGTTCGTACCTGAACGAGCATCCACTAAACTGCGAGAAAATGTTGATTTCACTTACCAACCTTCTGTTCGTACCTGAACGAGCATCCACTAAACTGCGAGAAAATGTTGATTTCACTTACCAACCTTCTGTTCGTACCTGAACGAGCATCCACTAAACTGCGAGAAAATGTTGATTTCACTTACCAACCTTCCGTTCGTACCTGAACGAGCATCCACTCAACAGCGAGAAAATGTTGATTTCACTTACCAACCTTCTGTTCGTACCTGAACGAGCATCCACTAAACTGCGAGAAAATGTTGATTTCACTTACCAACCTTCTGTTCGTACCTGAACGAGCATCCACTAAACTGCGAGAAAATGTTGATTTCACTTACCAACCTTCCGTTCGTACCTGAACGAGCATCCACTCAACAGCGAGAAAATGTTGATTTCACTTACCAACCTTCCGTTCGTACCTGAACGAGCATCCCTGCGGGGGCACGAGAAACTTAACCAAGCAACTCTGAGAGGACAATTCTGACGACGACTGTCCAATACCTATTCTGGCAATAGGTATCCTGAAAACACTCCGCTGGGGAAATTGGGAACTTAACCAAGCCACTTTGACGAGAATAACCTTGTTGGAAAATAAGAGGAATTTAACCAAACAACTCCGTGGCGAATGCCCTGCTGGGGACTATGAGGGACTTAACCAAGTCACTTTGACGAGAATAACCTTGTTGGAAAATAAGAGGAATTTAACCAAACAACTCCGTGGCGAATACCCTGCTGGGGACTATGAGGGACTTAACCAAGTAACTCATTGAAGTAACATCTTGCTGGAGAACATAACTCTGCTGGGGAAACTACGGGTAACCACCCAAAAATCTGCATTACCCATCTTCCAATGCTGACACCACAGCGTCTTGAAAAAAAGACTCAGCTGAGGGGAAAAAGTGTTTGACCAAGCAAACTCTGCTAGAGGAATATGACATGACGAACACGATCACTGCGTGTCTGACGCAACAACCCTCTTGACAGGAGGAAACACGATCACTGCGCGTCTCGGCGTTGCAAACAAAACCACGTATAGGACGAATACGATCACTGCGTATCTCTTCCGAAAAAAACCCCATGACATGATGAACGCGATCACTGCATGCCCTGCGCCATAACTCTCTTGACAGGAGGAAACACGATGACTGCGCGTCTTGTGCCACAAACCAAACATACGGGATGAATACGATCACTGCGTACCTCTTCCGCGAAAACCCCACAATATAACGATGACCACGATCACTGCGTGCCCTGCGCCACAACTCTCTTGACAGGAGAAAACACGATCACTGCGCGTCTTGTGCCGCAAACAAAACATACAGGATGAATACGATCACTGCGTACCTCTTCCGCGAAAACCCCACAACATAACGATGACCACGATCACTGCGTGCCCTGCGCCACAACTCTCTTGACAGGAGAAAACACGATCACTGCGCGTCTTGTGCCGCAAACAAAACATACAGGACGAATACGATCACTGCGTACTCTACCACAAATCCCCACAACATATCGATGACCACGATCACTGCGTGCCCTGCGCCACAACTCTCTTGACAGGAGAAAACACGATCACTGCGCGTCTTGTGCCGCAAACAAAACATACAGGACGAATACGATCACTGCATACTCTACCACAAATCCCCACAACATAACGATGACCACGATCACTGCGTGCCCTGCGCCACAACCCTCTTGACAGGAGGCAACACGATCACTGCGCGTCTTGTGCCACAACTCTCTTGACAGGAGGAAACACGATCACTGCGCGTCTTGTGCCACAAACCAAACATACGGGATGAATACGATCACTGCATACCTCTTCCGCGAAAACCCCACAACATAACAATGACCACGATCACTGCGTGCCCTGCGCCACAACTCTCTTGACAGGAGAAAACACGATCACTGCGCGTCTTGTGCCGCAAACAAAACATACAGGACGAATACGATCACTGCGTACTCTACCACAAATCCCCACAACATAACGATGACCATGATCACTGCGTGCCCTGCGCCACAACCCTCTTGACAGGAGGCAACACGATCACTGCGCGTCTTGTGCCACAACTCTCTTGACAGGAGGAAACACGATCACTGCGCGTCTTGTGCCACAAACCAAACATACGGGATGAATACAATCACTGCGTACCTCTTCAGCGAAAACCCCACAACATAACGATGACCACGATCACTGCGTGCCCTGCGCCACAACCCTCTTGACAGGAGGCAACACGATCACTGCGCGTCTTGTGCCACAAACAAAACATATGCACATTTCTGCGAACCACGATCTCACTTATCGACAGAGAAAGTACCTGAGGCTGGACGGGTAATCAATCCTGCTTACGTTCCAAAATGCACATGCTTGATGATGCCGTAATGCTTCCATACTGCATGGAAATGCTACGTATTCGTGCAAAATGCAAGTGCTTATGATGCATGCTTATGCAAAGAATTACTTCAGCAAAATAAATACTGAAGACAAACTGGATCCGCTGGGGATGACCGGAATACCACCGATACGCTTCCAACAAAATAAATGCTGGAAAGATGAACTAACTCCGCTGGGGATAACCATCATGCTGGGAAAGTAGCTCACAAACTCAAAACTTCAAACTCTGCTGAAAAATGATCGTCCTGACGAGGAAGGATCAACCTGTTGGGGCAAGAGAAAAGCAATCCTGGAAACTGCTTTTAAAGGTATCAACACTCTGATTACGCCCTATGGGGATAATTCATCCTGCTATCACTGAGCTGGGGATTGACCGGTGTGCTCTGATTCGCACTGTACAAGACTCTTCGAGCGAGTTAATCATATCTGTCTTGACCCTTGCTGGGAAGGACTCTGCTCTGCTTGATAAACCAATTCTGAACTACTGAAGATACATTGATCTTGCCTTTGAAGCAATCTCCACTCTCCTGGGGAGACAACATTCAATTTTGCCTGGGGCGACTTCACTGGGGAAAGACACAACATTCATCCTCTGGAGAGGGTACTAGCCTGCCATGGACTCTGGTGGGGAACTTTGCGAGCTTTTGAATACCTGCAAAACTCAACAAGCAAACACAAGGCAATCTATGCAAAAAGAAACATCTTGGTAATCACCCATGACAACCATTCAGGTAATTTCCAGTTTTAACAATCATCGGCCGAGGCCCGCCTGTTTACCCGCATGTAAGTTTATCAAAAACATCAGCGTTTTTTACAAACAAAACTGTAAAAAATTAAAACCAAAGTCACACACTACACTGAATAACACACTTTATTGATAACGGCCTGAGAATAGGCAAGATTTGTACATCAGATGCAACTCCTGAAAAGAGGTAGTCACGCATAAACAAAATGCAGAGGTATACAAAGATACAGAATAAAATTTGTACACATGTCGGCAACGTGTTACAGACGAACACCATGAACCGATCCTCCTATGACTCGCCGAACTCTTACGCTTTCCGGATCTCCGTCTTCGGAAGAGATTGCTTTGGATAGTCGACCCCCAGGTTCTCCCAAACCACTAGATAATCAAACTTGGACCGCAGTCATTTGCTTCTTAAATCCCTAACTTTTGCGTGAATCGCCCTTTGCGGGTTTTCAATTCACCGGGATACCCCTTTTTGCCGAAGCCGCCCAGTGTAGGTTTTCAACTTCGCGGGTGTACATTTTTTTCATTTTATCCCTAACTTTTTCCCGAACCTTTTTATTCTGTTTTCTGGTTCGCCAGGATGCCCCATTTTTGCCTGGACTCTCTTTTTACTGTCCAGCGGGTCAATTTTTAAGCAAAGTATTTTTTGACTGCGTCCGAGTTCACAGGGGACGAAAAGTCTTCACCATCCATGGTGGATAACAATAAGGCTCCTCCGGAGAAGACCTTTCTCACGACGTATGGACCTTCATAATTGGGAGTCCATTTGCCCCTGTGATCCGATTGCGGTGGGAGAATCTTCTTCAGCACAAGATCACCCGTCTGAAAGCTTCGAGGTCGAATCTTCTTGTCGAACGCTTTCTTCATCCGGCTCTGATACAGCCTACCATGTGCAATTGATGCCAGTCTCTTCTCGTCTATCAACTCAGCTGGTTCAATCTATTTCTCACCCATTCTGCCTCATCAAGCTGAACATCAAGCAAAACCCTCAAAGATGGTATCTCAACTTCCAATGGCAGGACTGCCTCCATGCCATACACCAGTAAGAACGGAGTTGCCCCGGTTGATGTACGCACCGTCGTGCGATAACCGTGCAATGCAAACGGCAACATCTTATGCCAATCCTTATATGTTACCACCATCTTCTGAACAATCTTCTTTATGTTCTTGTTGGCCGCTTCAACAGCGCCATTCATCTTGGGTCTGTACGGAGATGAATTATGATGCTCGATCTTAAACTCCCGACAAAGATCCCTCATCATCTTATTGTTCAGATTCGAACCATTATCAGTAATGATCCGTTCAGGAATACCGTATTTGCAAATTATATCTCTCTTGATAAATCTGGCCACCACCTGCTTCATCACATTGGCGTAAGATGCTGCTTCCACCCACTTGGTGAAGTAATCGATCGCGACTAGGATGAAGCGATGCCCATTAGAAGCAGTAGGCTCAATCTTGCCGATCGTATCAATTCCCCACATGGAGAAAGGCCACGGAGAAGCCATAACATTCAGTGGACTGGGTGGCACATGGATCTTATCAGCATAGATCTGGCACTTGTGACACCACTTGGCAAACTTGAAACAGTCCATTTCCATCGTTAACCAATAATACCCTGCTCGCAACAACTTTCGGGTCATAGCATGCCCACCAACATGTGTACCAAAAGTTCCTTCATGGACCTCTTCCATGAGTAAATTGGCTTCCTTCTCATCTACACACCGGAGGAGTACCAAATCGTGGTTCCTTCTATACAGAACTCCGTCGGGATTCAGATAGAAGTTGCCTGCTAATCTCCTTATAGTCTTCTGATCACGACTGGATGCCCCAGCCGGATACTCCTTGTTCTTCAGGAAATTCTGTATGTCGAAATACCAAGGTTTACCGTCAGATGCTTCATCAATTGCAAACACAAAGGCCGGCCTATCAAGGCGAGATATGACAATCCTGGGAGCCTCATTCCAGTAGTTGACCTTATACATCGAGGATAATGTTGCAAGGGTGTCTGCCATTTGATTCTCCGCCCGGGGTACATGATGAAACTCTACTTTATCAAAGAAAGGTAGCAACCTTCTCGCATAATTCATGTACGGTACCAGATTAGGTTGGTGTGTCTCCCACTCTCCCTTAATCTGATTCACAACCAATGCTGAATCCCCATATACGTCCAGATTCTTGATCCTCAGATCGATAGCCTCCTCCAACCCCATAATACAAGCTTCGTACTCGGCTTCGTTATTCGTCACTGGAAAAGTCAATCTGGCAGTAAATGGGATGTGCGACCCGTGGGGAGTTGTAATGATTGCCCGATCCCGCTACCGTACGAATTGACAACCCCGTCAAAAATCAATTGCCACTGGGAACTCCGCTCAGGACCTTCACCGGGCAACGACTCATCACAATATTTAGCTTTCAAGTACATTATGTCCTCATCAGGAAACTCAAACTTCATAGGCTGATAATCCTCAATTGGCTGTTCGGCGAGATATTCGGACAAAACACTTCCCTTAATGGCCTTCTGGGAAACATACTGGATATCGTATTCTGTCAATACCATCTGCCATCTGGCAATCCTTCCATAGAGCGCTTGCTTTTCAAACACATATTTGATCGGATCCATCTTCGATATCAGCATGGTTGTATGGTTCAGCATATACTGTCTTAGACGTTTGGCAGCCCACGCCAATGCACAACATGTCTTTTCGAGCATAGAGTATCGAGATTCACAATCCGTGAACTTTTTACTCAAGTAGTAAATTGCATGCTCTTTCCGTCCTGTCTCGTCATGTTGACCGAGAACACAACCCATACTGTTCTCAAGAACCGTCAGATACATAATCAGTGGTCGTCCTGCTACTGGGGGTATCAACACCGGAGGTTCCTGCAAGTATTCTTTTATCTTTTCAAATGCCCTTTGGCAATTGTCGTTCCAGACCACCGCTTGATCTTTCTTTAACAGTTTGAATAATGGTTCACACGTGGTCGTTAGGTGAGAGATGAACCTAGCAATGTAGTTCAACCTCCCTAGGAATCCACGGACTTCTTTTTCTGTTCTCGGTGCTGGCATCTCTTGTATTGCTTTTATTTTTGCAGGATCGACCTCGATTCCTTTCTTGCTCACAATGAACCCCAGTAGCTTCCCGGATCTCACTCCGAAGGTACACTTGTTAGGATTCAGCCTCATCCTGAACTTCCTCATCCTCTTGAACAACTTCAGCAGATTACCCAGATGTTCTTCCTCCGTTTGAGACTTGGCAATCATGTCATCGACATACACCTCAATCTCTTTGTGCATCATGTCGTGAAAAAGCGTTGTCATAGCCAGCTGGTACGTTGCCCCAGCATTTTTCAAACCAAAGGGCATCACCTTATAACTGAAGGTTCCCCACGGGGTGATAAAGGTCGTTTTTTCCATATCCTCCGGAGCCATTTTGATCTGGTTGTACCCCGAAAATCCATCCATGAAAGAGAATACCGAAAACTGAGCTGTGTTGTCAACTAACACATCAATATGCGGCAGCGGGAAATCATCTTTCGGGCTCGCTTTGTTTAGATCCCTATAATCAACACACATTCGAACCTTGCCATCTTTCTTTGGCACAGGCACGATATTAGCGACCCAAGTGGGATAAGTGGTGACAGCTAGGAATCCAGCATCCCATTGCTTCTGCACTTCTTCCTTTATCTTTACAGCCATATCAGGACGAGTCCTTCTGAGTTTCTGCTTCACAGGCGGGCAATCTTCCCTCAACGGCAGACGATGAACGACCATGTCGGTATCCAAACCTGGCATGTCCTCGTAGGACCAAGCAAATATATCACTGTACTCACGCAGCATCTCAATAAGCTCTTGCTTGATGTCAACCTGCAACGCGGCCCCTATACGTATATTCCTGACGCATTCTTCAGACCCTAAATTGACAATATCAATCTCTTCCTGGTGAGGCAGAATGACTCTCTCCTCTTGCTTCAACAACCGACTCAGCTCTTCTGGTAAGTCACTATCCTCAACAATCTCCTCCTCAGCTTGGAAGATCGGATGCTCGAAGTCTAAACGAGTCATAGGAAGTCTTTGGTCGATGTCATCTGAAAATTCATGAATCCTACGAGGGAAACGGTTAAGTGCTTCAAAAATGATATACAAGCAAAATACATAACCACGCTGCCATTTTATTGAAAAAATAAAAAACAGAAAGAAAAGGATCACAACATTTGAATGTAAAAAACGTCGTCATTTATTGATCATGCAAACATACAGGTAAACAGTTAGGCCCTAAGACGAGGTCAACGATGCCCCGGGCAAGGCATGTGATCATACAATGATTGAAAAAACAACGCATTACTGTTTGGTGACTTGGATGACGTCCTGGATGGACCAGTTGCATAGGCTTTGCCCCGGCGTGCTGGGTCGAATCCATGCGTCCATGTCGCAGTCGCTATCCACTTCCTCCGTATCGGACACGGCGTTAATCCTTTCGAAGCTAACCCCTCCGGGCGTGAACACCACAGGTCCCTTGTACTTAGGCGCACTCTGTGAGGGAGATGGGCGGTACCCCAAGCCATACCTATCTTGCTTCACTGGTATTTCCGGAATCTGCCCCCACTTCTGAGTCTCTCCCGCTTGCACCAACGCCTTGGCTTCTTTATATGAGGAGACGGCCACGTCTTGCCCTTCACTCTTCACCGGAGCTTCTTCTTTAACCTTCACCCCTTCGAACGCCTGACACAGTGTTTCATGAATCTCTCCATCTACCTCCACGTACTTGAAGGAAGACAAATGACTGACTAAGATATCCTCTTCGCCACACACCGTCACAATACTCCCCTCAACCATATACTTCAGCTTCTGATGGAGTGTAGAAGTTACTGCCCCAGCAGCATGAATCCAAGGTCTCCCTATCAAACAGCTATATGCAGGCTGGATGTCCATGATGTAAAACACTGTATCAAACACCTCCGGACCTACCTGGATGGGTAACGTTACTGACCCGAATACCGACCTCCTCGTTCCGTCAAAGGCCCTTACCACCAAATCACTAGGTGTGCACAACAACCCACGGGTATCCAATTTCAACAGGGCTTTCTTTGGTAACACATTCAACGAGGACCCAGTGTCTACCAGCACATGGGATAAAATAGTGCCCCGGCATTCGATAGAGATGTGCAAGGCATTATTGTGATCACGCCCTCTAGGCGTTAGGTCAAAATCCGTGAATCCCAAACCATGCCCAGCGTTAACATGTGCCATAACTCCCTCCAGCTGATTAACTGAAATCTCTTGCGGCACGAAGGATGTCTCAAGTACCTTCAACAGGGCATTTCTATGCGCCTCAGAACACAACAACAGCGATAATATGGAGATCTTTGACGGGGTCTGCTGCAGGTGATCTACGATCTTGTAATCACTTTTGCGAATCAACCTCATGAATTCTTCCACATCTTTGGTTATCGGTTCTTTCTCCCTACTCCCCGAAGATTCCCCCTCAACAACTTTGTTCTTACCCCTGGCAAGCCTCTCTGCTTCAACCTCAGGTGAAGTGAAAATTCTCCCGCTCCGGGTTATACCACCCGCTCCCACTATGTTATCTACGGATCCCGCTGGCGGATCATTCAAGTCAATCTTTTCCCCATTACAATACACCTCAGCACCATAGCACCACGGGACTGCCTTTGTACTCTCATAAGGGACTGGTTTAGCCTTGGTAATAGTAATGGTCGGCCTTTTCGATGATGCCGAAATCGTCACTGATTTGAACGGAATGGTGATCGTAGCAACCTCACTGTGCTCTTTTCCAGATTCTATCTCAATAGATTTCTCTCGCCCCATAGACCTGTCAAACTGCAGGATTCCTTCATCAATCAAACCTTGAACTCCCCTTTTCAACTTCTCACAGCCCCCAGGTTGAACCAAACAATCATCACACTCTTCACTGCATCCGGGATAGACACCTCCTTTCAATAAACGTTGCTTTACGTAACTCAAAGGGGTTTTCAGCTCGCTCACTTCCGAAACCAAGTTCAACTCACCATCTGCCAGGATTGCATTAGCCCCAGCCCCACCATGCTTGGGAATTGGCTGTTGCGTGATATTGGGACCGTCCTTCCCGAAGTTAATAGCCGTACTATCAAGCAAATCCTGTACCTTATGCTTGAAAGCTAGGCAATTTTCAATATTGTACCCTGGTGCACCCGAATGGAAGTCACAGTGCTCATTAACATCATACCCGACTGGTGGCTGGCCAGTTGGTGGTGCTAAGGTCCTCTTCTCGACTAGCTGCAATTTCAACAAAGTTTGAAGGAGTTCTGCATATGATACCGGCGGTACCTCGAATACTCTCCTCGGTCGTGGGTTCTGAAGTCTGCGCTGATTATTATTAGGCTGCTGCTGAGCCTGCTGCTGTGGTTGTTGTCTCTGCTGCTGAGAAGGCCCTGGAATGGTTACGCTTGCAACTTGCGACTGCTGATGCCAGTTCTGACTTCTATTTCTCCGTCGAGCATTGTATACAGCGTTGGTATCACCCTGCCTTTTACCACCAAACGTCTTCTTATTACCTCCCGCGGAACTGGACTCACCCGCTTGAATTTTGCCAATCTTCACTCCGTTTTCAATGCGCTCCCCCATCAAGATCAACTCAAAGAAGGTACTCATCGAAAAATTTTGCAACCGGTCATAGTACATTCCAGAAAAAGTTCCTATGAACATATCCATCATTTCGCACTCCACCATCGGAGGGTGTACCCTAGCAGCCAGATCTCGCCATCTCTGGGCGTATTCCTTAAAGCTCTCGCTAGACTTTTGAGACATGCTTTACAGCTGGACTCGGTTAGGGGCGAGATCACTATTATATTGGTAATGTCGAACAAAAGCCTCTGCCAGCTCTTTCCAACTCCTAATCTGAGTAGGCTCCAAGCTCATGTACCACTCCAGCGACGGCCCTGACAGGCTATCCTGGAAGAAGTGCATTAGCATCTTCTCATCCTCAGAATACGCGGACATACGCCTGTAAAACGCGCGCACATGCACCCTAGGGCATGTATCCCCTTTGTACTTATCAAATGACGGCACTTTGAATTTCAGCGGGACCCTCAACCCTGGGACCAGCCCCATATTTGACATATCCAGCCCAAGAGCATTCTGGCTGGCTAATCCGTTCACTTTCTCTTCTAGCAATCTCATCCGATGGTTGTCATCCCTAGCTCTTTCATAACCCTCGTTCTGACCAGAGAACACATCCTCCTGACGATCCTCCCAGCGAGGTACTGCATCGTATCCAACATAATCTGCATCACGGCCTGGACCCGTTTGGAAGTCCCTGGGGTCGTACCTCAGATTGCCCATCTCTTGAGCGTTGTATGCACCAGTTCCATATCCAAGATTACCATAACCATAGCCACTAAACCCAGCCTTGGCGCCAGCAATGCTGCCATACCCCATGTTCACACCATTGAAGCCCTGGTTACCATTATTACCATTCATTCCGACATTCTCAGCGCCCCCATTGAAACCCTGGTTGACATTACCCACAAATACCCCAGCAGTATCTGTATTGGCATTCATATTACCGGCGTTCCCACCTCCACCTACAGGACCAGTTTCTCCAGCATTCAAACCGTTTACGGGAATAACATCAGCACTTTGACGATTCTCAATTCGGGGAGAAGCAGTAATGTTTTCACCATGCGGTGTCCCGTTGTTTTCAGCCCGTGCGACTATCGGTTGAACCAGATTCTGCAGCTGCTCTTGTCCTTGGCGATGGTCTCCATGGTTTGCATGAGCATGGCCATCCTGTCACGCAATTCTTGCATTTTACTCTGCACGCTGTCCATGATCTTCTTGTGATTAGTTCTGGTAGAGTAACGGTGGACCCGCTTTTCTGCAATCCTGAAAATACCTGGAGATATGGATGAAGAATGATAAGGAACATGGATCACAAACCTGTAATGCAATGTGATTTATGCAAACAACAATGCAAAAATGCTAACGTGCATGTATGCGTGGGATATTTCCCCTCCACTTCCAGTGTCAAGGTAGCAAGAAAAGAGAAACCATAAAGACAATATTTAGAAAAACCCTCATATATTGGAAAAACAGTCTCGTCAAGGCGTTACACAACTATGTTCCATACAACTGATATGATAAAGGAGGATCCCAACCAACATGCCTGGTGGTGATCTCAACACGTAGAATACAAGAAAGAAATCAAGTGCGGGTACGGTCGCAGAAATCCTCAACCAGCTTCTTCGTCTCTGGGTGATCCGGTCGATAAACCAAGCCTTCTATCAACTGATCCCTTTTCCTGACCGTTCCTTGGATATCTCTGACAAAATCTTCCCAAGCCTTATCCTGGGCACCATCCTCAGGTTTGGGCCTCTTGGTGTCTGCTCTGCGCTGACAATCTTCCAGATTCTTCATGGCATCAATCAGTTTGCGTTCGGCCTCGTATCGACGACATGCTTCTTCTTCAAGCTCTTCAGTCTTCACTTTAACCTGTTCTCCCAACTGAGCAACCTGTATCTTTAGCTCTTCTTCCCGTTCTTTGCGTTTGGCCATAGTGAGGTCCCAATGCTCTCTGAACTTAGCTAACTTCGTGTAGGCCCTTTCCAGCTCTTGTTTCTTAGTAGCCAATACACTGCTAACTGAGTCTACATCTAACTCCAGACGCTTCTTGGTTTCAGTCAACTCCAATAAAGTAGTCTTCAGATGTTTCAAAGTTTCGGCCTGTTGCTTGGAAAAATATCCTGTTTCAATCTTTTCATGACGAAGCTGGGCGTTCTCTTTCTCTAAAGCTTCTTTAACCTTTGCTAACTCTTCTTTCTCTGCCATCAGCTGCTTGTATACTTGTATGTCTATAGTGGTGGGCTCCTCCACCGGAGAAGGATACAATGGTTGAACTGCAGGATAAGGCATAAGGAATTTCGTAGCTCGTTCACGAATCCATTCCACATACGGACCAAGAACTCGAGTACCCCTTTTGCTACATGAAGGCTTCCCTCTCTTATGCAGGTTCTTCCATGCTTTCTCAAGCTTGATCAACATCTCTTCCTCTATTGCCCCAGTGAGATACAGAGATTCCTGTATCTCCTCGGGCTTCGGCGCTTCCTGAGGTGCATACCCAAACTGCCTGACTAATAAGGAAGGGTTGTAATTGACACACCATCTCCTTCCTATCAAAGGAACATTAGGGAATCCTTCGCATCTGTATATGACCTCAACTCCTAACACCTCCTCATTAACCCACACCACATTCTCAGAAGTCAACCCCATCAAGCGCTCAGGCCATCCTAAAGAATCAATAGAAGTGACAAAAGGCCCTGACTTCGGCATATGACTAGTAAACCACCTGCACAGCAGAGGTACACAGCAAGAGACATTCCTTCCTCGCCGCTTTTCATTTTGGTAGTGGGTGGAATGGTGGATATCTCCCAGCAAGGTAGGAACTGGGTTCTTTGCAGCCAGAATATAGAAAGCATCTGCATCAACAAAATCAGGAAAGTTTGGGAACAATACAATGCCATAAACACACACAGCAAGGATGGCGTCAAAAACAACCCAGCCACCCTTCTTGGCATACTCCTGAGCCTTCTCCACCAAAACAACCAACGGAAATCCCCACGCATCTCCTCTTCTGATCATCTTCCCTGTCAGCTCAAACTCTCCTAAGTACAGAATAGCAGAAAGCTCAGCCAGATCAGGCTTAGCGTCCGTGTGATAGAAAGGCATCTGCTCGCGAATCGGTATATCCAAGAGTGCAGAATACTCCTCCAGGGTAGGAGCCAAGACAAAATCAGGAAATACGAAACACCTGAGCTCAGCATCATAAAACTGCAACAGGGTGTAAATGCCGCTGATCTCATAAGCCGAGGGCTGGTAAACATAAGTCAGGATCCTCCCATATGTCTTCCTGAAATCTCCCATCACCTTCTTCTTAGCAATAGTAATTAACTCTGACAACAGACTGATATCTGGAGCCGGGAATCTGTAGGGTAACACTCTCTTCATGGCTTCCATGTCTTGCTAGGAAACAAACACCGGAACTGGGAGGGGAAATATGTACCTGCAATACACACACGTTAGTTGGATGCAAATGGTAATGCAATAATGCAATATGATAAATGATGCAATCAGTGAACACAGGGGCCATGTTGTAGCCTAGAGAGGAACATCTCTGTGATGTCAAGAACAGAAAACCACTACAGTCACCAAAACTTCATGATGCTGACTATCATCTGACACCCAAAATACCAATACCCTGGTAAGAAATCCATCTGAACCTCTGTAACTGACGAGAAAACCATCTGATAATAGTATCAACCTCAAACAAGAAACCCATCTGATCCAAACAACACACCTGTTAACGAGCCAAGAAAACCATCTGATAAATACTGAATCATGGTTTCTGAAGGCCAGTTTTTCTGCAATAACCCAATCCCCCTCACAGGTATGGACCTAATCCACGGACAAAGGTACGACATCCTATGCAGTTATCAGCGTCACAGACTTTCATGAGTGACGATACGATTCCCAGAAGGAGTGGCATCATCAAGTCATGAAGAGGCCTCACTTAGCTGACTTCCAAATGATCGGTCCCCAGAGTCGACAATCCTCATGTCTGGACTCCCCTCAGATCCTCACGATCGGAAAGGAGCACCTCGGAGAGAACCTCGTCTGAGCGCAGATTTCGTAGGGAACTGTGCCTGCTCAGCAGACAGGTTCGTCTACTACTCTCCGCAACTATGTCTAGGTGCATACTCAAGCCCAGGTCCGGCTTCTCACTCATAGTAACTTCCCTCTCCCACAGCAATAATCATAATAATATAGTGCTGAAAGTAAATGCGGAAAGGTAAAGGTGCGGGAAAGTAAAGCGCGGAAAGATAAAACACATATGCACAACACCCAACAGATAAACACCCAAGCGCTAGGATTGACTCGCGGTAGGGGATGGGAAACGATCCCAGCATAAGGGATGGGAAAAGTCCCTAAATGCTCAACATCCCCAGCAGAGTCGCCAGCTGTCGCTACTGCGAAAATCGGCGCCGGCATGACAGAAGAGTCGCCACCGTGCGTTATTTAGCCCAACGGAGGGAAAGGAAACGCTCGAAGTAAACCTCGCAAAAAAATGGGAAAAGGTATGGTCATCGCAACCAAAACCTGGATTCGGGAGTCGGTTACGCAAGGGGAAGGTATTAGCACCCTTCACGTCCGTCGTACTCGATGGGATCCATGCTTGGTGTTTATAAAGAAAAGGGTGTGTTTATCTATCTACGCTAGTGGTCAGTCTGAAAAGAAAAGAAAAAGGACAGGACTCGACAGAACATACGCTGTTCTGGGCCTACGTACTCCCTCGTGCAATGGGAAAGTCAGAGTCAACCTAGTTCGACTACCTACGTCTAGACGGGGGGAAAGGTTGCTCGCCAGGACCTCGCGTCCTGTGCCTACGTACTTCCACACGGCATGGAAGATCAGAGCAAACGTAGTTCGACTACGCACGACACAAGCTGTTCAAGTGTTTTTTATGGGAAAATGCACCTTAACCAAGGGTTTTCACAGTCCAAGAGGACAAAATGTTTTGATGTTTGTTCAAATCTTTTAACGGAAGAAGTGAATTCACTTTTGTTTTATCCTTTATTAAGTGTTTTTCTGTTGTTTTGAGAAAGGAAAGAGACACCCTAAAACTATGGTTGAAAAGGGGAATCTACCTAATGTTATCATGCCTGGTTAACCAACCTAATGTCTATCATAACTCCTCCACAGCAGAGAAGTTAGAGCTCCTAAGGGATCATGGCAACAGGACTAAACAGCAAACAGGAATCACTGCAAAGTAAAGAAATACTGGAAATATGCATGAATGCAACAACCACACAAGCAAGGCATAAAGGCCACACACCACAGAGGCAAGGGAGCCCAGCTCTACCAAATACCAGCAAGCAAAGCCACTCAATAACAATCAAGCAGAAGGAGGACCACCTCAACTTCTCATGCACACAACTCCTATTTCTAAGATGCACCTATCTCAGAAATATCTAGATGAACCCCTAAGTCTAATGCAGCACAGCACCACACAAGTCAATCAACACAAAGAGAAGGCTAACCAGCCTGGCAAACTCCTATCCAAAAGCCAGAAACTACCCTGAGCTAGACCCTAAACAAACCTACAACAAAACCCTAATCTACCTCTGAGCAAAACCCTATGCAAAACCCTAATCAAATCTCTAAGCAAAGCCCTATGCAAAACCCTAAACAAATCTCTAAGCAAAGCCCTATGCAAAAACCCTAATCAAATCTCTAAGCAAAGCCCTAAAGCAAAACCCTAATCAACCCTAAAACAAATCTCTAAGCAAAGCCCTAAAGCAAAACCCTACACAAGAGAAATCAATCCCAGTCTTCAAGCTTCAAGACAAGCTTACCAAAGAAAGGGAGCTAAGTAGGCAGACTCCAGTGCCTTCCTCAGGAAAGTACTAGGAGGCTCCTCCTTAGGAATCATATCCCATGCGGCTCAACAACTGTGATCGGTTTACATTCCTCCTCAGGAGAAAGTAAACTCACATGAAGGCTTCAACATCATTGGATACTTGAGAAATCCTACATGAACTAAGGGAACTAAGTGAACAGACCCATAGTGCCTTCCTCTGGAAAATACTAGGGGGCTTCCACTTAGGAATCATATCCCATGTGGCTCAACAACTGTGATCGGTTTACATTCCTCCTCAGGAGGAACTAAACTCACATGAAGGCTCCAACATCATTGGATACTTGAGAAATCCTACATGAACTAAGGGAACTAAGTGAACAGACCCATAGTGCCTTCCTCAGGAAAATACTAGGGGGCTTCCACTTAGGAATCATATCCCATGTGGCTCAACAACTGTGAACGGTTTACATTCCTCCTCAGGAGGAACTAAACTCACATGAAGGCTCCAACATCATTGGATACTTGAGAAAGAGGTGAGAAGAAAGAATGAAAGACATCCATAGTGCCTTCCTCAGGAAAGTACCATAAATTTCCCTCAAACTTCAGGATCTCAAACCTCACAAACAGAGAGCAAGCTCCTAGACTAGGACCTCAAACCATGCATCCTTGCAAGCTCCACCAAGACTTCATCCCGCCTCCATCTTCAAGAAGAAACCACAGGCCCTCAAGCCAAAAGAAACTATCTCTAAAGTTCAACCACAGTTGAACTTCAAAGTCAGAAGCCCTCAAGACTTCTCCTATTCTCAAGCTCAATCACAAATAACAGAACACCCTATAAAAATCTACCAAAAATCTAGGGGAAACCTACATGCCTCTATGATCCCAAGATCAGATCTCAAAGCCTAAGTCAACTTCTAAGGCTACTAAACAGTCCCTAACATGTGAATGGTCAAGGGTTAACCAACAAGTTATGAGGTCTCTACTCTCTAACCCTAAAACAACATCAATCAATCTCTAAAAAATTCACAAAAATCCTATGGGGAGCATGCATCAGTCTAGTATAACATACTAAAAAACTAAAGCCAAAATCAATACCAAGTGAGAAAAATAAAATCAACAAGGCAGACACATTACAAACCAATTATTCAATACCAATTAAAATACGAAAATGCAAACAAAAATGAAAATGCATGATCAAATTAATATTTTTGCACCCTAAAATTCTAAGTGGAAATATGAACCTACATAAAAAAGAAGGGAATTAATTGGGTACTCCTACTATTTTTTATGCATTATTTTCTAACAGGATACAAAATGAAGAAAATTAAAAAAGAAAATAACACAAAAAGGGGGGTGGGCGAATAACAACAACTCTAGTTACTTCCAGACTGGGCCCAAACTGAGGGGGTGCGTGTAGCAATTGGGGCTTAAGCCCAAACCTAAATCCATTCTTTCACATTCAGGGGGGGGGATAGCGAGTAAAGAGGGGGGTGCGCTTCAGCAAACTCAGACTTGGGCTTAACCCAGCCCAAACCCTAACCCAAATACCAATCCACAAAACCAGACTCTCCTCTCCTAAACCCGTCTAATGTTCATCACCCAAACCCTAATGCGCCGTTTCTTCTCCTCTCTGAACTCCCCTCACGAACTTCTCTCCAACACCTTCTGAAACTCTCAAACCCTAACTCAATCACCTTCTTCCTCAGTTCAACGCCATCAACAACAAACCTTCAAGAACACCGTCATCACCACTCAAAACCACTTAAAACTCAGCTAAACACCACAACCTAAGCGTTCACCTAAAAGACTAATCCTGCATCTAAGACGCACATGCAAAGAGCAGAAGGAGAAGAAAATGGAACCTGGAAAGACGAATCAGGATTTGAAGCTCTTTGAAGAAGTTCTTGTTGGAGCTCAACGAAGGTACACGAACGGAGATGAACGCCTTGAAGAAACTTGGAAGTACCACTCACCGAAGTGAGACATGCAAGGATGCTCTTGAGCGTTTCAAACAAACTGAAGTTCTTGTGGCTCAATTGATGTTCTAGGAAGAAACCGAAACAAGATCCTCAACAAATGGAGGAAACGTCAAAGATCTGGAGATTCTGAACTATGGAGATGATGAAGATGACCTAATGGATGAAGATCTAGGAAAGTGCAAGAACGGATGAAGATGTTGAAGGTTTTCTGGAAAATGATATGAAGAAACGATGAAGATGGTGACGAACACGGCGGCGATCTTGGAATATTGTTGGGAAAACGAAAGAACACTATTGAAGGTCCTGATGAATAATGCTGATAAATCTGGAAAAAAATGGCCGGATGAAGGTTCTATGAGTTTTCCGGCGAGTTGTTGATGAAGGTGGTCGGAGAAGATTGGAGGAGATCGGATGAATTTCTGGAGAAAACAGAAAACTTGCAGTTTCCGGCGTCTGGCGGTGGTCCGGTGACGGTTAAGGCTGCCGGCGGTGGGACAGTCAACGGATTTGCATGGCCGGCGGTGTAATCCCGGTGAGGCTTGGTGAGGCGACAGGTGTCACGGTGAGGGTCTGCATGGAAGACGCGTGGAGCTGGGAGAGGGAAGTGGGAAACACGTGGTGAATTCTGGGGTGAAGTGACTTGTGAGGTGGGGCCTTCTAAAGTACACGCGTGGCAGCTTATATAGGGGACACTTGGCACTGCAAATTTTTCTGGACTGAAATGGACAAAATGGACGGATATGATCTGGGCCTCCCAAAAACCATTCTGGGCCCACGAAAATGATATCAATTGGACCAAAAAAACTGAAACAAAAAGGTTAATGACAATTAAATGGATTAAAACTAATTAAATATTTAAACTTCAATTAACTAACAATTAAAACTACAATTAAATCTAAATGAAAATTAAACTATTCTAACAAACTCAATTAAAACCTAACTAATATTAAACTCTAATTAAACTAATTAAATCCTAACTAAATCTAAAAGATGATTAAAATCTAGTTAAACTCTATTAAACCAAAAAAAGAAATAACATCTAATTAAACTCTATACTAATCACTAGACTAATGAAAAAACCTTTATACTAATAAAACTCTAATGATCTCTAACAATTCCACTAATCTCTAATAAAAATAGAAAAACTCTAATAATATCTAAACAAAAATAGATGACAACTATTAATTTCTATTAAAGCAAAAATACCTATTAAAAAATATTCTATTAAACTATCTATTAAAATCCTATTATCTAAGATCTATTAAATCTATATTATTTATTTAAAAGAAATTCTATTATTCTTATTAAAACTTTTAAAAACTATTAAAACCTATTAAAAAATTTGACAAACGGCTATTAAATCCTAAAAATGCAAACAAAGGCCAATAGCCAACACAAAGGAGAGCGCGAGACCAGATCGAAGCAACCGTAAACCCCGGGCATCAGAATATCCCAAAAACCACCATGTAGGCTGAAAACACCGAGGAGCGCACAATTTCCCGAAAATAAAACCCTGATTATCTAGACTGGATCTGAAATATCCGGTAGATGAAAACCAAGCTGTAACTCTGACATCCTCTGTCTGTGTATAAATGTCATGCATCTGATATGCGAATACAAATTGAACCATGAATCAGATAGGAGAACCGGTTGGTCAAATTTTAGGGTGCAACAACCGGTAACTTGTCAAATCCCCGAAGAACATAATTACTGTATATCGATTCACGTAATTATAATTCAAGTAACGTTTTTAGTTCCCTTTAGTGACAGAAATTATTTCCCCAAACATTATCTACCTAGCTAAATATAGTAACTCCCGAGAACACTAGTTTGATTACGAGTCCCTGTGGGATAGATATCTTTTATTACTACGCGATAGACTGTGCACTTGCAGTTAAGTTGTATTAGACATAGAAAGTCGCGATCAACAGGGGCAGGTCATCCTAAGAGAGCGGATGTTATTATTTATTCGAGAGGCATTTGATTTGAAGTATATCTCCGAGGTGCAGAATGCTGGGGCATTTCATATCAGACCATCAGGGTACAGATTGTCAAATTCCCTTTTGAGGACTATCCCCACAGAGGTCCCACAGGCTGGGGCATATCAGAAGCAAAGGAATTGTTCTTCTCCGTGTCATCAGAATTACTCAGAGCTACTCGAGCAGATGCAGCTAATCTCCAAGTTTGAGATGAATGTCGGGAAGTCATGTTACCGTCTCTTGACTCTTCCACCAGAAAACCTATGAGTTCAGACAGGATGTTGTCCAACGTCAATTATATATGACCCATCACGGATATCCTAAAGCCCGATCCTTATTGGCAATTTTTAGGAAGCCTAATCCATATTGGCAATCATTGGGAGGCTCAATCCGTGTTGGCGCATCATTTCAAAATCCAACCTTCATCGGTACGCAGGAAGACTCCGTTTGTTTTCCCCAGCAAAAGTCCAATTTTCATTGGCATGGGTAAGCCATCCCTGACAGTAGTCCAATCATGCTCGGCACGTTCGGTTGTTCCCCAGCGAAGTTGGCTTCACCTTTCCAGCATTTATTTTGCTGGAATAATTCTGTGATGCCCGGTTATCCCCAGCGGAGTTGGCTTTATCTTCAGCATTTATTTTGCTGAAGCGGTTCTGTGTCCAGCTTTCTCCAGCGGCCCGAGCCTGCATTTGCATCTTACATATATCATCATATTTGCACCATACTTGCATTTCATCCTCAAATGCGTAGCATTTCCATCCTATATGGAGCATTACGCCATAGAAAAATTCAAACATACGCATATGCATACGAAGCATAAACCAGTTTTTCTATCAACCTTATGTGGCAACGTGAATCACTCTGTAATCAGTTCAGGGGTATCTATCCAGCAGTTTTATTCAGACAGCTCATTGGTTTATTTGATTTGTAGATCATACGACTGTTAGGCTTTACTCATCAGTCATCTGGTATCGACAGACTTCTCTTCCCGTCAATTCCTATTGATGATGTGTTTCTCTAGCAAGCGGTTTTCTCCGTCTATCATTAGACGTCATGAGTTTGGATATGGTGTTCTCCGTCTATCCTTAGACGATGTGAAGTTTCAGTATGGTTTTCTCCGTCTATCATTAGACGTCATGAGTTTGGACAAGTTTCTTCCTGTCTATCTTTAGACAATGTGATAAGATCAAGTGCATGTTGATCCGGCCTTTGAGTATGGTTTTTTCCGTCTATCTTTAGACGATGTGAAGTTTGGACAAGTTTCTTCCTGTCTATCTTTAGACAATGTGATAAGATCAAGTGCATGTTGATCCGGCCTTTAGTGTGGTTTTCTCCGTCTATCTTTAGACGTCGTAATTTTGGATATGGTTTTCTCCGTCTATCTCTAGACATTGTGAGTTTGAGCAGGTGATTTTTTCAGCAGGTCTTACCGTCAGTTCATATTGACGATGTGTCTCCCCCAACGAGTTTTCCTATCTATCCTTAGACAATGTGAGTATGGATATGGTGTTCCTACGGGATGGTGTCTTCCTGTCTATCCTTAGACAATGTGAGTATGGATATGGTTCCTATGGGATGGTGTCTTCCCGTCTATCCTTAGACAATGTGAGTATGGATATGGTTTTCCTACGGGATGGTGTCTTCCTGTCTATCTTTAGACAATGTGAATATGGATATGGTTTTCCTTCGGGATGGTGTCTTTCTGTCTATCTTTAGACAATGTGAATATGGATATTGTTTTCCTTCAGGATGGTGTCTTGCCGTCTATCTCTAGACGATGTGATTATATTTCTTCCTGTCTATCATTAGACGATGTGAGGTGATCAAGTGCATGTTGATCCAACCTTCGGGTTTGTTATCTGTGGTGTCACACAAGTAACTGGTGCTAAAGTCAAATCTCTTTATCAGGTGATTGATCAGTTTGTTGCCATAACAACTGGATTCAGTTCTTTGGATATTTTTTCCCCAAGCAAGTATGCAGTTTATTTCTGCGATTGGCAAATTTTCGGGTTTATTTAGTATTCAACCGTCTTCTACCTTTGAATGTTTGAAAGCTGTTCGCTCTTCAACCCTTCAGGTCCAAGCCGTTTGAATAGGGGCAGCTGTTGCACCCTAAAATTTGACCAACCGGTTCCCATATCTGGTTGATGTTTCGACGCATTTTTGCATTCGCACTCGCATACCACATGCATTGCATTTTCACAATCATATTGGTGTTATCAGGATCACAGCCCGTTTCCACATTTTGGACGTCTCAGACCGGTCCGGATAATCGGAGTTTCGTTTTAAGAAGTCGCGCGCTTCCCGGGTGTTTTCAGCTCGCGCTGTAGTTGGTGAGGACATTTCGGTGTCCAGGTTTTGCCGTTGGTTCCACTTTGGTCTCGTGTTCCCTTTTTTAATTGGAATTAAGTGTCTTTTTGCATTTTAATAGTATTTTAGGATTTTCTAGAATTTAAATAGATTTTCTGTTAATAGAATAGAATATTAGGTTTTTATTTTAAATAGAATAGGTATAGTTTTACTATAGAGATTTTATTAGGTTTAATAGAGTTTTTAGAATAAATAGTTTTATTAATTGCCTTTATAGTGTTATAGCTTTTAATATAGAAATAGTATAGATTTATTAGTCTTAATATAGAATATTATAGAAGTTAATAGATTTTAAAATAGATATAGGTTCTTTAGAATAATAGATTTTTTTAATAGAATTTTATTAGAATTAGATTTTTGTTATTATTAATAAATAGTGATAGGGATTTTAATATAGGTTTTAATAGATTTTTGTTTTAGAGTAATAGATGTTAATAGAATTGTAAATAGATTTTAGAATTTTAATTGTTTGTTAGTTTCAATTAGAATATTAATTCATTAGAGTTAGGTTTATTAAATCATTTTCGTATTAATTAGGGTTAGCTTGCATTAATTAGGCTTTATTCATTTTTAGTATTAACTGAAGTGTTAACTATAGCATTAGTTCATTAAGTCATTAGGTTAATCATCATTAATTTTCGTTAACTGTTTTAAGTCCATTTAATCAGTCTCTATTTCGTTTAGTCCACTAATCCTCATTATCATTTTCATTAATCACATTAATCCATCAGAGTTTCAGTATTGGGCCAGTATCCAGAAATTCAGAAAGCCCAAAGTCCAACACGCCACTTGTCTATAAAAGAACAATGCCACGCATGTATTTAGGGGTTCGCCACCTCATTTTCTCCACTATCTCTCAGAGCCAGCACATCATTCCACACTCTCTCACTCCCACACGTGGCTCTCTGCATGCCACTCCCTCTCCCTCAGCACTGTATGCGCTCCACCTGTCCCCCACCAATCCCTCGCCGGAAACCTTCATCGGAGTACATGCAACCACCGTCAACCGCCGTAACCACTCGCCGGAAAACATAACCGCCACCGAAAACACCAAATCTCACCGGAATCTGCCAACAATCATCAACATTCATCCATTATTCTTCATATTTTTCAAGATCATCAAGAACATCAACATAATCTTCATCAATAATCTCCAGATCATCGCCGGAATCAACATTAATAGATCCATTTCTTGTGTTCATCCTTCTTCAAGTTAACAGAAAACTTCAAATCATCATCGAATTATTTCATTAATCTTCATCAGGATCATCATGTGTATTCAAGATTCGCCAACAATTTCCAGATTTCTCAGCAAGCCTCCAAACAGACCTTTATCAAGAATCTTCAACAAATAGCAACTTCGCTCATCATCATCCACTCCAGATCAAGAACCTTCATCCGAATCTCTTCATGGATTTTCGTTGTTTAATAATCTTCATCGCTAAACATCAAAAATCATCATCACCTTAAGCTCGTTCATCTACGTTCTCCAGAAAACTGCCAGCTAGCAAAGAGCACTCATCAACATTCATTGAATCCTCTCCAGTTCGTCACAAGAACGCCGTTGCCGCCGTGGATCTTCAATCTTCAACAAAGACTTCTCCAGAGTCCGATCCTTCCAGTCCTTCATAGGCGTCACCAGCTTCATCTCTTCATCAGTTTGTGTCGCCTTCCCCAGGTTTTTCTTTACTATGAACTTTTTGGCTTAAGTATGGTTAGCTGAGGATTTAGGTTAGGTAAATTGTTAGATGGAAACACGATGAGGTTAAGAAAAGCAATTGGAACTGAGATTTGAATGACATGGTTTGTGTTGTGTGGATGCACATTTTTTGCTAGTGAAGGAATTTTGAGCGAAAGTAGCTGAAGAGTGTGTGGGTTGAGGGTGTTTCAGAGAGGGAGGATGGAGAAATGGCGCTTAGGGTTTCGGAGGAAGTTTGGTGAACAGTGTGAGGGAGAGTTAAGAGAACTAGGGTTTTGTCAAATGGATGCTGAGAGTTGATAGTCCCGGGCCTTAAGCCCAATAAGCCTGTTTTGCTAACACTCCCCTCAATCTTACTCGTCACACCCCTCCCCTTATGTGTTTTGTGATTGACGGGCCTTAAAGCCCAAAGTAGTGTTTTACTAGGCATACTCCCTTCTCTACCCTGCGCACCCCCCCTGTGGGTGTTTGTGGCTTATCATGGGCTGAGCTTATTTGTTTTTACTGCTGTACATCCTGATGCTTAATAAACCCCCCCCCCAACCCCCCCCCCCCCCCCCCCACTATTTTTTTAAAATATTTGGTGTAGAATTTTAAGTGCAATATTTTTGTTTTAGATATAGTATAGATACTTTAGAATTTTATTAATAGAGTTAATAATAGTTTAGTTTCTTATAGCTAGATTAAGGTAAAAAATGTTAGGATATTGGTTAGCATATTTTAGGATAGTTTAATAGTTTAATTGTTCTTTAGGATTCTCCTTTAGGTTAATGTGACTAAAAACCTTAGAATAAAATGTTGTTTAGATTTTAATAGTCCTTAGGATAGTATGATAAAAAAAATCTTAGGATAAAATGTAGTTAAAAAATATTAGTATGTAGTTTAAGATTAATATTCTTTAGGATTTCCCTTTAGGATTAGTGTGATTAAAAATATTAGAATAAAAGCATGGTAAAAATATTAGGATATTTTTATAGGTATTAATATTTTCTTTTATAGATTTATAGGATTAAATTATTAGGGTATTATTTTCTTAGAATATAAAACTTAGGTTTTAGGATATATAGTTTAGTATTGGTATAATTTTTAGGATTTAATACACATTATACATAGAAAATTTTATGGATAAAATTAACTTCAAAAAACACTAGTTGTAGTTATAATATAGTTGGGGTATGTAGTAGTTGATTTAGGTTTAGGGAATATATGGGATATAGGGTAGATAATTAGGTTCCCTTAGAAATAAATCTAGAATTTTATAGTATATTACTATTTTATTAGATTTTTGCAAATTGTATGTTGTTTGTGTGTTGCCATCTTGGGCTTTTGGTGTGTTTGGTCGGGTTTTGGGTTATTTCTTTGGGTGTTGGGCTTGGGCTTGCCTTGCTGGAGCATATGAAAGCATGGAAGAAGATTGAAGACAAAGAATTGAACTTGGAGCTTGAAGTTGCTTGTGCTTGAAGATGCTTTGTGAAGACTTAGGAGATAGAAGAAATAGGAAAGAGATTTAGTTTAGACTAATTTCCTTTTGCAAACATGGAAAGCATCTTGTGCTTCCATTCCTCCCTATGACTAAAAGTCCTTCTAAGATATTCACATCCCTCCTTTGGAGGGATAAGTGGCTTATTTTGGACGTAGAACTTTGAGGGAACATTTCTCTTACAATGTTAAACACTTATAGGCTTCCTTTGGTTGTCAATAAGCTGTTTAGCATTTAACTTAATCTGATAATCAATTCTCTTCTGGAGTGTTTGCATTGAAGCTAGAATCCTTTTGAGGATGGAGTTCATTGAAGATTGATGAAGATGAAGCTTGTGCCTGTCAAAGCTGGTCAACTGTTGAAGCTAGGTTTTGCTGTTTCTGAAGTTGTTGCTGTTTGAAGCTTGGTGATGTTCATTGCTTGTTAGTGCTGGGTGTTTTCTTGAAGATGAAGAGCTTGCCTTGAAGCTTGGGGATCATTGGAGATTGAAAGTGGAGTCTCACTTGAAGGAGTTGATGTTTTGCTGTTAATCAACTGTCAGAGTGGCTGTTTTTCAAAGCTGTTGCTGTAGAAGCTGTTGTTGCTGTCTGAGCTGGTGTTGGGTGTGGTTTTCTTTGCTGTATTGCTTGTTAATTTTCCCCTAGGTTTAAAGTGAATTCTGTTTCACTTTTGCCTGTTGTTTTCTTAGGTTCGAGGTAGAGCGGGACTCCCTTGCCTGGCTTGTATTGCTGCATTCATGCATTTTACTGCTTTACTGTATATTTGCTGTTTCTTTTCCGTTTATCCCTTAGGATCTCTATTTCTCTCTGTGCAAGAGAGAAATATGACAGACATTAGGTGTTCATCCATGTATGATAACATTAGGGTAGTTTTGCTTCCCCTTTTTAACCATAGGTTTTTAGAACTTCGTTTCTCTTCTCATCTCGAAACAAATAAAAAACACACTAACATGTCAAACACAATAAAAGACAGTTCTTGCATAAAAAAACTAAAAACCAATCAAAAAACATCATTTTTGTCCGCTTGGACCCGTAATCAGGAGAAAACCTTTTTCAGAAGGATAAAAGATAAACAAACAGACTTGTGTCGTACCTAGCCCGAACTATGTTTGCTCTGATCTTTCATGCTGTATAAAAGTACGTAGGCATAGGATGTGATATCCTAGCGAGCAACCTTCCCCCCTTCATTCGTAGTTAGGCGAACTACGTTGACTCTGATTTCTCGTTTCAAACGGGAATACGTAGGCATAGAACTGATGTGTTCTGCCGAGTCATTTCTTTCCTTTTCTTTTTGTCCCTTGACCCTTAGTGTAGATAGAATAACAATCCGTACAAGAAAACAAGCGTGGATCCCGTCGAGTACGACGGACGTGAGGGGTGTTAATACCTTCCCCTTGCGTAACCGACTCCCGAATCCAGAAATTTGGTTGCGACGACCATTCCTTTCCCGTCTTTGCGGTAGGTTTACTTCGAGCGTTTCCTTTCCCTCCTTTGGGATAAATAACGCACGGTGGTGACTCTTCTGTTTAGCCGGTGCCGATTTTCGCAGTAGCGACAGATCGCAGCGGATAGTAAGCCTTTGACTGACCATTCTTTATGCACATTGCATGTAATCTACCGAGCTATGATCTTCAAAAATGGAACATGATCTAAAATCTCGCTTGAGGGACTAAACTTAAAGTCTCGTATGAGAGACTTAACTTAAAATCTCACCTGAGGTACTCAACTTAAAGTCTCTCCTGAGAGGCTCAACTTAAAATCTTTCCTGAGAGACTAAACTTAAAGTCACGCTTGAGGGACTCAACTTAAAGTATCTCTTGAGAGACTCAATTTAAAGTCATGCATGACATACTCAACTTAAAGTATCTCCTGAGAGACACAACTTAAAGCCACACATGACATACTAAACTTAAAGTCTCTCCTAATGGACTCAACTTAAAGTATTTTCTAAGGGAATTATTGTGAATTGATGTAGCCAATAATATAGAACAAAGTCAAGATAAAAATATTGAGTTTCTTGAACAAACACAAGAAACCCTATTAGGTTTCACAAAGGAAAAGAGAAGAAGGAAAAAGAATAAAGAATTGGTTAAATCTATTTTACTATTCACTTTATCAATAAGGGTTCAAAGATTACAAGTGAATACCAATAATTAACCTCTCCCAACGACCTGGGAGAAATAGTCTATTTATAGACTATTAAGCGAACTTAGGTTACAAGGTAACTTAACAATTAGGCTTACAAGCAAGGCCCAATTCGACATGCTAACATTCCTAGCATCTCGACGACTACGTGCTTGAGCATACTTCCACTAAATCATACAAGATTAGTATGTAAACAGACTTCGACTACAACATACAAGATCAATATGTAAACAGACTTCGACTTCATACTAAACCTTCTATCGAATCATGAAGCTACCCTTGTCGACTCTAGAGTTTGATCCAAAATACCACAAATCTCTATCTTGGGACAAACTCTACATAAAACAAGGGAACAAACTAGCTTTTATCATGCAACTTTATCTACTGCATACAATGGAAAAAATTTCTACTCAGCAATATCTTGGTGATCATATCAGCAAAATTGTCATTAGTTGAAACCTTTGGCACTTGGACTTCTCCATGCTCGATTATCTCATTGACAAAGTGTAGCCTCACATTGATGTGCTTGGTTTTCTCATGAATGGCTGAATTCTTCGACAGGTGTATAACACTTTGACTATCACATTTAACAGTGATAACTCGACCTTGAAGTTTCAGTTCCTTAGCAAAACCTTCAAGCCATAATGCTTCTTTCACAACTTTAGTGAGGGTAATATATTCTGCTTTAGTGGTTGATAAGGTAACAAACTTCTGAAGAGTCACTTTCCATCAGATTGTTATGCTGAACATAGTGAACACATATCCAAAAATATATATTTTTGAATCCATACAACCTACATAATCAGAGTCGACAAATCCTTCGATTTCGACTTTGCTATCATCATTACAGGCTCCACCATAAATCATGACTCTTCTCAGAAACCCATTAATGTACCTGAGAATCCACTTTAATGCTTGTCAGTGCGCCTTCCCGGGATTAGCCATATACCTGCTTACAAGGCTCATTCCATACGTTATGTCTGGCCTCGCATAGACCATAAGATACATTAAAGGACCTACTATACTAGCATATGTGATGCTATTCATATAGGCTCTTGCGACTTCAGTACTAGGATATTGAGTCGTACTCAGCTTGTACTGAAAATTAGTCGGTGTTAGAATAGACTAATACGACGTACCAAACTTGTTGAGAATCTTCTTCAGGTATGTCTCTTAAGATAAACACAATCTCGACTGCTTTGTATCTCTCTAGATGTGAATCCCAAGAATTCTGGAGGCAACTCCTAAATCCTTCATGTCAAACTCCTTATCGAGTTCAGCCTTTACCTTCACAACATTTTTGACATTGTTGCTTGCTCTGAGGATATCATCCACATAAAGCAACAAAATAATAAGTGAATTTCTAGGTCAAAATCAGAAGTAAATACAGTGGTTGAACTAACTCATTGTGAAACCAATGTGTGCCATGAACTTGTCGAATCTCCTATTCCATTGTCGAGGAAATTGTTTCATACCATATAAAGACCTATTCAGCTTGCACATATAATCTTCCTTTCCCTTTTCTACATACCCTTCAGGTTGCCTCATCAGGATCGTTTCATCTAGATCACCATACAGGAAGGATGTCTTCACATCCATTTGTTCAAGTTCTAGGTTGAACTTCGCCACTATGGATAACAACATTCTAATGGATTTATGCTTTACAACAGGTGAGATCACATCGTTAAAGTCGACACCTTCTTTCTGAGTGAATCCCCTAGCAATCAACCTTGCCTTAAAGCGCTTCGACATCACTCATTAAATTCCTTCCTTAACCTTAAAAATCCACTTACAACTGACTAACCTGGCTCCTGCAGGTTTCTCAATCAGCTCCCCAAGTGTTATTATCATGAAGTGATTTCATCTCATCATCCATGGCTTTCAACCATTCAGTCTTGTCTCGACTCCTCATAACTTCCTTATAATCTCTAGGTTCTTCAATAAAGACCTCACTTGCAGAAATTAAGGCATAAGCTATGAGATATGCATAACCAAGTCTTTGAGGTGGCTTGATGACTCTTCTCTACCTGTCTCTTGCTAGCAGGTAGTCATCATCTGTCTCCTCATCTTCGACATCAGCTTCTGCTTCTTCTTTGACTTCATCTGGGTCATGCAATTAAGCATCACTATGCTCCACCTCAACAATAATCTCTCCTTGTTCTAGCTCTTCTTCATAAACCTTCAAATTTGACCAGTGTTATCAATTTTCTTGAAAGCCATCTCAGCTTCATTAAAAACTACATCACGACTTATGATACACCTCATATGACCTGGCTCTAGGCACCACATTATATAATTGTTGACTCCTTTAGGGTATCCAAGAAACATACATTTCAGAGCTCTAGGTTCGACCTTATCTTGTCTAATGTGAGCATAGACTAAGTATCCAAATACTCTAAGTCTGTCGAGACTAGTTGGATGTCCTGACCAAATTTCTTCAGGTGTCTTCATTCCCAAGGCAGTCAAGGGACACCTATTTATCAGATAAGTTACAGTCACAACAACTTCTGCCTAAAACACCTTCTTCAATCCTACACTTACTAACATGCACCTCACCTTTTCTAAAATGGTTCGATTAAACCTTTCAGCAAAACCATTTTGTTGGGGAGTCCTTGTAGTAGTTATGTGACTTGCAATACCAGACCCAACACAATAGTTGTCAAACGCCTCATTGCAAAATTTAAGACCATTGTCAGTCCTTAACCTCTTGACCTTCCTGCCAGTTTGGTTTTCGACCAGAGTCTTCCAACTTTTGAAAATTTCAAATGTTTCATCCTTAGTCTTCTAGATGAATGCCCATAACTTTCTAAAGTAATCATCAACTATGGATAGAAAATACTTTGCACCTGAGTATGAAGGATTCCTTGCAGGCCCCTAAAGATCAACATGGATGTAATGAAGGGATCCATGTGTTCTTTGTTTACCTTTGTTAAACTTCATTTTACAGGATTTACCAAATACACAAGGTTCATAAAACTCTAGTTTTTCGACCTTGTCACCACCCAGAAAATTTTGATTCGAGAATTCGACCAGGCCTCTTGTAGAAGCAAGCTTCAAGCACATTAAAGTTTTGATGAAGACAACAAGCTTTCTACATAACATGTGTTGTCTACACAACATGTATATGCAAAAAGCAAGAGATTCAAGTAAACATCAAGAATCAAGATAGTGCTCTAGCATGAGACAATTGGATCAAAGTTTCACATACAAGTTTCAAGTGTTGAAGATGGAATATTGAACATCAACTCAAAGGTATACAAAATATCACTTAAAATACTTATACAAGTGTTCAAATATTCATATCTCACTACACATATATCACAAGTCTTTTTAAAACATTTTTTAGTTGCTCACCCATTTTAAAATTAATTATGTTTTGGAAAACCTTCAGTGTTAACCGATTAACCCATATGGTTAACCGGTTAACGGTTTTCAAAATTAATTTTCTGGTGAAATTCTTACAGTGTTAACCGATTAACATATATGGTTAACCGGTTAACATGTGTTATTTTTGAATATTTTTAAACGTTAAATGGGTGTTAACCGATTAACCTATATGGTTAACCGATTAACACTGAAGCAGTAAGCAAAAATGGCAGCTTTTCATGAAAATATGCATTGCTTTCTTTTTTATTTCTGACTGTTTTTGCTGCATAAATTTACACCCCTTTGTAGAGGTATTTTATACAATATAAATTGAAATCAGATTTAAAATTTCAATACACCTCTAAGAAACTTAATCATAAAAATCACTCATTCTCTTCATCCTTCAATTTTTCTTAAAGTGTTCAAAAACAGTTTTTGAAAGAAGCTTTTTGAATAAATTTTCACACATTATCACAACTTCATTTCATTCCATTTTAAAGAAAACTTGTGTATTTCTTTTGAGTGATATTTGTTTCAAGGAGAAGATTGATCGTGAAGATTGATAGCATCATACTCTCAAAGACATCAAACTTATTTCAAGATTACTTTCTTTGTATTACCTTGTTGTCCAGGACTGTTGGAAACAAGTGAAGTGTTTGAAGAGGATTGTTCTTCCTACACTTTAGTTAACTATAGATTAGATAGTAGGCTTCACCATTGGTCTGATTAGGCTGTGCAATCATTCTAAACTATAGTGAAACCTCTTTCGAGTCGAAAGGGGAGTGGAGTACTCTCGGAGTGTGAGGGGAACCACAATAAATTTCTTGTGTCTCTTTTTCTTTTCCGCACTTTACTTTCAAGTCCTTTACATCTTAACCGAAAAAGAACCAAGAACCAAAAAAGATTGAAAATAATTTTTGAGAACCTAATTCACCCCCCTGTTAGGCGCATTTACAAGTTACAATTGGCATCAGAGCAGGTTATAGGTAACCTGTTCCTATCCGATCCAGATGGCTTCCACAAATAAAAATCTAGTATTCAAAGACGGTGGTAGTAGCAACAAGCCTCCTTTGTTTTGTGGCGAATATTTCGACTTCTGGAAGATCCGCATGAAAGCACATCTAGAAGCACAAGGAAGTGAAATATGGGAGGCTGTTCAAAATGGTCCTTTTTATTCCTACAACGTTTGTCAACGGAGTTGGTTCAGCAAAACCGCAAGGATCATGGGATGGTGATGATAAGAAAAAGGTTCTCTATGACAAAAAGGCGATAAATATCTTACAAAGTGCACTTGGAGTGGATGAATTCTTCCGTATCTCAACATGTACAACGACCAAGAAAATATGGGACACTCTTGTTGAAACTCACGAAGGAACCACCAAAGTCAAACGATCCAGATTAAATACATTAAGTCAAGAGTAAGAATTATTCAGAATGCAGCCAGGAGAATCTATCCTAGACTTATAGAAAAGATTCATGCATTTGAAAAATCACTTGAATGCACTTGGTAAGGCACTAACAAATGATGAACTTAATCTTAAAGTGCTTAGGTCTTTATCAAGATATTGGCAACCCAAAGTAATGGCGATTTCTGAAAAGAAAAGCCTATCAACAATGACCTCCACTATGTTATTCGGAAAGCTCCAAGAATATGAGACGGAACTTGGACAATTTGAGAAACATGAAATTCAAGAGAAGAAATCCAAGAGCATTGCCTTAAAAGTTGAATCCAAAGAAGTGGAGAAAGAAGACAATCCCGAAGAGGACGAAAATTTTACGCTTCTTGTAAAAAGTCTAGGAAAATATCTTGGTGCAAAAAATAATATTAGAAACTCTAGTTATACAAGAAGAAAGAAGTTCTCAAAGAACAAAGAAAAAGAAACATCAATATTCAATGGAGACATTACATGCTATGAATGTGGAAAGCAAAGCCAAATCAAACCAGAATTTCCTAAACTCACAAAGAATCGTGACCACAAAGGAAAGAAGGATTACAGAAATAAGGCCTACGTTGCTTGAGATGACAATGAAATAAGTTCCTCATCAGACTCTGATAGTGATCAAAGCGCAAATCTAGCATTGATGGCATCACATCATTCCGACGATGAAGACAATAAGGTTAGTAGTAATTTTTCAATTTTTGATAATGAGGCTCAAGGAGCAATTGATGAACTTTTAAGTGAATGCAAAATTCTATATAAAACTATTTCATCTGAAAAGAAACAAATATTTACTTTAAAGGAAAATATTGAGAAAATGGAAAATAATTTTAAAGATGAAAAAGAAGAATTAATTAAGAATTTTGCATGAACTAAATGTGAGCCACTCTATTTTCAAATAGTCCAATTAAAAAGGGTCCTAGAAAGATATGAAAAAGGACAAATTGGATTGGAATGCGTTCTTAGTAATCAAAGATACTCAAATGATAAAAGTGGTATTTGTTACTCAAAATTCTCTAAATAAACTTCTAACAAGATCATCTTTGTCAAAGCTAAAGAACAAATTCCTATGGAAAAAAGTGACAATCATAAAAAGATTCATCAATATGACAAAAAGAAAAGAAACAATAAAAGAAAATATTATTCCCCTAGACATAAAAGCAACTTTGAGCCTACATGTTTCTATTGTGGTATAAAAGGTCATACTCCAAATGCTTGTTATGTTAGAAATTTTAGTGTTGCTCAAGGCCATTATGTATGGGTAAAGAAAGGAACTAACTTTGAAGGACTCAAGGCAATTTGGGTACCTAATAAAACTTAACTCTTTTTTACAGGTATGCGTGAAGACCTCTTCAAATCAATGGTATCTTGATAGTGGATGTTCGAGGCACATGACGGGTGACCTAAGCAAATTTTCACATTTAACGCTTAAGGCCAAAGGATTTGTTACTTATGGTAACAAAAACAAAGGAAGAATCCTCGGCGTAGGCATCATTGGTTCACCACCCTCAACAACTATAAAAGATGTCCTATATGTGGAAGGTCTAAAGCATAGTCTCTTTAGCATTAGCCAGTTGTGTGACCGAGGTTTCAAAATCAACTTCACTAAAAATGAATGCTTGATTGAGAATGAAGTTACTCATGAAGTTATGCTAAAAGGTAAAAGAGTTAATAACATTTTCTTAATTTCCTTAGATAACTTGTCTTTGAATATTAGGTGTCTCTTGGCAAGAAACAATGAATCATGGTTATGGCATAAGAGGTTTGCTCACATTCATATGGAGCACTTGAATAACTTGATCAAACATGACTTGGTTATTGAATTGTCGAAGATCAAATTCATCAAAGATAGGTTATGTGACGCTTATCAAAAAGGAAAACAAACTAAATCAACTTTCACATCCAAGAATGTGGTATCCACAACTAGGCCACTACAATTGTTACACATGGATCTCTTTGGTCCATCAAGAACAAAAAGCTTCGGAGGTAATGTTTATGCATTAGTAATTGTGGATGATTTTTCTAGATACACTTGGACTTTCTTCTTAATGCAGAAAAGTGAAGCATTCAAAGCACTCAAGAAGTATGCAAAACAAATACAAAATGAGAAGTCTCTTATAATTGTCTCCATTAGAAGTGACCACGGTGGAGAATTCCAAAACGCCTCATTTGAAGAATTTTGTGAAGAACATGGAATTTCACACAACTTCTCCGCACCAAGAACTCCATAAAAAAATGGTGTCGTAGAAAGGAAGAATAGGACATTGGTTAAACTTGCAAGGACAATGCTAAGTGACTCAAATCTTCCTAAGTACTTTTGGGCATATGCGGTGAGTACGGTATGCTTTATAAGTAACTGTGTTAATATTAGACCTATTCTCAAGAAAACACCTTATGAACTCTTCAAAGGGAGAAAACCAAATATTTCATTCTTTCATATTTTTGGTTGTAAGTGTTTTATACTAAACAACGACAAAGACAACCTTGGTAAGTTTGACGAGAAATCCGATGAAGGTATATTTCTTGGTTATTCTTTTACTAGTAAAGCTTTTAAAATTTACAATAAAAGAACTTTATCTATAGAAGAATCTATGCATGTCAAATTTGATGAATCTAACCCCTCCAAGGAGGATATTGTGGTTTGTGATGATAATGATGAGTTTGTAGAAATTCCCGAAGAAGAAACTTCTAAAGATATCATTAAAGATCAAGATAGACCGGTTCAACAAGATTCCAATGTCAACGATCTACCAAAAGAATGGAGGATTCATAGAGATCATCCTATCGACAAAGTGATCGGAGACATAAGTCAAGGTGTTGCTACAAGATTAAATCTCAAAGATGCATGCTTGAACATGACGCTCGTGTCTCAAATAGAACCTTCCAAAGTTGATGAAGCTCTTGAATATGATCAATGGATTATTTCTATGCAAGAAGAATTAAACCAATTCGAGAGAAATCAAGTTTGGGAACTTTTTTCTAGACCAAAAGATAAACATATCATCGGAACAAGATGGGTGTTTAAGAACAAACTTGATGAGAATGGAATAATTGTTCGAAACAAAGCAAGATTGGTGGCTCAAGGGTACAATCAAGAGGAAGGAATTAACTTTGAAGAAACATTTGCTCCGGTTGCAAGGTTAGAAGCTATTCGTTTATTACTTGCCTATGCTTGTTCAATGAACTTTCAGATTTTTCAAATGGACGTCAAAAGTGCCTTCTTGAATAGATACATCAATGAAGAAGTCTATGTCAAACAACCCCCAAGTTTTAAAGACTTCAAGCATCCTTCACATGTATACAAATTGAATAAAGCTCTCTATGGACTAAAACAAGCACCAAGGGCATGGTATGATCGTCTAAGTAATTTCTTATGCGAAAAAGGATTTGAAAAAGGCAAGGTAGACAAACCTTTATTCATTAAAAAGATAAAGGATAATACCTTACTTGTTCAAGTCTATGTGGACGACATCATCTTCGGTTCAATAAACAAGGAACTATGTGAAGAATTTGCGTCGGTGATGCAAGGCGAGTTTGAAATGTTTACGATAGGAAAGATGAATTACTTCCTTGGATTGCAAATCAAGCAACTAAAAGAAGGAATATTTATCAACCAATCAAAGTATTGCAAAGAGTTGTTAAAGATATTTGATATGGATGAATGTAAAGCTATGTCAATACCAATGGGGTCCGGAACCTACGTCGATCAAGATGAATCGGGAACATCGGTTGATATTACAAAGTATAGAGGTATGATTGGTTCTTTATTATATTTGATGGCAAGCCATCCTGACATAATGTTTAGTGTATGCTTATGTGCTCATTTTCAAGCAAATCCAAAGGAGTCACATCTCACGGCAGTCAAAAGAATCATGAAGTATCTCAAGGGAACGACAAACGTTGGCTTATGGTATCTTAAAGGTAGTGTTTATACTTTAATTGGTTATTCAGACGCGGATTATGCAGGCTGTAAAACAGATCGAAAAAGCACGAGTGGAACATGTCACATCCTTGGAAATGCACTAGTTTCATGGTCATGTAAGAAACAAGCATGTGTTGCTCTTAGTACGGCTGAAGCAGAATACATAGCAGCGGGAAGCTGTTATGCACAAAATATTTGGCTAAAGAAACAATTAAGCGACTATGGAATTGATCTTGGATGCATTCCTCTCCGATGCGACAACACAAGTGCAATTAACATCATAAAAAATCCGGTCATGCACTCAAGAACCAAACACATCGGCATTCGACATCATTTTCTCCGTGATCACGTGCTTAAAGGAGATGTTGAAGTCACTTTTGTAGATACGCATAACCAACTTGCAGATATCTTCATAAAACCACTCGCAAAAGAACCGTTTTTCAAGATTCGGCGAGAACTCAGACTTCTCGATGAAGGTGATATCTAATATTTCAGAAGTTAATCTTTATAACATCTATGAATATCAAGCTTTTTACTCACTTGTTTTTTCTTTTCCTGAATTTTCGAAGGCGTTAATTGGTTAACCCACATGGTTAACCGGTTAACACTGTTTGTCTCTGTTTCCTTTATTTTATTTTTGTATGCATGTTTACTTTCATTATCGTATGCTCCTCTTCCTTTTTGCTAATGCCAAAGAGGGAGAAGGATTGGTCTCTCTAATGTTTCCTTATGCAGAAACGTTATACCTCTTGTATTAAGGGGGAGCCTTAACTTAGTGGGAGAAACAAGTGTAGAGAAACCAAGTATAAAAGCAAGCTTTCAAAGATTGGTTGTCATCATCAAAAAGGGGGAGATTGTATAAGCAAGCTTCAAGCACATTAAAGTTTTGATGAAGACAACAAGCTTTCTACACAACATGTATTGTCTACACAACATGTATATGCAAAAAGCAAGAGATTCAAGTAAACATCAAGGATCAAGATAGTGCTCTAGCATGAGACAATTGGATCAAAGCTTCACATACAAGTTTCAAGTGTTGAAGATGAAATATTGAACATCAACTCAAAGGTATACCGAATATCACTTAAAATACTTATACAAGTGTTCAAATATTCATATCTCACTACACATATATCACAAGTCTTTTTAAAACATTTTTTAGTTGCTCACTCATTTTAAAATTAATTCTGTTTTGGAAAACCTTCAGTGTTAACCGATTAACCCATATGGTTAACCGGTTAACGAATTTCAAAATTAATTTTCTGGTGAAATTCTTACAGTGTTAATCGATTAACATATATGGTTAAGCGGTTAACATGTGTTATTTTTGAATATTTTTAAACGTTAAATGGGTGTTAACCGATTAACCTATATGGTTAACCGATTAACACTGAAGCAGTAAGCAAAAATGGCAGCTTTTCATGAAAATATGCATTGCTTTCTTTTTTATTTCTGACTGTTTTTGTTGCATAAATTTACACCCCTTTGTAGAGGTATTTTATACAATATAAATTGATATCAGATTTCAAATTTCAATACACCTCCAAGAAACTTAATCATAAAAATCACTCATTCTCTTCATCCTTCCATTTTTCTTAAAGTGTTCAAAAACAGTTTTTGAAAGAAGCTTTTTGAATAAATTCTCACACATTATCACAACTTCATTTCATTCCCTTTTAAAGAACACTTGTGTATTTCTTTTGAGTGATATTTGTTTCAAGGAGAAGATTGATCGTGAAGATTGATAGCATCATACTCTCAAAGACATCAAACTTATTTCAAGATTACTTTCTTTGTATTACCTTGTTGTCCAGGACTATTGGAAACAAGTGAAGTGTTTGAAGAGGATTGTTCTTCCTACACTTTAGTTAACTATAGATTAGATAGTAGGATTCACCATTGGTGTGATTAGGCTGTGCAATCATTCTAAACTATAGTGAACCCTCTTTCGAGTCGAAAGGGGAATGGAGTACTCTCGGAGTGTGAGGGGAACCACTATAAATTTCTTGTGTCTCTTTTTCTTTTCCGCACTTTACTTTCAAGTCTTTTACATCTTAACTGAAAAAGATTGAAAATAATTTTTGAGAACCTAATTCACCCCCCTCTTAGGCGCATTTACAAGTTACACCTCTTTCACTGACATGGCCAAGTCTCTTGTGCCAAAGCTCAGTCTTTGACACCGGTTTTATGGATTCCACATATGCTGAACCACTTACAACCTCAACCTCAATGGTATACAAGCCTTTTTTTTCAAGACTCCTTCGACCCCTTCATTATTCTTAGGATGATTTGCTCTCCTTTGAAAACATATCCTTTCTTGTCGAATTCACCAAGAGAATTAAATTCCTTTTAAGATTAGGTACATACTTAACATCAGTCAATAGACTCATTGACTCATCATGTAGCTTGAATCTCACAAATTCAATACCTGCAATTTTTCAAGCTTTATTGTTTCCCTACAGCTCTTATTCACCATCTTGATCATATAATTCCTCAAACACATATTTGTTTGAAGTCACGTGCCAAGTACACCCTGAATCCATAATTCACTCCTTGCTAGAGCCACTGCTTGAAATCACCAGGAAATAAGATGATTCATAACCATCTTGCACAATGGCAGCATTACCATTATCCTTTCCACCATGATTGTTCAGTCGATTAGGGAATACTTTTCTTGTATGACCCTTCTTCTTACGATGATAACACTTAATAGTAGGAGAATTACCACCATAAGAATTATGTAGAACTTTACCCTTCTTCTTCTCAAACCTACCATCTTTCTTCAAGAATTTTCCCTTAACAGAAAAACCTTCACCAACAGAAGATGACTTGTGCTCCTTTCGTTCGTTTAAATCCTTAGAGTACAAGGAAGATTGAACATCTTCAAAGTTCAACAACTATCTTCCATACAAGAGAGTTTCTTTGAAGCAAGCAGGGGACTTAGGTAAAGAGCACAACAACAACAACAACAACGTTTGATATTCATCATCAATCTTGACCTCGATATTTTCAAGATCAAGAGTTAACTTGTTGAACATATCCAGCTGCTCACCCAAGACTTTATCTTCACTCATCTTGAATGAATACAAAGCTTGCTTCAAGTAGAGACGATTAAACAACAATTTTGTCTTGTAAAAATCTTCAAGTTTTGTCCATACACCCGCTGCAGGTTTCTCCTTTGAAACCTGCCGAAAAGCCTTATCACCAAGGCTCAATACAATGGCATTATGCGCTTTTTCGACCATCGTTGTCTTCTCCTTCTCCATTAGGGCAACATCCATCTTCTCTGATCCTGTAAACACTTCTAACAAACCCTGTTGAACAAGAAGGCCTTGCATTTTCAAGCGCCACAAGTCGAAATCATTCACACTGGTGAATTTCTCAATCTCATACTTTGTTGATGACACCTTCTCCCCCACGCTCACTGCACCAGTTTATTGTGAATTTATATCCTCAATAATAAAACAAAGTTATGATAAAAAGATTGAGTTTCTTGAACAAACACAAGAAACCCTATTAGGTTTCACAAAGAAAAAAGAGAAGAAGGAAGAATAATAAAGAATTGGTTAAATCTATTTTACTATTCACTTTATCAATAAGGGTTCAAAGATTACAAGTGAACACCGACAATTAACCTCTTCCAACAACCTGAGAGAACTAGTCTATTTATCGACTACTAAGCTAAATTAACAATTGAGCTTACAAGCAACACTCAATTCAACATGCTAATAATCCTAGCATTTCGACTACTGCATGCTTGAGCATACTTCAACTACAACATACAATACTAGTATGTGAACAGACTTCAACTTCATACTAAACCTTCTATCGAACCATGAAGTTACTTTTGTCGACATTAAAGTTCGATCTAAAATACCACATGAATAAACTTAAAGTCCCATCTGAGGGACTCAACTCAGTCTTATTTGAAGGAATCAAGTTAAAGTCTCTTCTAAACTGCTCATGGTAAGAAAAACAAACAAAATCACTCATAGTTACGTGACTGTGTATCGGTGTAAGTGTAATGGCTCCTAGAGGAGGCGCTTGAACTCTACTAGGACAAGCAAGATGACATGCCGCCCATGTGAGAGACTCTCTATCCACCCATTTATCGGAATGGACACCTCTTAAAAAGGGGAATGTCACATTCTCTTGAATAGTAGGGAATTGACTGCCCACTTTAAACATTCTTGAGAGTAATTAATATTCTTGCGGGATATGAGACCATATCCACAAGACTCTTAAAAATACCTCAACCTTAAAGTTGAGATGAGACATCCAATTTATTATGTAAAATACTACATACAAAATTTCTCACATTCCTTTATGAGTAAGTTTTAACATCACAACAATCTTAAAAATTTCTGACAGCCAAATAACATAAGTGGTTATCACATATTATACTTTTAGAAATTAAAAATATCATTAGAATAAAAATATTTAGCCTTCTGCCAAATATTACAACATATTGTATATGAGTGATAGTGATCCAACAAAGAAGATTGAATGCATTTCCACATAAGAGAGACCAATTAGTAATCTACTTGACATCATTCATTCTAAAACTCTTGAACGATATATAAAGACTTCTTAGATCCAAATTTGTTTCCACCTTTTTTTTCTGAAAAATCTAATCTTGGAGTTAGTTATAACAATAAAATCATGTTTATCCACTAATGGTCTCAAACATCACCTAAATAGAAAGAGAAATAACATGGATCTCACAAGAGTCCAACCATTCTACAAATAAGTGCTCTTAATTACTCATATACTGAAGACTTCATTGCACTTATTCATACCTCCTAATTTTTGTTTTTAGCCAACCGCCAAAGTGCCATTTAACATCAAGATTCAAGAAATTTGAAAGTGAATTATCCTTCCAATGAGATATAAATTCAAACTCCTCTATCCTTTAAATTTGACATTCCATAAATTAGCTTTAAGTCTTTATGAAAACTATTTCCTGAATTTATTACTTTTTGTATGTTTTTTTTACCTTTCTTTATTCATGTAGTTACAAACTAATACTACCCACATATATATTGGAAAATATATAATGATTTGTTAAAATGTTTTTGATTAAAAATCATTTTTTGTGTGTGATTTTAGAGTTTTTGCAGCATTTAATATATGATTGGATATGTGAGTTCATTGGATCGAACTGGATCAAATTTTAGTCTTGTCAACTGTGATGTGTTGATTGGGATAACTTTCATGATTCGACAGAAAACAAACATGAAGTCGAACATTATTTACATGCTGATGTCAAAGTATTTACATATTGTAGTCGAACTCAGTTCTTGTGTTCTTCGCTTTGCATCGAATTAAACCACATGCTCCACTGCTTGTGCGGGCCCCCGTCAATTCCTTTGAGTTTCATTCTTGCGAACGTACTCCCCAGGCGGAATACTTAGCGCATTAGCTACAGCGTTGCACGGGTGGATACACACAACCACTTAGTATCCATCGTTTACGGCTAGGACTACTGGGGTCTCTAATCCCATTTGCTCCCCTAGCTTTCACCTCTCAGTGTCAGTGTTGGCCCATCAGAGTGCTTTTGCTATTGGGGTTCCTTCCGATCTCTACGCATTTCATTGCTCCACCAGAAATTCCCTTTGCCCCTACCGTACTCTAGCTTAGTAGTTTTCACCACTTGTCCAGGGTTGAGCCCTGGGATTTGACAGCGAACTTAAAAAGCCACCTACAGAAGCTTTACGCCTAATCATTCCGGATAACGCTTGCATCCTCTGTCTTACCACAACTAGTGTCAAATTATTATGTCGAATTGATCTTTGTTTTAAGGATCTAATTGTTTATGTTAACTTGTTATTTAAGTTACGTTGTAGTCTATAAATAGGCTAGATCATTAGGTTGTTGAGTGAGGTCAATTATGTTATTCACTTGTAATCATTTATAATATTGATCAAGTGAATAGAAAACAGTTTGCCCAAATCCTTCTTCCATCTTTCTTCTTTATCTTTTCTTCTTTCTTTCTTTAGAAACCTAACCGTCTCATTGTTCATCAAGAAACTTCGTTTCTAATTCAAGAAAGCGTTGAAAGGTATCGTTTGTGATCATAACAAACTGGTGCAGTGAGCATGGAGAAGATGTCGTCAATAAAGTTTAAAATTGAGAAGTTCATCAGAGTTAATGATTTTGGTTTATGGCGCTTGAAGATGCGAGCCCTTCTTATTCAAAAAGAGTTTGCTAGAAGCGCTAAAGGGAAGAGATGCCATAGACGCTGCATTTACGGAGAAGGATAAGACAATGATGATCGAAAAAGTCCACAGTGCAATTGTTCTGAGTCTTGGTGATAAGGTTCTCAGGCAGGTTTCGAAGGAGATGATGACAGCTGGTGTTTAGCTGAAACTCGAAGGATTATATATGACAAAGTCTTTGTTGAATCGTTTGTACTTGAAGCAAGCTTTGTATTCATTCAAGATGAATGAAGATAAATCATTGATGGAGCATCTGGATACGTTCAGCAAGCTAATTCTTGATCTTGAAAATATTGATGTTACCATCAGTGACAAAGATCAAGCGTTTTTATCGTTGTGTTCTTTACCTAAGTCGCATGCTCACTTCAAAGAAATCCTCTTGTATGGAAGAGAGTCCCCGACCTTTGAAGAAGTTAAAGCAGCTATATTCGAAGGATTTGAACGAAAGAAAGGAGGATAAACCATCATCATCAGTTGGTGAAGAGTTTCCCGTGAAGGGGAAATCCTCAGAGAGAGATGGTAGGTTTGAAAAGAAGAAAAGTAAAACTCAACAGAAGTACTGTTTGATTTAGTTGATGATACTTATCCTGAGTTATTATCTGGTTTTCCATCTTTATTAGACTATGATGATACTTACTCTAGCGATTTATGTATTGACACTAACGTTTGCCCTGTTTGTGCTGAGACTAATGTTGCCTTGCTGGGTGATGCTTTTCATGATGTCGTTTATGCATCTGAAACTCTTGATATCCCTACTTCCCCGATCATACCATCCATTGAACAACCTCCTTCCTTAGAGATTAAACCAGTTTCTGATAATATGAAATATGTTTATTTAGAGAGGGATGAAAAACTTCCAATTATAATTTCTTCTAACCTTGATTTTGATCAAGAAAATAAGCTTTTGTAGGTTTTGAAGAAACATAAGAAGGGAATTTAATGGACCTCGATGGAAGATGGAAGAAAATTAGTGAGGCAGTCCCTTAATCCTTTGATTCTTGATGTTGTGAAAAAAGAGATCATGTTCACGTGCTCATTCGACACTTTTACCTATCGGAGATTCTTATTTGATCCTGGAATAAAAGACGAAGGAACTAAGAAATATTTCAAGGTTAATGGATGCTACCCAAAGTCACTGTATGACATCCCCACTTTGGAAGAGGAGCCTATAGAAGATCTCTCTTTGGGAAAGGCTGCTTATGTGATTACCTATCCACCTTGACTACTCGAGTGTGTTCTTTCCTTTCTCTCACTCTTATTTAATAGTTATGTTCTTTCATTGAGGACAATGCATGTTTTAAGGGTGGGGGAGGCAACCATTACTTTATTTTGTTTTAAATTTTCCTTTGTTTTGGTTTTGTTCTTAAATTTTATAAAAAAAAATTTGTTTTACTTAGAAGCATAATGCATCTTTTGAAATTTTAAGGCTATAGATTAAGTTGAGGCTAGATTGTGGAAACTTGGGAAAAATTCATAAGATCGGTACCATTTTAACACCTTAAGTCTCCCGAATATGGAAACCGATTTAAATACTTGTTATGACATAGCCTTGAGTTCTCATCCTTTAATAACTCTTAAGTAGTTTATCTAGCAGTCATCACTATCTAGAAATCTTACACTAAGTAATTAAGCTGATGCAAATAAGTGAATGATCCCGTGCTTAATAAGAAATCTAAATAGGAATCCGCCTTTTAAGTTAGGTGACCCTCACCCGGTCACTTAGGCTAACAGTTGTGAAACCTTAAAAAAAGAAAAAAAATATTGTTGTTTCTATCTAATTGGTTAATTTTGAATTGTTGACAAGATATGGATCATAATCATTAACAGACTTATTTACCATGTGTGTGAATAAATAACGGGGTTAATGTGATTGCATTAGAATGAAAGAGAGCGAAAAGGAAGATGAGTAAGTTAGGCTTCAGCATAATAATATGACTCAGATTGGTTTGTACTAGAGGGAGGTTTATGACTATATAATTGTGGATTTGTGTTCTTACGATATCCTTAGTATGCAAAGTTAGTACCTATTGATGCAATCTTGACTGAAGAAGAGTTTGTAGCCTAGAATAAGTATCTGAATGCTATTGTTTTTCATGAGTCTTGATACTATTTTGCTCGGAGTGCAAAAGTTCAAGTGTGGGGGAATTTGATCAGTGCATTTTAATGCATATTCTCTTATGTTTGTACTTAGGGATTTCCTTAGTCTATTTTGTTTATTTTACTATTTTATTATGTTTTTAAAATTAAGTTATTATTTTCCTTTAATCTATTTTCGCAACTTATTTTCAACTTTAACAGTTATTTGATATATTTCCACTATTTGGATCATAACTGGAGCTACAAGAATCAGATTTACGCATAGGCATTAAAAATCTAAGACAGAGAGCTACAACTTTCATGTTTGAGGCAGAAGCTGATTCAGAGTGTAGAAGGTTCAAATAATTCGTTGAAGTCAGGACCCAAAATCTGTCGTTTGAAATATTTAGTTTTGAGTCGGGTTTTTTTATGTTTTTCGACCTAGTTAGGTTTAAACCAGAAGTGTTGATACTTTTATATACCTAGCAGTCGTGCTATTGTTACTTTTACCTTCTTTTTACGAATTTCATTTATTTTGTACGAATATCATGGCGAACTAATTCCAAGGGGCAATCTGCCGAATTCGAATACCACAAAACTTTGAGATTCATATCAATTTCAATTTAATTAAGTTCCTTTCTAATTTGTTCTATAATTTTCGTTTGCTTAATTTATTTCTTATAGAATAGATTAGATTTAATTCGGTTGATATATGTTCCTTATTTTAATCGCGTTTAACTTAGCTTTTTCGTTAATTCGCGCTATCTTTAACTGTTTACTTAATTCGGTGAACCGTTTGCTTAATTTGGTGATTAGGAACATAACTTGTGTAGTGTTGTCGACGCTTGTTTCTTCAATATTGCAATCGAATAGGGATTGTAACCGCTTAGAGAATTGGAAATATAATGACCAATGATAAGTTGGTAGTCGAACCGGTAGATTAACCCGTTATAATCACTTATTTAGATAATCACTTATTTCGATAATCACTTATTTACTCTATTTTTCTTAATCGAATCCTAAACCAAAACAACCCCCATAACCGTTACGGTAAGGACTTTTGATTTTATTAACTAACACAGTAATAGTTGTGGGGGGTTGTTTTGGTTTAGGATTCGGTTAAGAAAAACAAAGTTGTCATACCCCAAATTTTGACCCCTAGATTCCATTATCATTCTAGGCGCATCAAGCATATGTTATCTAACCCTAACCTCTTTCAAGTTAGTCTTTGTTAAGATGCAGATGAATCAGAGTTTCACACTATTAAAATCAAGAATCCTATGAACTGATCAGTCAAGGTTTTGGATTGATCTTATAAATATCAAGTCTTCACATCATCAATAAGTTCATATCTTACCAAGAACAAGTGCTATTTGAGGTTGTTACCAAGAGAATTGAAGCAATGTTATGCAAAACCCTGATTAGGGTTTCTAGTTGAAAAAGTCAATTGTAGTTTAACTTTTGGTCTAAATGGGTTTCCAAAGCTTGAACCATGGTCCATGATGTTTCTATGACTTATTGAAGTCCCCTCAAGAAGTATGAAAGATTCAAAAAAACCCATAACACTAAGGATCGATCCTGAAGATTTCAACTGTTTGGTTCGTCTGTTTGGAAAGTCCATTCTTTGACCTTTAGGGTTTTGACCCTAAATTGAAGTAGTCAAGATTTCCAACATCTTGTTATGCCTAACTAGTGAGTTTGGTGAAGATTTAATCAAGAATTGATGGATGACTTGTGAATCAAGAAATTAGGGTTTATGAAAAACCCTCATTACAAGCTTATTTGGAATGGTCATAACTCTCAAACCACACATTCAAATTGAGTGGTCCAAAGCTGGTTGGAAAGCTCTTGAGAAATCCTACAAAAGTGTCCTAGAGGGTTGATGTCCAAAAATGCATAGATTTTGAGTTATGATCTCATCAAGTTGTGAAGGATTTCTACACTTAGAAAAATTTCTTGTTTTTTGACTTGTAAGTCAAGTTTTGCAGCCAACTTCATGAAGATTTTTGACCTAGTTCCCTTTGGAATCTAAAATTTGGATAAACGTTAACACTGTAGATCATATCTGGGGATTTAAAAAAAGTACAAGAGCATTTTCAAAGCCTTTGTTTGTTAGGGAGAATCGAAGAGAGCAAGTTAGGGATTTTTCATGTCACAAAACCAAGTTCAACACTTGCATTTTGATGCATAAACCACCCAAACCTCTTCTAATCACTTGGTTAATTCATTCTATGATGTTTATGGACTTAATTGATGAGATTAAAATGAATTACCACAAGCAAGAACTAGAGATTGGATTATTTGATTTGTTTATTCAAGCAAGTGGATGCAAGTGGCAAGGAGAGATAAACTTTTTGCATTTTCTGCTACACCTCAGCTACTGCATCAGCTACTCTCTTTCCTTCACTTCATGTCAACTATTTTCAGGCTATTGATGATGTTGAAACACATAGGAAGGTTGCTCATGCTCAGAAAATGAATCCTAAGTTGGGTTTGCTCATTTTGCCTCCAAAAAGGGCAAACTTGGCAAGTTGGCACAATCTGCCCATACCTCTCATTCTCCAAGCTTGCCTATAAATAGAATACACTCCTAACATCCAAACTACACCAGAATCAACTAGAAACCAAGTTGAATCTCTCTCATTTCTCTGATCACCATCTTCTTGCAAGTGGTAGAAGTTACTTCCTTGTGAAGAAAAAATCTCCCTTGCACAAACTCTGCCACAACTTAATATAGCCACCAAACACTTGAACCAGAACCTCAAACAATTCACATATGATGCATTGAAGCTGTCCAAACCCTCACATTCACCATAAAACCTCACATTTCAAAAGTCAACTCTCATACTTTGAAAACTTGACTTTTCTGCATTTTCATAGACCATAACCAAACCAACCCTTTTCCAATCATTCTAGCACTTCAAACACTATCCATATAAACTTCCATGGCATCATAAAAGTTCTATAACACCATTTCCTAGAGTTTCACTTTGAAGCTTTTGGTGTTTTCTTGCATAAGAAGACATTCTGTCAAGACATTGATCTTGGAGGAGTTCTCATCATTTGAACACCTTATTTGGAACATATTGGAGCTGCTTGGGTCATCATCCATCAACTGGTTTTCTTATTTAGTGCATTGAATTGAAAAATATACAAGAGGTAAGTGTTCCAACTTGCTACTTTTAAGATCATGTTAAATATTGATGTGCACTGATTATGAACATGCTAGATACAATTTATAGGTCATGTTTGAACCATTTCTTGCTCATAAGCTTAGGTATTCATGATTGTCCCTTTGGTTTGGCTTGTTAGCTTACTTTAAGTGTCATTTCAATATGCAACTTTTTGATTCTGGTTATGTCGCACCTCGAAAATTCATTTCGAACATACGACCCTCGCGCAAAAGGCGCGGAAATGCGGTTCGACAGAGTCGCCACCGGACTTTATTTTTCCCGAATGAACGGGAGAGGAAAATATCGAGAAAACCTCAAAAGCTTGGAAGGAACACGGCCGTCGCAACCATATTCCTGGGTTCGGGAGTCGGTTACGCGAGGGGAAGGTATTAGCACCCCTCACGTCCGTCGTACTCGACGAGAACCTCTTAATTCGAGTTGTGATGGATGTTAGCTAAACTTATTTCTTCTCTTCTCACTACTAAATACTATAACGATGGAGGAAGGTTTGCTGAAGAAGGGTAGAAGCTGGATTTGCGTGTGAGTTTAATGGTTAGTCAAGAGATTTTTGAAGGCTGTTGGGGGTTCTTCGAGTTAAAGATGGAAGGGGTTGTGGTTTTCGGATGAAGATGTGGAGGTTGTGATTGAATCTGGGTTTTGATGGTATTCGAATAGGTCTCGGTGGAAGTTGGAAGGGTGAACGAAGAAGGATGACAGTGGGAGGAGCTTGAAGGTGGCCGGAAACGGGTTAGGTTTGCGAAAGGGTTTTCACGGTGGCTGTTCTCCGAAAATGAAGCTGTTGATGAAGTGTTTAATGGTGAGTTGAAGATTTGGACGGATGAAGTTCTGGGTTTTTAGAAGGTGAAGTTTTCAGAAGTTTGATTTTGGGTTGATGAAGATCGAAGGTAAAGATTTGAGTTCGTTGTTCGGTTGCGAAATGGTGATAGATGTTGTTTGAAGGTGATGATTTTGAGGTTTAATGGAGACTTAAGGAAATAAGGAAGAAGGAGATGTGTATGGAAGTCTGGTTATGAGGTTAGGGCTAACAACAATGAAGAAGAAGTTTAAGGGTGAGGAAGAAGGTTGGTGAGGATTGAAGAAGAGAGGAGTTGATGAATAGTGCGGCTAGGGTTCCTCGATGCAACCTTCTCTCATGGTTTTATATGGAGAGAGTATAGGAAGGATTAAGGGTAGAAAAGGAAACCATCCGAATGGTGAGCTGGGACTCAAATTTGGTCGTACATATCCTGGGCCCCAAAAAAAAATTGTTGTGTTTTGTCTTATGTGCCATAGGGAAAGGGGTATGATGCCACGAGAAGGTTTGCCAACTTGTGAAAACGTGAACTCTGGCTCTTATGCATACAGGTACCTCATGGCCCACATCATTTATTTTTCTCTTTTATTTTCACGTATCTGGTTTGTTCATTGCTGGAACTCTATTAAGACAAATGAAATTATGGTCATTATAACTTCTTATGATTCATGATACAATGTGAAACATTTTGCAGGTCCTGTTACGCAACTGAGGTATCCAACTGGGGTTGTATTTTGTGAGAGGCATAAGGTACGCAACAGTGTGAATGGTGGGGTTTTGACAGTGTATTGGATAGAAAGTTCATTGCGTATTTCGCAGTTCTCGCGCAGGTTCAACGTTTTAGTAAGGTATGTGTGAAGGTTGCCTTGCTGTCCTATTTTCTTATCTCTGAATTTTTGTTTGCTTTTATGGTGCAATTGCCTTTCCCCTATCTAATGATAACTCATTTCTAACAGGGGTACTGTTATATCCATGTTCACTGTCCTGTTTTGGCCTAATAGATGATCCAATTGGTTTCTGCTCTTCCTTTCCAGCAGATGATGTTGAAGCGGATTCGGCAAAACAACTTGAATATGAACTGGTGGCAGAGCATATTTGAACTAAGCTTATGTGACTGCATTGCGGTAGTATGCTGCCGTGCGCCCCAAATCATCGTTGCAACGTGACCGAATCGTGGTATGATAGCTTATCTTTTCCTTCTGAAGAAAACATCATGTATAATATGCGGGTGTGCATATATACTAATCTTTTGTTCATGCTGCAGATGAGATCATGTGGTGTGCTGCAGAATCAGGTTGTTAGGCTTTGTATGAACTTACGAAACATTGCGGCTTGTGAGCGGTTTGTTTTGGAGTTGTGGCAATGGCGTGAGTGTCGTAACAATCTGTTGGGTTTTGTGAATCACCACCAATTCTCGATGCTTGCTGCGTACAGGTTTTATTGGCGATGTAACTACATTAGGTTTTGTCGGTAACATGAGTTTTTTCGTGCGCCTATCTCGTGTGCTGTTTTTCTACGTACAACTTCGGAAAGCTTCAAATGACTTGGTGTTCCACTTATGGGCAGTCCTGATTTGGTTTCAAGTGGTGCATTGAAGGTCTGTCATGCTTTACGAATTCCCTGATGATGTTGGTTTTTTTCAAATTGCAAAATTATACAAATCGTAGTGAGTGTTGATGTCACTTTCTATCTATTTGTTTCAGTTTTGAATTGCAAGCAAGGATTTGCAAATGCCATTTCCAGTTGTGAGTGGGGTTGACACCTTTTGCTACATGAAACGTTGATGTTGTCGTTCTAAACTAAGTGCAGGACTAGCCGGGATTTTGTTATTATTTTCGCTGAAGATGAAATCGAAAGGAGATTGTGATGTTGTTCAAAGTAGTTAAATCAGAAGCTTTGTGTCGTATACCGCAGAGCAGCTCTCACACAACCAACAACAAGTTTACACAAACTCAATTTCGAACAAACATCACAAATGTTTTTTTTTGATGATTTTTGAAGCAACAGAAGGTAGTTATGTTGGAAAAACTTTATGAAGGTGGTTTCATGGAAGAGTCATAGCAGCATGAGACAATGATATTGATGGTTGAATGAAGAAATCCTTAGAGAACTATGAAGGAATAGTTGTTTTGAGTGGTGAGTAGGTTTTATTTGTGGTTGTTTATGAAGTTTGTGCGTATCAAAAACATATGGCCGAATTGAGGTGGTTGGCATTGTTTTGACAATTTGCAAGATGGTGATGCTTGGTGTGTGAATGGATGACCATTGGTATATTATGGTGGGCCATGATGACTAATCATTATGTGCTGCAGAAGTAAACCTGTATCAATACCTTGGATAATAACTTGTATCAATATTTTTGGATAATAATGCATTCATTCTAAATGTTTTTTTTTTTTCAAGTTCAGGTCTCATTGTATGGATTTTTCTAATAAAATGGACTATTTATATGATGATTTTTGCCATGTATATATAAAAACCGGTGACATAAATACTCCTGCAGTGCATTTTACGAAGGTGACTTTGATTATCTTCTCACCCTTTTTGGAAGAATTGAATTTGCAAATCCACACTTGATTAAGCTTTACGAAACTTGTCTTACAGCTTTGAATCTTAGTTCTTGCACTTCAGTTATGATTCAAAACTTACCAGTCAAATTCCATCCCTTCTAATTTACTACCAAATCAAAGTTTCGGATTAAACTTGAAAAATAAAAATCAAACTTAGCTCAGCTCCGACTTGGAATGGATCAAAACTTCTAATCAATGAGCCAACAAATCAAAATTTGGATTAATCTTTGAATCAATCATTTGAACCCTGAATTAATCCTGTGAAGATAAATCCACCACTAAATTTAATCTTGAACTTGAACTGTTGGACCAAAATATTCACCATAGACACACATACACACATATGGCTTGGAATAACATGGAATCTTTGATTGGAACTTGCATACCATAATCTTGATCCCGAAACACACCCTCCAAATCAATTATTCCCACCTTAATCTTTCATCACAACTTGTCTTACCAAGAATAAAGTTGAAACCAACATAAACTGCCCTGAAAATCCAACTCAATCCTACAACAACTTGGAATTAGGCAATGATGACAAAAACAACAGATATATTTTTTTGATTTTCTGAATAATGGTTGGTGGGATGGGTGTACAGGATGAAAGTGATATACAGAGGTAGGACAAATTTGGAGTATGATAGATGCCCCTATCTAATTGGCTTAAAACCAAGTAAGATGAATTGCTGCAGCGTTCATTCTTTTGAGGTAGAAGACAATTAGATATGAAGAAGACCCTGAATTTGTCCGAAAAGAAAATAAATGCTTGAGAGTTGAAATACTGGAAAATGTAAACCTCTGAATAAACCATAAATAATAGGCAAAAAGTCGTCATCACCAAAAGGATGATGGGGTGAAACACACACGAACAAATATCACACAAATCTATCATTAATGACTATGATAGACCACCCACCAAAAGGATGATGATATCGCACAATCTATCATTAATGACTATGACAGACCCCTCACCAAAAGGATGACGGAGCGAAAAACAAACAATATCGCACAATCTATCATTAATGACTATGACAGACCCCTCACCAAAAGGATGACGGGCGAAACTCGCAGAATCTATCATTAATGACTATGATAGACCCCCCACCAAAAGGATGACGGAGCGAAATACAAACAAGCTATCGCACAATCTATCATTAATGATTATGATAGACCCCCCACCAAAAGGATGACGGAGCGAAACTCAAACAAACTATCGCACAATCTATCGTTAATGACTACGATAGACCCCCCACCAAAAGGATGACGGAGCGAAACACAAACAAACTATCGCACAATCTATCGTTAATGACTACGATAGACCCCCCCACCAAAAGGATGACGGAGCGAAACTCAAACAAACTATCGCACAATCTATCGTTAATGACTATGATAGACCCCTCACCAAAAGGATGACAGAGTGAGACAAACACACTATCGCACAATCTATCGTTAATGACTACGATAGACCCCTCACCAAAAGGATGACGGAGCGAGACAAACACACTATCGCACAATCTATCGTTAATGACTACGATAGACCCCTCACCAAAAGGATGACGGAGCGAGACAAACATAAACAAAATTCGCCCAATCTGGCACCAATCCAAGTGACAGACCCCCACCAAAAGGGATGACGGAGCGAAACATACACGCAGGTTGCTATCACCAAAAGGATGATAGAACAAACACAAATTGAAGGCTACCAACACCAAAAGGATGCAGGCTAGGTTGAACCGACGAAGTTCAGCTATCACCAAAAGGATGATAGTAAAGCAATTAACAACAGTCACGCTTGCTGGATACAACTCATTGGGGAACACCCAAGAGGAAGATTTGGTTAAAATGAATCAGCAGGGACGACCACTGACTTGCTTAGAGATCATAATTTTGTTGAAATGATTTCATGGTTACGCCCATGAGCTCTGAAGAGGATGCCCCTGACTGGGCCGAGTATATCCTGATGTCTTGGTTTGCTCAACAAAAGGTTGAACAACTTCATGAGGAACGCTCACGGTTTTGCTGAAGATACCCCTGCTCGGGTTGGATCTTGCATTGAACTTCTTGGATTTGCCCAACAAAAGGTTGAACAACTTCGTAGGGAACGCCCATGGTCTTGAATGGTATGCCCCTGACTGGGCTGAATGTTGATTTGCAGATCTGATCAACCACGAGGTTGAAATACGTCATGGGAGATACCCATGGTCTTGAAAAAGATGCCCCTGACTGGGCTGAATCTTGCTTTGAATAGCTTCGAATTTCGGTGGGAGAAACCCACAATTGCAGAAGATTGCCCCTGACTGGGCTGATGATCGCTTTGAAGCTCCTGATATTCGTGGGAGAAATCCACGACCTTTGTGGAGGATGCCCTTGACTGGGCTGCCAATGGTCTTGGAAATCTTCGGGGTTGATCCTGGACCTTGACTTGCATATGTGAATGCTTGATGATATGATATTCCATAACGGATGGAAGTGCAAATGCAAATGCTGACGCACCGAGAGGCAAGAGCTAGGGAAGTATGATATGATTGGAGTGTGCATATGATGCAGGATACTTATGAGGCCGAATGCGATGCGTATGATGCATATGATTGCAGACAGGTAGTTAGAAATGCAGAGAGACGCCAGCATGGTGGATCTTTTGGTAATTGCCAATGCGAATTGGACTTCGGGTGGTGGGAGGGATTGACTTCCTCGACACGTAGTTAGTTAGAGACGCCATGACCAAAGCAGACAAAAACACTTTATATGCCCCAAGTCTGGGTACTTGGTGATTTGTCGTGAATTTGCTTCAGAGAAGGTTGCAACTCTGCTTGTTGGTCAGGGCGACCTGGTCTTGCCCCAGTTCAAACATGGTAATGGTCTGCCCCAAATTAACCAGTTCTGACATATGGAAGTTGAACTCGGATGACTTGCCCCTGCTCGAGCTGTTGAGTGATTTGCCACAGCTTGTGGGTTCTGAGGTAATCTTGCTTCGTGTCAGCCACTGGGAGTTAAATTCTTCCTTGATTGCCCCTTGCTGAAATGTCTTTGGATACCCAGCACTGTTTTGCAGTTAAAATTGTACATTCACAAATGGTAATAATTAATGCAAAGTTCGATGCAAGTTTGAAAAAGTATCGTTTATTTGAGAGTGTTGTGGTAGTGAGACGAATTATCTCAAACATTGTGCTGATTTTGATTGGTGTGAAAGATATATCAAGAGAACTGACACCAATGTTGATGATTAGAAATCATGTGAAGAGTCAGGTTACGCAACCTTGCAATAATATGCTTTTCAGAACAAACCTCGCCTCAATTAGGTCTTTCGAGGGTTGTAACGTGGTCTGGTTTACGGTTATGAAACAAAGGATATTAGGCTCAAAGTATGATTCATACCCTTTTTCTTAATGATATCCAGTCCTACGCTCAGTTGATTCTACACTTGTCTTAACGGTATAAACTTGATGATTCAAGGTTTGCTCGTCGTGGCAGTCACCTTATTTTGGTTTTTTGATGGATGTCAGTGCCCCTTTTGATTTGGATGGCCACTGAATATTATTTTGTTTTTGTTGAGGGTTTCGGGGTCCTCTTTTGTTTTCGTTTTTTATCCCTAACTTTTGCATGGATTGACTTTGCTTGTCAGATCCATCGGGATTGCCTTTATTTTGCCTAAGTCCCCTCTACGGTGTTTGACTTAGCAGGCTTTTGATTTTTTTTAGTTTTGGGAAGTTTGTGACTGCCATGTCATGGGTCATTGATGAATAACCGCCTTCTGGATTTTGCTTTGTTGATTCGAGTGCGGAGTTGAATTAACTGAACACTACCCTGCCCCAGGTTAAGTGTAAGGTTTGAATATCCGAAGGAAACTGCTACTTCTAGGCTTGAAGTGGTTTACTAGGGGTTAACTCCTTATATCTCCAGTGTTTAGGGGATTGAAGCAATGCCTGTACATCATTGATGAGATTCTATCTGAAAGCATACGGTTTGCAATTATGGGTATCTCGTTCTCATCATCCTCCCTCAAATCATGCTAAACAACAGTGAATAGAGTGAAGTGAATAAATCTGTCGGTGATAAGTGAAAAATGAGTGAATACGCCATAACTAATTCAAAACATGCATAAACGATACATTAATGAAAACCAAATACGAATGGCAATTGTTCAAAGCATACAATACTTAAATAAGCAAAGACAAAACATAAGAAATGCGAATAATGAAATGGCAACATGACTTCCTTCTTCGGGAGATGAACTTGACTGGACTTGATCTGATTTGATGTTGGCACTAGCTGGCCGGTGGCATTGGATTGTTGATGATGTTTGGAGACTTCCCATTGAAGTTGATAGCATCCCTGTCGATCATGTCTTGAATTATGTGCTTGAAGGCTCTGCAATCTTCAATGGTATGACCTGGAGCACCCTTATGGAACTCACAATGAGCATTTGCATCGTAATCGGCAGGAATGACAGTTGGAGGAGCCAAATCTCTCGGAACAACAGCTTTCTTCTCCATCAACTGAGCAAAGATTTTAGCATATGTCATTGGTAGACGATCAAAGACTCTATCTGGCCTCCATGTTCTCTGCTGACGCTGTGGGCGAGCACCTCGTTGTTATTGAGCAGCTTGCATCTGCTGTTGCTGAGGAGGATACTGATATCCTTGCTGGTTGTAGGCCTGTTGCTGAGGAGCCTGTTGTTGTGGCATCTGAGCTTGCACTGCTTGAACAGTTGGTTGATAAGGCATTGGAGCATATTGCACAACAGCAACATATGGATACTGATAGTAGGGCATTTGATAAGGCATAGGAGCGGGAGCTTGTTGAGAAGCTTGCCCTTTCTGCAAAGAGATGGCATTTGTTTCGCCATTCTTCTTCTTGTATCCATTGAAAGGCTTCTTGGCATTGGCCTGGTTGTTAGAACCTCCTGGGATCTTTCCACTCTTCAGCCCTTCTTCAATTCTCTCACCAACAATCACCAAGTCAGAAAATCCAGCGGAGACACTTCCGATCAGCTTTTCGTAGTACTGGCCTTGTAAAGTACCCATGAAGATGTCAATTAGTTCACGGTCAACAAGAGGTGGATGCACCCTTGCGGCTAGCTCTCTCCATCGTTGCACGTACTCCTTGAAGGATTCGTTGTCCTTCTGAGTCATACTCTGAAGCTGAGTACGATTCGGAGCAAGATCCGTGTTGTACTTATACTGCTTGACAAATGCATCAGCTAGCTCGGCCCAAGTGCGCACACTGTTACATTCCAGCTGCATATACCATTCGAGTGATGCCCCAGACAAACTGTCTTGGAAGCAATGAATCATGAGCTTTTCATCTCTGGCATAGGCAGCCATCTTGCGACAATACATCTTCAGATGAATGTTTGGACAACTGAGACCTTTGTACTTCGAAAATTCCGGCGCTTTGAACTTGGGAGGAATGACAACATCAGGCACCAAGCATAATTCCAAAGCACTACAAGAATTTCAACTGTGCCCCTCCATGGCTCGGAGTTTCTCGGCTAGATCTCGACACATCTTCATGGCTTCTGAATCCTGAACAGCAACAGGACTGGCAATGGGGATAGCAGCATGATAGTTCTGAATGTCGTCATACTGATCCATTAGAGTATCTTCGATATGAAGAACTGGGATTTGCACAGCAGTAGGCTAGGCCTGCGGGATAGCTCCAATGGTAACTTCGGGCGCTAGGGTTGGATGAGAAGTGTTCCCTTCGGCTGCGTTATTGAAGTTCAACGGCATCCCATGAGGATTTGGAATTGGAACCAAAGGGATGGAAGTAGACCCTTGTCCTTGACCATTGTTGTTGACGACAGCAGCGGCTTCACGCTGTTCTTCCTCTCTTCTGGCCGCGAGGATGGCTTCGAGGATCTGGTCGATCTTTCCTTTCATAGAATCCAACTCTTCCCTGAAGGCAGCTTGCTCCTGCTGAATCTGCTCCATCATTCGTCTTGTATTGGCTCTAGTCGCGTACTGGTGTCGAGGAATCAGCTTGATTTACTGGATATGAAGGAAAGAGAAACGTGAGAAACTGTTGAAGGAAGGAGAATGCAAGATGCACAACAAATGAGGTGCAATGCAAATGATATGTGATGCAAGATGCAAGATCCAGGATTACAGGATTACAAATTAAAACAATTTTGAGAATTAGTCGGGTGAACGGTTCAAGGATCGCAGTCACTACCCAAAGAAACCCCCACGGGTAGGATTCTAAAACGGGTAGGTGCCTAGAGTCATGGACATCTTTCAAAGATATTACAGCCATGACAAAGCCTCATCACGACGATAATATCCTCAATAGAATCTCCTCTAGGTGAGGTTCTCGTATCTTCCACGCGAGAAAGACTTCTCGGAGGCATCAACTACACAACCATTGACACACGGATTCTAGAAAAGGTTCTCAGAGTCATAGATCGAGGTTGAAAATATTACTGTAAGAAAGTAATACGTTCAAGGGATCTCATATTATTGGGGCGTTCGTATTAATTCACAAAGAATTAACACTACCAACCACCATGGATAAAATGGTTTATGGTCCTTGGGATCAACGATTCAAACTCGAAAACATTATTGTCATGGCAAAGACTCACCACAACAACAACATCTCCAAGGAATCTACTTCAAGCGGGGTTTTCGCCACAACTTAACGTGAAAGACTCCACGCAAGTCTCCACTACACAACCACCATCCTAATCCTAGGGATATACTCGGACTCGGGTGTAGAGTCATCTCACAAAGTAACCATAAGCATAGCAACCCCCACAATGCTTCAAACACAAGTAACCAAGACAAGGATACCAACAAAAAGCGAGAAGAAAAAAAACAACAAGCTAACAACTCAAACTAAGATAGGCTCGACTCTTTCTTGCATGGAGCAATAGTCCCCAGCAGAGTCGCCACCTGTCGCACCTCGAAAATTCATTTTGAACATACGACCCTCGCGCGAAAGGCGCGGAAATGCGGTTCGACAGAGTCGCCACCGAACTTTATTTTTCCCGAATGAACGGGAGAGGAAAATATCGAGAAAAACTCATAAGCGCGGAAGGAACACGGTCGTCGCAACCATATTCCTGGGTTCAGGAGTTGGTTACGCGAGGGGAAGGTATTAGCACCCCTCACGTCCGTCGTACTCGATGAGAACCTCTTAATTCGAGTTGTGATGGATGTTAGCTAAACTTATTTCTTCTCTTCTCACTACTAAATACTATAACGATAAGGGGAAAGGGGATGGTTAGAGGATAGGGTGCTCGCCAAGGATTGGGGCCCTTGTGCCTACGTATACTCATTCGGGCAAGAATGAGAAATCAGAGCGTCGTAGTTTGACTACGGGAAAGGATGGGGGAAATGGAAGATGGAAGGGATTGTGCTCGCCAAGATCATCGCAATCTTGTGCCTACGTATCTTACATTCAAGAGTGAATGAAGAATCAGAGCAGTCGTAGTTCGTGGTAACAACCACGAAAGAAACAAGTTTGAAATGAGTTTGAAGGGGTACGGATGACGATTACTTGAAGTTTAAGAAAGACTTCTCGGACCCAAGTAATCGGGAGAGCGAACCAAAGACTTGGAACACTCTCTTTTTCATCATGAAGGAATGATGTGTTTGAAAGGATAAGGTTGAAATGATGACGATCACTTGAAGCCTAAGAAAGACTTCACAGACCCCAAGTAATCGGGAAAGCGAACCAAAGACTTGGAACACTCTCTTTTTCATCGTAAAAGAAGGTTGTTTGAAAGGTGAGTGAAAGGATGAGTAATTGGAGATGGTTGAGTATTATCGAGTTTGTTAATATTATTTAAAGGCGTCAATTGCTCACACACGAATAAGATAACTCGCATATAAACAACGGAAAGCAAGATCAAAGACTTGAACCTACTCTTTACACCTTGAAAAGAATTGAATAATTGTTAATTGATTGATAGTTTGTTACGAAAATCCACTTGACGTTGGATCAAGGGTTTGACTTATTATCGCGTGCAAAGCGTGTAATGTATATGGTTTGAGAAACATGACCGACTTGACTTACGCATCAAGGGTCGAGTTATGTAATAGGTTGATGGTGAATGCGTATGAGCACTCGACTTACAAGGGTTTGAAAATGACTCGATGATGAATCGAGAATTAGTTTGAAAATAGTTTGATCCGCTCTAGTCCCTATGGGTGCTCCTAGGAGATAAACTAATAATCAAAGAAACGCGAAACATACATCGGAATGGGAGGGGGTACATGTAAGTTACACGGGATTGCACGAAATAAAGGGGTCTCATTGTAAGGTAGCCCAAGAGAAAGCCGTGTGTGTGTATTTGTGTCCTAAACTACGCCTTGAGAATAGTCGGGCACGACTCAAAGTTAGGATACCTGCAAATGACCAAAGATCCAACAGTCCACCAATTTGGCTTTTAGGAGTTTCGATAATTTATTAGGTATTTTCGAATATGGGTGAATGAATATGAATAATGAGATATGATAATATGAATAATAATATGACAATAATATTCACAATAATATTTAACGGAAATTAAATTTAATGGTTAGTGAATCTAATCGGGACACGAAAGAATGGATCTCGTCTTAATCGCAAACATAATGCCGATTCATCGAAGGTAGCCTATCACGATCCCAAAGTACGGAAAATGACCCCAATGTTCATTCACCATAGATTTGAAATCGAGAAGCTTATCAGCTTCGATACGCGACGCTTACGAATAAAAGACTTCATCGATCCAAAAATCGAAATAAACTCGGAAAAAGAAGGTGGTCTCAGATCCTTTGTTTCACGCCAATAATTTGATGGCTAAACGGTGGTAATCTCGTCATCGACCAAAAACAAATGAAAATGAGATAAAAGCCCAATGACAAATGCGGAATAAGATCAACTTCTAAAAAATGGAAAATATAAGCTTCTTAATATTATATACACAAAAACTCTAAAGAAATAAATATACAAAATAAATATAAAGAAATGAAAAAGATATTAATATATACAAATATTTATAAAATAAAACAACATTATATAATACATAATAGTAATAATAATATATACATAAAATATATATAAAAATTCTAATAAACTAAAATTAAAATAAACAAACAGTGGGGGGTTTGTAAAAATGTGAAGGGTGTATGTAGAAATATGGATAATACAATACAGAATCATCATGGGCCTCATGACCCATTCATCTACAAAACCCAAAACAAACACGGTGAATCCATGCAGGTGAATGTAATAGCAAAAGATGCAAACACATAGGGGGTTCAAGAACCCACCAACTCAAATCAACACTTAACATTGATGATTAGGTAAACAAACGAAAGCCACCCATTCAGACTCAAAGCAATGTCATCACCAACTTGTCGACAAAACCTCTCCAACTCTAAATGAAATCATTCAATTCGAAAATTAAAAAACGTGAAGAATATAACCAGATCGAACATCCTGAACCCTCAATGTATAATTTCAAACTCATCTTCGTTGTCGCATCAGGGTTTTTTTAGGTTTGGTTGAAGATTTACAGTGGAGGAAGGTTTGCTGAAGAAGGGTAGAAGCTGGATTTGCGTGTGAGTTTAATGGTTAGTCAAGAGATTTTCGAAGGCTGTTGGGGGTTCTTCGAGTTAAAGATGGAAGAGGTTGTGGTTTTCGGATGAAGATGTGGAGCTTGTGATTGAATCTGGGTTTTGATGGTATTCGAATAGGTCGCGGTGGAAGTTGGAAGGGTGAACGAAGAAGGATGACAGTGGGAGGAGCTTGAAGGTGGCCGGAAACGGGTTAGATTTGCGAAAGGGTTTTCACGGTGGCTGTTCTTCGGAAATGAAGTTGTTGATGAAATGTTTAATGGTGAGTTGAAGATTTGGACGAATGAAGTTCTGGGTTTTTAGAAGGTGAAGTTTTCAGAAGTTTGATTTTGGGTTGATGAAGATTGAAGGTAAAGATTTGAGTTCGTTGTTCGGTTGCGAAATGGTGATAGATGTTGTTTGAAGGTGATGATTTTGAGGTTTAATGGAGACTTAAGGAAATAAGGAAGAAGGAGATGTGTATGGAAGTCTGGTTATGAGGTTAGGGCTAACAACAATGAAGAAGAAGTTTAAGGGTGAGGAAGAAGGTTGGTGAGGATTGAAGAAGAGAGGAGTTGATGAATAGTGCGGCTAGGGTTCCTCGATGCAGCCTTCTCTCATGGTTTTATATGGAGAGAGTATAGGAAGGATTAAGGGTAGAAAAGGAAACCATCCGAATGGTGAGCTGGGACTCAAATTGGGTCGTACATATCCTGGGCCCCAAAAAAATTGTTGTGTTTTGTCTTATGTGCCATAGGGAAAAGGGTATGATGCCACAAGAAGGTTTGCCAACTTGTGAAAACGTGAACTCTAGCTCTTATGCATACAGGTACCTCATGGCCCACATCATGCATTTTTCTCTTTTATTTTCACGTATCGGGTTTGTTCATTGCTGGAACTCTATTAAGACAAATGGAATTATGGTCATTATAACTTCTTATGATTCATGATACAATGTGAAACATTTTGCAGGTCCTGTTACGCAACTGAGGTATCCAACTGGGGTTGTATTTTGTGAGAGGCATAAGGTACGCAACAGTGTGAATGGTGGGGTTTTGACAGTGTATTGGATAGAAAGTTCATTGCGTATTTTGCAGTTCTCGTGCAGGTTCAACGTTTTAGTGAGGTATGTGTGAAGGTTGCCTTGCTGTCCTATTTTCTTATCTCTGAATTTTTGTTTGCTTTTATGGTGCAATTGCCTTTCCCCTATCTAATGCTAACTCATTTCTAACAGGGGTACTGTTATATCCATGTTCACTGTCCTGTTTTGGCTTAATAGATGATCCAATTGGTTTCTGCTCTTCCTTTCCAGCAGATGATGTTGAAGCAGATTCGGCAAAACAACTTGAATATGAACTGGTGGCAGAGCATATTTGAACTAAGCTTATGTGAATGCATTGCGGTAGTGTGCTGCCGTGCGCCCCAAATCATCGTTGTGACGTGATCGAATCGTGGTATGACAGCTTATCTTTTCCTTCTGAAGAAAACATCATGTATAATATGTGGGTGTGCATATATACTGATCTTTTGTTCATGCTGCAGATGAGATCATGTGGTGTGCTGCAGAATCAGGTTGTTAGGCTTTGTATGAACTTACGAAACATTGCGGCTTGTGAGCGGTTTGTTTTGGAGTTGTGGCAATGGCGTGAGTGTCGTAACAATCTGTTGGGTTTTGTGAATCGCCACCAATTCTCGATGCTTGCTGCGTACAGGTTTTATTGGCGATGTAACTACATTAGGTTTTGCCAGTAACATGAGTTTTTTCGTGCGCCTATCTCGTATGCTGTTTTTCTGCGTACAACTTCAGAAAGCTTCAAATGACTTGGTGTTCCACTTATGGGAAGTCCTAATTTGGTTTCAAGTGGTGCACTGAAGGTCTGTCATGCTTTACGAATTCCCTGATGATGTTGGTTTTTTTCAAATTGCAAAATTATACAAATTGTAGTGAGTGCTGATGTCACTTTCTATCTATTTGTTTCAGTTTTGAATTGCAAGCATGGATTTGCAAATGCCATTTCCAGCTGTGAGTGGGGTTGACGCCTTTTGCTACATGAAACGTTGATGTTGTCGTTCTAAACTAAGTGCAGGACTAGCCGGGATTTTGTTATTATTTCCGCTGAAGATGAAATCGAAAGGAGATTGTGATGTTGTTCAAAGTAGTTGAATCAGAAGCTTTGTGTCGTATACCGCAGAGCAGCTCTCACACAACCAACAACAAGTTTACACAAACTCAATTTCGAACAAACATCACAAATGTTTTTTTTTTGATGATTTTTGAAGCAACAGAAGGTAGTTATGTTGGAAAAACTTTATGAAGGTGGTTTCATGGAAGAGTCATAGCAGCATGAGACAATGATATTGATGGTTGAATGAAGAAATCCTTAGAGAACTATGAAGGAATAGTTGTTTTGAGTGGTGAGTAGATTTTATTTGTGGTTGTTTATGAAGTTTGTGCGTATCAAAAACATATGGCCGAATTAAGGTGGTTGGCATTGTTTTGACAATTTGCAAGATGGTGATGCCCTGTGTGTGAATGGATGACCATTGGTATATTATGGTGGGCCATGATGACTAATCACTATGTGCTGCAGAAGTAAACCTGTATCAATACCTTGGATAATAACTTGTATCAATATTTTTGGATAATAATGCACTCATTCTAAATGTTTTTTTTTTCAAGTTCAGGTCTCATTGTATGTATTTTTCTAATAAAATGGACTATTTATATGATGAGTTTTGCCAGGTATATATAAAAACCGGTGACATAAATACTCTTGCCGTGCATTTTACGAAGGTGACTTTGATTATCTTCTCACCCTTTTTGGAAGAATTGAATTTGCAAATCCACACTTGATTAAGCTTTACGAAACTTGTGTTACAGCTTTGAATCTTAATTCTTGCACTTCAGTTATGATTCAAAACTTACCAGTCAAATTCCATCCCTTCTAATTTACTACCAAATCAAAGTTTCGGATTAAACTTGAAAAATAAAAATCAAACTTAGCTCAGCTCCGGCTTGGAATGGATCAAAACTTCTAATCAATGAGCCAACAAATCAAAATTTGGATTAATCTTTGAATCAATCATTTGAACCCTGAATTAATCCTGTGAAGATAAATCCACCACTAAATTTAATCTTGAACTTGAACTGTTGGACCAAAATATTCACCATAGACACACATACACACATATGGCTTGGAATAACATGGAATCTTTGATTGGAACTTGCATACCATAATCTTGATCCCGAAACACACCCTCCAAATCAATTATTCCCACCTTAATCTTTCATCACAACTTGTCTTACCAAGAATAAAGTTGAAACCAACATAAACTGCCCTAAAAATCCAACTCAATCCTGCAACAACTTGGAATTAGGCAATGATGACAAAAACAACAAATATATTTTTTTGATTTTCTGAATAATGGTTGGTGGGATGGGTGTACAGGATAAAAGTGATATACAGAGGTAGGACAAATTTGAGGTATGACAGGTTATACATAGATGATTGGTGTTTGTAAACATCATTTATAGGTCATATGTGATATGTTTGATCATTTAATTGATGCTGAATCGGTACATTTCTGTCTGTTGCTTTGCTCTTGCACAAGCTTGCTATTTTTGCCACTACACATGCCATATGTAGAATTATCTTGTCTATTAATGTATGATGCTTGTAAGAACTCTCTATATGTCTCATATATTGTGTTTGAATCATTACTTGCTGCTTAGAACATGTACATTGGACTGTCACATTGCTCTTGCACATAACATGTCTTTTTCAACGATGCTATCGAGTTTTTCACATGGTGCATGATCTGAGAAAACCACCACCACAATTGGATTCCTTGTGAAAAAAATACACAATCTTATTTTTTAATTCATCCAATTTGATTAAGTTTTGAGTGAGTTATGACCCTTCTTGCAAAATCTGACTTGCCTTGGTTTTTGCTTGCCTTGATTTTTTTGCCTTAGTTGCCTAGTTTTGTGTCTAGTTTTCAAATGTGCATAACTTTTTTAATTTTTATCATTTTGATGCCAATCTTTTTGCACTATGCTCATTAATATGTCTAGTTTCAATGTGTGAATAAAGAATTCAAAAATTGTTATTTTTGAAACACGTTGGTCCACTTGAATGACATGGTCCTTTTTAGGATTTTCTTTGGTTTTCATGAACTTTCTTGACATAATACTTGATTTTTCTTGTAAGATTGATCTTGTATGAATCATTTTTTGAATGTATAACATGTTTATATGTTTGAAATAACTTGGATCTTTTCTTTACCATGATTATACTTGCCTTTGTGAATGCATGAACGTAAAAAGTATGCCTTGAAACTTCTTTGTGAACCATGATATATTTCTTGATGTTCTAACCTCATGAACATGATCCTTTACCCCCAATTTACTTATTTATGTGTCTTGTTAGAAAAATAACATTTTTAGGGTTGTTTCTTGCCTTGAAAGTTACCATGAATCTTGTTTATCTTTCCCTTTGTGAAGTTTGAATCCATGTTTGAACTGTTGTTACTTTTCTTGCCTATCCATGATTGATTGTCATCAATATGTCTTGAATATGATTAAATATGTTACATTTGTATTTAAATTGATTCATATACCATGTTTGATTCAATTTATAACTTGTTTGCATGAGTTTTCTTTGAATACCATTGATGAAAATATTGTTGTTGCACATGTTTCATGCTTGCCCTTGTTGGTTGTTACCTTCATAATCTTTGAACATTGTAATGTTAAATCATAAAACCTTGGTTGTTACCATTATTTTTGTGTTTAATTTTTTAATTCATCCTACTTGTTTATCTTTATCTTTATCAAGTTTTTTTCCCCAGCGATGGAACTTGTCAGTTCTCATCAAGTTGCCTTGTTATCATCTTTGCTTAATATTGTCACAGGCTTACCCTTATCTTTCTTGGTTGTTACCATGACTTTATATCTTCATCATCTTTTAATGAATGCATATATGTGTTTAGGCTTTGTTAAGTTTCCCCAATGATGTAGCTTGTTAGCTCTCATCCAGTTGCCTTGTTATCCCTTTTTCCAAAGGAAAGTCTCTCTATTGACTTCATTGTCATAGATAGCTCATTACCCCTCCCCTTGACTTAGTTAAGTCATTCGGTCCTTTAACTTAGTTAAGTTAGAACCTATATCCATTAGACTTTGCTTTAAGTCTAAAGACCTACCCCTTATTAGGAGTATCCTTCAATTAGAACTTTAAGATAGAGTTTGTTAACTCTATGTAAGGATTATTGTCATGATTACTGTTACGGTGGAAATAGGATATCAAACTATTAATTAGTTTGAATCAAAATTCTTAATTCACAACCGCTCCTTGATTTATCCGAAGGAAAATGCCAAAAGAGGGAAAACCTATTCTTGCATCGTAAACACAATGCAGGGAGAGACCTAGGTAATGGGTTGGTTAAGTTTAGGGAAGGTACTAGCACCCTAAACTTCTGTAGTACTCTACATGAACCTTTTGTTTATTTTTGCTATTTTATTTTATTACTTGCTTGAGATATATATTGCTAAGGGAAAGAGTGACCTAAAATACCTAAGGGTTAGTCCTAAGTTTACTCGGCAAGATTCGCATCTTGTGCCTACGTATCCTGGATAGGGAGTGGAATCAGAGTAATCGTAGTTCCTCTCGAAAGGGAGGTTAGAAACTTCTTGACTGTGGTCAAGGTTTCAAGGGGAGTAATCGTTTCTTAAGGAAACGCTTACGTGGAGTACTAAAACTCATATTTCTAAGTTGAATTTGTTAAACTGAAATTAGGGTTAAATTAGGAATTCCACGGTGGGAAACCCTAAAACAGAGTACGACGACTCTTGACCTAAAACTAGGGTAAAGGGTATTTTCGTCCACGGCGAGACACCTAGGCTATTAGGGTTCGGAAACAATCAAAAGGTAAGGCTATTGACTCGACGGTCAAACTGTTAGACCTAATTCCTTCGGAAGGCGTTAAAGGTAAAATAGTGCAACAGATGAATTATTACCATACAGCGGAATTAAAGTGCGAAAAGATAAAGAAAACGGTATAAGAAGTATCGCGACGATCACTCGCGTAAATTACAAATCCCAAAACAAATGCGAAAATAAAAATAACTGCGATCATGGCCTCGCATAAATTACATCCATGCCAAAAAATAGTACGAACAAATGAAATATTGAGGAGCTGCAACGAACAAACTAATGGGGGTTAGACGAAAATGAAACGGCGAAACAGAAACTTTATTTCTTTTTCGAATTTTTATTTATAGGAGAATTTAATTTTGCAATTAAAGGAGAATTTATTTTAATTTTATGGTTTTTGATTAAGAAAAAGTTTGTTTATTTTTTATGTTTTAATTAGAAAAAATGTTTTAATTTTATTAAAGAAAATTATTTTACTCAAGGTTGTTAATTAAGAAAAGTCTGTTTTATTTTTGTGTTTTAATTAGAAAAAGAATTTTAAATTTTATGTTTTAGTTAGAGAAAGAGTTTTTGTTATTAATGTTTGACTAAGGAGAAAAATCTAATTTTAATGTTAAATTAACAAAAGAAAGAAGAGTTTAAATATTAAGAAAATGATTTTATTTTAAGAAAAGATTTTTAATTTTAAAAAATAAGACTTTAGTTTTAAAATAATTTTTAAATTTTAAACTGAATTTTAAGTCTTAAAAATAAACTCTTTTTTATTTTGGTTTAGAGTTAAAAAAATAAAAATAAAAATAGTTAATGAATTAAAAGGATATTATTAATTACAATTATTAAACAAATAAAAGAGTAAAGCAATAAATAATAGAAAAGAAACGAAAAAACAAGATAAAGTCTAGGAGGGGCGGACTTTTTCCCCCAAATTGAAACCCTTAGGGTTTCTTCCTTCGTTCTGAAACTCCTCTTCTTTCAAGTCATGCCGCCACCATTGTTGCTCCCGTGAAGCTTTCATCTTCTTCTTTTTTCTGCTTGCATGTCCGGTTTGCCCTTTTTTCTCCACCTGAAACACAAACCAAATAGAAAAAAAACCGGTTATTATGACGAAATCTTACGTTCTCGCTTCTTAACGGTGATGATCATTGGTGCCATCGAAGCTGAAGGTGGACGATGATGGTGGTGCGGCTAGTCCGTCTCTGAGTCTGGTGGTGTCGTTGCCCGCCGGCTGGCGTTGGCGGCGACCCCACGATTTCGAACGCGTGAGCTTCGATTGTTGTTTGTTCCTTCGGGTTTCAGATCTCTTCTTCTTTCGCGGATGATGATGAAGCCTTGCGAGGTCCTTCTGAATCCGTCTTCTTCTGGGTGATGATGATGAATCCTGATGGATTCTCTGAACCCTTGATTCGCTGTGCCATTTTTCGATTTTGTTAGGGTTTTTCAATTCCCCTTTATAAAACTGATGATGATGCTTTTATAACTGGGTTGATTTACTTGTGGGCTTCTTGGATCCGCGAAAACTGGGGTGGCCTTCAGATTTTTTTTGTTTTGATTTTGTTGGCTAGTTATATTATATTTCCCAGGTTTTTGTTGCGATTTAGCCGAATGAACTTTGAATGATTGCGGCTTGCGGAATCCGTTGGATTTCCTAGAAAATTTGTTTGTCTGCTTGGATTGTTGTTGCGAAACCCTTGTGTTGGATCCGCGGATGCCCAGATTTTTAGGAAGCGGTGTTAGTCTAAAAGCGCTTTTTTTATAAGTGCTTTTTCCCAAAAGCACTTTTTCAAATAAGCACTTTTTTAATAAGCGCTTTTCCTAGAAATCTCTCTTTCTATTGGATGCCTTATAGAACAGAAATTTCCTGCTTTTAGCTTACGGTTGGAAGTAAAGTCAGGAGCCGGAGACGGAGAAATCCGTAACCCTCCCGACACGCCCGGTGATGAAACTTGACGGTCTCCCTCCGGCCATTCACTACCCGCTCCCCTTCTTGGTACAATGAGTCGACCTCTGCGAGAGTGATCGGACTGACGACAAAGAAGCGCCCCTTAAAATCCAGAACAAAGTCCATATACGTCTTAAAAAGCTTGTTCAGTTGTTTGAACGAAACCCATCCATGCCGACCGTTCACCGTCTGCCACTGCAGATGGAAGAGACGGAAGAACAGCGGCAACATGGCCCCGACCTCCAGAAAACGGCAGACGATCTTGAACGACTGAACAACATTCGGATGCAACTGCGAGGGGGCCAACCGCAGCCAGTCGAAGAGTCCTAGGGGAAAGTCCGAAAACGGTAATCTGAGCCTGGCCTCCTGAAAGTATAACTCATACATGAGGAACCGCATCCTCCCATACTTCGAGCATATGTGGTGGTGCTCTTGAGGCCGGTAGACCTGCCAGTTCTGGGGACCATCTACGCCCCTATCCTCTACGGTGGCGTAAGCTCCAACTGGATCGCAAGTGAAATACGAGGGTATGGATAGAGGTTCGTTGGCCACCCACTCCTCGATAGGACGGACTCGTTCGTCGACAAGGGAAACGCCTGGCTCTTCATCCGCGACCATAGTCCCCGAAATCCACGAAGACATGAACACCTGAAACCCAAAAGGTAATAGTGAAATTGATGACAAAGATCAAATTCACCCTTCCACCGCAAGTTAAGTGAAAGGGCGACGAGGACAGCCCCCGCGAGCACTGGTCGAAAGCACCCGGGCATCCTCCTCGGGGGCTCACACCAAATCCTCTCTTCTCCCCGGACACCTATCCGTCTAAGCTACACACTCTCCCTGGGACGTTCAACCAACCTATCGTCTCTCCCCGGGGCATTCATCAAAATAAGCGTTTGTCCCCGGGGGCTTCAACAGTTCCTTCGCGGGTCCTTGGCGCCTTCATCTAAAAGCCCTAGAAAACACTGCATACATCGGCAAAAGCGCACCTCTTTCCTCGGGGAATTCAACACGCCCCGACCCCAGTTCCGAAACAAACAAGAAAAACAAGAGAAAGGAGAAGAAAAACTTACTAGATTTCTATTAACGACGGAATACGTGGAGGCAGTCACGACGAAGAGTTCCAACGGAAGCGGAGCAGCAGATCCTTGTGGTTGAAAGCAAGTAAGGCGAAAGTGAAAAATGGACGGGGACTCACCTACTTATACCCCAGCACGGGACTCGAAGCGTCACTAGGCACTCGAGTACCCTAGGGTAGCCGCCCTCATGGCCATCCAATGCATGACACATGGTGAAGGCTGACAGTCGCGTCCCTTCACATCTCCCCGCCAACACGTGTCCTCAACCCCCGAACACCCGATGACGAGGAAGGACTCACACGCACGCGTCCCCGCGGAGTACGAGCCGATGGATTCTCTCCTCGCGCTAACCTCTCCTCCCCGACACAACGTCATCAAGTCCTCGCTCCCTCCCTTGGAGCTAGACTTGGGGGGCTCCTGTTCTGGCCTGGGCCCCGGCTTGACCGGGCAGGCCCAGCCCAATGACACTTAGTTAGGCCCAATCCGACTTGGGCTACATCCGTCGAGCACATGGTTCCCGCCGGGCAGACGATGGCCCCTCCGCGGGCAGAACCTTCTCCCTTGTCGAGCAGAACTACGTGTCCTTCACACGTTCTCCACGTGCTCCCCTCTGCGGGGACACATCACCAACCAACTACCCACCTCCGAAAGAGCAGGTAAAACCCACTTTCCGGAGACCACAGGACAGTTGAACTAGGGCGAAGACCACGTTCTGGTCTTCACTACGCCACGTAAGCCCTAGCAGTCACTTGGGTTGGGCCTGGACATCCAGCCCAACTCAAGTGAGCGTTGGCCATAGCAGCTGGTTGAGAATTAGCAGTGGTACCTGTAACTTTTCCTTTGCCTTTGTAACCGGGTGGGAATCCATACTTGAGAAAACAAGTTTCAACAGTATGGTTGGTCCTACCACAGTGTGTACATACCCTAGCATGACTTCTAGGACCATAATTGTCGTGGGATTTCCCTTTGACAGAATTGCTATAGCCAGATTTACCATTGGAGTTACTCTGAGCTTGAACATTCAAAGCTATAACTTCTTCAACAGTGCTAGCAGGGGAAACCAGATTGGAAACAGAACTATTCATTTCTCTTTCTTGTTAGATAACAAGAGAGAAAGCCTTATCAATGTTAGGAAGGGGATTCATCATCATAATCTGGGATTTTGAGTGCGTGAATTTGTCATTCAACCCCTTCAAGAAACGTAGAACATAGTCTTGTTCCCTATATCGCTGAACAGACGCGATAGCATCACAGGAGCATGGAATAGCACATGTACAAACAGGAATGGGGCGATAATTCTCAAGTTCATCCCATAAAACGTTCATTTGAGTAAAGTAATTAGAGACATCGAGTGTACCTTGACGAAATTTGTACAATTCCTCTTGGATGTCTGAAATGTAGAAAATATCGCCATGAGAGAACCTAATTTGCAAGTTCCTCCAAACACCAGCTGCGTTATCGATCCATAGCACTGACTTCGCAATTGACTCAGAAATTGAACGTTGAATTCAAGCAATGACCATAGTATTACACCGAATCCATGGTGCATAAAGGGGATCAAATACTGTTGGTTTAGGAAGGGTTCCGTCAATAAACTTGTCCTTGTTCTTGGATATCAATGCAATCTGCATCGAACGCGCCCAAATATGGTAGTTGTTGACGTCAAGAGGAGGAGACACGAGCACAAGCGTTGGGTTTTAGTTTGGATGTAAATGATAGGGATTAGCTAAATTGGCGGAGAAATCTGCATAACTCTAGTAGGCCATTGAAGCAGAAGAAAGAATGCAAAGAATCGCGATCGAAGAGAAACAAGAAGATGAACAAAAGAATGCAGAAATCGAGAAATACGAAGGAGAGAAGAAATATAGATAACCTTCAATCGATGCTGCAGGAGAAGAAGAGACAATGGCTACCAGAGCTTGATAAGCTCTGATACCATATCAACAATGGTGATGTATGCCACTGATGGAGATGAAAGTAACAGAAAAATAACAGAATAACAGAATGTAAAGATTGTGCAGAGAAGAAAAAGGATGAAGAGTACTGTTTCATTGATTAAGAAATGTGTACATGAGGTAAGGATATATATACAACTCAAGAGTAAATAACATCCATTGGATGAACAAGAAATATATATGCTAAGTACAATAAACTAGTATATAAGCTAATACCTATCAGGGTTTCCATTGAGACAAAGACCTTTAATAGCACCGTGGAGCTACTACAAATTTTAAAATTGCAGATGAGTTGTTGTCTCTGCCTGGATTATAGAGACTTAAATTGCGGAGGCTAGTAGCAATCTCCACTAGTAATACCATATCGGGTTTTCTATGTGCTTTGGCTAGTAGCATGTCTTATGCATTGTGGCTCATTATTCATGCAAGTTTATACATATATGTTAATGATTAATATTTAAATTTTTACAAAGTAGAGATTCTGGTTGATTAATTAATTAAGTGTTTGCTTGCATGTACAGGCAATATGAGTAAAATGTGTCCAACTCAGATTGCTACTTATGCTATTCTTCCTCAAATTGCTTACTTTGAATTCATTCCATTGGCACAACTTGATGGAAGTCAGGTAGAACTTGAGTCAGTTGGTTTAACTGATGTGAAGATTGGAGAGAAGCATGACGTTGTTTTCACCAATCGTATAGGATAATATGCAGGTTTATACAAATATAAGCTAGGAGATGTTGTAAAGGTTATGGGGTTCCATAACTTAACTTCATAAATCAAATTTATACGCTGAAGTAATCTTTTGCTTACCGTCAACATTGACAAGAACACTGAGAATGATTTACAATTACAAATAGAAACTGCATCCAAGTTTCCAGCTAAGGAGAAAATTAAGTTGATTGACTACATTAACTACATAGATTTATCCAAAGAACCATGTCACTATTTCTTCTTCTGAGAAATCAGTGGTGAAACAAGTGATGAAGTGCTTGTATGTTGCAAATGTTTGGATAAGTCTTTTATTGATCCAGGTTTTGTTACTTCTAGAAAAGAGTAAAGTATTGATACTCTTGAACTCCGAGTTGTTAAATAACGTTCCAGAAGATTCTTGAGAGACAAGTTGAAAAAGGTGTACCTGTGAATATTCCTTCTAAGTAAAACTTCAAGGAGTCAAATTTGTATTAATCTTCCTTATAGCCCTTGTTTAGGATCATAGGTTTAGGCTGGAAAGAAGACAATGAAATAAAGATGGCAAGTACAACATTGAATATGATATTGGTGTGTAATATGCAATAATTTGTTCACCTGCATTAGGTGTATATTTGTGCATTAATAATACCTATTTCAAAAAATTATTTGTTACATCATTAATTTGAAATTATTAGGCCGTTCTCATTAAATGATTGATAACAACAATGATAGTAGAATAAATTTCATTTAATTTTTTTTATTCTAGACACACATTACCTGCGGATTTAGATTCCTGCGGAATTTTATTCCTGCGATTTTACCTGGGACTTCATTTTTCCTGCGATTTTACATTACCAAGAAGGTTAAAAACTACAGAGAAAAAATCGAAGGATTTTTAGCTAAAATCCGCAGGTAAATCCGCATGAAATAAGAGTATTTCTAGTAGTGAGTGCCTTAATTGATCTCATTGCCAAGTTGTTAATGAAGTTTTATCTTGGATGCTTTCCTACAAGTCATGTTGTACAAGATCCCGGAGGAGTTATAATTCAAGGCATGCCTAACACCATCCTCTTTGAATTAATATGGCTTAAGCTAACAAAATTCAAATGGCCTCCCATCGTGTGCCATAGGAATTTATCCTTGTCTTGAATCAAAGTTACATAATAGTGAACCTCCACTGCATTAATCAAGTTATTGAAGGCTTTATTATTTTGTAAGTGCTTATTTCACAACCAGTCCCTTCCTTGCATCATACAATTTAAGTGAATTATCTTCTACGAATACTAGACTTTCCTACTCTATTAGTTGACTAACACTTATTAAGTTGTGTTTCGTTAGGGACATGTAAAACCTTTTCTATCATATTTTTCTTGCCATCTTACACATGCACAAGAACATTCCATGTGCCTTCTTTTTCTTTTATTGAATTATTCTTAGTTAAGGTTAACCTTTTTTTGCTTTTGATTTGAGTCAAATTTAATGAGCACTTTTTTGTTTCCTATCATATAGTTTAAGCACCCTCTGCCAAAGTGCCAAGCCATAAAATCCAATACATCTCCATTTGTTGTCACCATCATTATCATCAACGGTTTAGTATCAGAATTGAAGTCGTCTTCTGCCATGTTGGCTTCTTCTTCATTATTTTGAGGCTTCTTTCCTTTTCCAGACCATCATTTATTAATAATGTCCAAACTTTTCATAATTGCAACATTGGACCTTCTTCTTGTCAAACAATTTCTTATAACTTTGATTCCTCTCATTTTGTCATTCTCTTTTAAGAGAGTATTCAGGGTTGTTTTCCTGACTAGCCTTTCCTTTCAAATTGTTCTACTCCTTAATTTTTCACTTCTTCCTATCAACTTCACTCTTTGGTGTTGGAGTGCTAACCTTGCAAGCTCATACCACATCTCAGTATTGGAGATCAACACCATCGGTTCAAGATCATCAGTTCATCAAATGCATTTAATTCTGGTTCTAGAATGAAACAATAGCATTGTCTGTGAGAATCGACTTCTGATTCATGCAACACTCCATTACCAAATTAATATCGATCTGAAACCAGATATCCACAAGAAGTAGAAGGAACAAAGACGATAAATCTGGTAATCATGTCTAAGATCTTCATTCCATCTCCTGAATTTATTGCTCACAAATTATTATCAATCGAAGAATTCTGCAATGCCACGTCATAATGCACATGTCCTTTTCCAGATTGTCTTCTACTTATGGTAGATGATAACATTCAATAAAGGAAAGATCAATTAGAGTTAGGGTTTATAGATCTCAAAAAGGTCAATGTAATTCTAAACTTCGATCTACCTCTGATTCTTGCAATCACCATCACTAATACAAACTTGACAGGATTCCTCGTGGATGACAGAAGCTTTTGCAAAATTCTCTATGCAGACACGTTGTAACTGTTAGGCATCCATCCATATAGCGGGGAGAATTCAACAATTCAACGAGTCTCAATCAAGGAGCGATAGATCTAACATTTTAAATTTGAGAAGGAACGTGTAAAACAAAGGTAATCCTCAACTTCCTTATAATCCCTTGCAGAAGTGCCTTCAGAGGTATTCTTGGAAGATTCTTCTTAGTGAAGCTATATGCAGTGGCTCCGTCGGTCCACTTGAAGGTAACCTATCACGATATGGAGGGAAGGCCGGTCAATTTCAGCGTTGACTTGGATAAAGCTAGGTAAATCAAGGAACACATTAGAGAAGACATTCTCGCGTCGATGGTGAAGACAGAAGAAAATCTAGGGGATACATCTACCTTTGATCTGGACATACATAAGGAAGAAGTTAGACCTAATCCAAATGGTAAGTTTGAATATGTTCAACTCGGCTATAATCTTATGTAGTCGATAAAGATAGGTTTTGGGCTTCCTTTAAGAATGAGATCCACACTAATTGAATGTCTATAGAAAAATGCATATCTTTTTGCTAATTCTCCCCATGAGATACCCGACATTGACCCCAGTGTGGCATGCCATTAGTTGAATGTCAACATAGATGCTCGATATGTATCTCAACAGCAGAGGAGGAAATCCCAAGTAAAGGCTGAGGCTATTGCAAGCACAGTGAAAGGCCTATTTGATGCCCGATTCATTTTTTAGGTGAAGTATAGTGAACGACTCTCCAATGTCTTTTAGTGAAGAAGGCCTCGATGTAGTAAAGAATGTATGTTGATTATACATATATCAATAGAGTTTTTCCAAAGGATTCCTACCTACTCTTGAACATTAATAAGCTTGTAGATAACTCGAATGAGTACCAGTTTGTATCTTTCCTAGATGCCTAATCCAGATACAACCAAATACCTATGTATGAGCTCGGCCAAATAAAGACAATGTTCAATACCGAGCAAGCCAATTACCATTACAACGCCGTGCTCTTTGGTTTAAATAATGCCAGCACGACATACCAGAGGATGACAAACATGATTTTTCAAGAGAAGATATGAGAGACACTAGAGGTGTACGGATGATATGATTGTGAAGTCTATTTAGGAAGAGATTCATGTCTAATATCTTCAGCGGGTGCTCAAGAGGGTATGACATATAATATGAGAATCAACTCAAAAAAGTTCACTTTTGGGATAAACGCCAACAAGTTCCTAGGTTGTTATCTAACTAGGCGGGGAATAAAAGAAAACCCCAAAAAATATAAAGCATTGACCCAGATGAGTTCTCTGACGTCAAAAAAGGAGGTGCAAAAGTTCAACAGTATGTTGACTGCCTTGAATATATTCATCTTGAAATCCACCCAACACACTTTTCCTTTCTAAAGATTGTTGAGAAAGAAGATCGGTTTCAAGTGGATCACTGAATGCAACAATACATTTGAGTTCCCAGAGAAAACTCAGGCCATACGTTTAATGCTCACCCGACCACTTATGGGGGGGAGTTATACTTATACCTAACCTTTGCTGAAGAGGTTGTAAGTGTTAGAGAATTAGAATCCGACCAGAGTCTAGTGTATTTCATGTCAAATCCCCTAAAGGGGGAAGAAACATGTTTTTAAAAGATTGAAAAAATAGCCTTTGCATTGGTAATAAATCACAGATGCTCATAAGGTACTTCCTAGCATATTCCATAGTTATCTAAACAGATATACCCCTAAAGAATGTGTTATATCATCCAGATCTGACTGGGTGTTTAACTAAATACGCTATAGAATTGTCTTAGTTAGAAGTGTCTTTCGAAGCAAGCAAGACATTGAAGGTCAATTTGTTCTCTAATTTCTTTGCTAAAATGACCCCGGTACCTTCAGAACCAGAACAGAATGGGCGGTATTTACACATGGATCATCCAACAATCGAGAAAGTGGTGCTATAATGGTTTTGGAAAATGACTTAAGGACGGTAGTAGAATTTTGTTTGAGGTTCGAGTTCCCAACCACCAACAACCAAGTTGAGTATAAAGTGGTGATCGTAAGGATCACATTAGATGAGAAGATGGGGGGTCGATGGTATTAAGCTGCGAGAGACCTTCCAATTCTTACAACAAGATTTGGTTCTGAATCTGGCCTTTAGTTTTAATGATAACAACACATTGTTTCTTAGAGAATAATTTTGTACACTAATGGTTTTTGTCTAGTTTGTAGCTTTTGCTATACAGGTTTTGACTCTGAAGCTTTGACGTGTGACGTCATCAAACTCTAGAATCAACACACTCTGTCTCTGAAGAGATACAAGTGCTTTACAAGATGTTGTCAGGTTCTAGAAAACTCTTAGACAATGGTTCTAAAGAACGTTTGTGCTAAAGCTTTTAACTGTGACTCTTTGAAGAGCCTATGATGCCTTCAAGATTCTGCGCTCAAGTTTTGAAGATTCTGAAGAACAAGATCTGAAGACTCTGAAGACCAAGTTCTAAGGAACTGTGTCAAGACTCTGAAGAGTCTCTCAACTAGTCTCATGATCCTTCTATACATGCTTCAACATCATTTTATCAGAAGCCTCTGAATATTAGAAGTTAAGACCAAAAGGTTTTGCGTCATCAAAATAGTACACAGTAAAAGATAACCCCTTCCTTCACTACCCTTATTTTATGGGCTAAAAATAGTATTATTGTACCATTTTGCCTCCCTATATGAAAATCGTTATGAAAAGAGACAAATGTTACGTGCTATTCAAATTTTTACCTCTAATGGATCTTTTAATTGCCTATATAAAGAATACTTGGACGATTGGAAGAAGTTGCTAATTGCTAGTTGCTAACATTGCTATTGCTCACTGAACATACACACGTTTTGCTTTAGTAAATATTTCCTGTGTATATTCTTTGTAAACATACATAGAGTTTTTGCTCGTTATTGTGTGAGATTTTTATTGTATTAAACTTGTGTTAATCTGCTTTCTTAGAAGCATTCTTTGTAAACACAACATGTAAATCTTAATATTGTTTGAGTGGTTTCCTTGAGTGACTAGATTTTAGTCATATAGACTCAAGAAGACAAAGACGATGTGTCTTTGTGGTGTCTGTAATCAGTTTCAGTTATAGTGGATTAAGTCCTTATTGAGGAGGAAAAATCACCTTAGTAGGGTAGACTGGAGGTAGCTTCATTAACAACCAACCTGCATAAAAATAACTATTTTTATTGTTCGCGTTTTTCTTGATTGAGTTGGTTTTGAAAAAGCTTTTGTTTTTAGAAACCTAATTCAAACCTCTTTCTTGTGTTTCTTGCCACCTTCACCAATTGGTTGTTTCCGAAATAAGAGGGGAAGATCAAGTTAAACATTTTCTATTACAATGGTACCTCAAGCTAGCTGTCAAAAGGCTAACTAGGTTCAAGGTATTCGAGATTGCTCATGTTCCACGGGAAGAAAACACCCACGCTGGCAACATGTTGTCTCAGATATCCAGCATGAGAAGCCTGAGGATTAATCATTTTTTCATCCATGAAACCAAAAAAGTATCAAACATTGAATCATTTGGGAAAAAGGTGGATACCATGGACACCGTTTCCCCTCTATCATGGATGACCCTAATTCGAGATTATATCAAGACGGGATGCCTCCCATCAGATATGTCAAAGGAAACCCCGGTGAAAACAATGGCTAGTGGATACAAAGTGTTTGGGGGATATTTGTATAAAAGAGGCCTATCCACACTGATGTTGAAATGTTTAAGGAAAGAATAAGCCACATGCGTTATTATGGAAGTACATGATGGGATAGTCGACAACATCTTATGGCTAGGTTGTTTTTTAAAAAGATGCTGAGAGGAGAACATTTTTGGTAAAACATAGTATGAGATGACCAGGAGTACGTGAAAAAGTGCGATCAATGCCAACAACACGATGACATTTTCAATGCCTCATCTATAGAGTAATAGATCTTGACATTGCCATGGCCATTTTTACAGTGAGGGCTAGACATCCTTGGTCCATTTTCCCATGCATAAGGGAAACTTAAATACTTCATTTTAGCGGTGGATTACTTTACCAAATGGATTGAGGCAGAAAAATTAGTGAGTATCACGATAATAAATGTCTTGAAGTTTTTAAAAAGAAATATACTAGCCAGGTTTGGGATTCCCCAAGCCATCATAACGAATAATGGAACACAATTCATATTCAAAAGGCTGAAAAGCCTGTTGGAAGAATTGAAGATCAAGCAACATTTCACGTTAGTGGAAAACCCCTAAACAAATGGTCAAGTCAATGCAGCCTATCGAGTGTTGGTTAAATGACTAAAATGAAGACTAGAAAATGCCAAAGGCAACTGGGCCGATGAACTACCTTCTGTCCTATGGGCCTATCGTACGACCCCTCAATCGAATACAGGAGAAACCCCATTTGGACTCACCTACAACTTAGGAATGTCATTCCTATGAAAACTAAAAAGATGAATTAGAGGGACAAAAATTTTACCTGCAGAAAGCAACAACAAGCCCATTACAGAGAAAGTCAACCTTTTAAAATAAATGAGTATTGAAGTTGCCTTCACCAACACTATTGTGAATTAAACCATGACTTCCAAGTATAGTCATCAAATCCGACCAAGAGAATTCCATACCAAGGATTTGGTTCTCAAGAGAGCCAACATATGAGGGAATAATAACCGGGATGGAAATCTAGCAACGAACTAGGAAAGGGCCCTACTAGGTGCAGGCCAGCACCAGGAAATGAGAAAACTTCTTGGAGTCCCTTGAAGGGGAGCAGGTACCAAGGACTTGGAACGTCACCAAGCTAAAGCAATGCTACATTTGAAGATCCATTTATCTGCTTATTCCATTATTTCAATGTAACTAATTCACTTCATTATGAATGAAAATGATTGTTTGTCATTTTTCCTCTATTGCATAATTTCCTGCATGTCTCTCTTTTAGGATGCTAAAGGTAAGGAAGTAAAGATTGCATGCATTTCTACATATCCAGTATAGTATACACACATTTTCTGCATGGATGATATAGACTAAATACATTTTTGCATAACAGGTGCACCCCTTTTGGATCTTGCCAATCCAAGGGAGTTTTGGTGTCGGAGCCCAGACATGTCCACCTCGATCCAAGTCATATCTCAGAGAAAGGACGAGGAATTTACCCTTAGCTGGGAACGTTCTTCTATGATGAGGAGTATAGGAAAAATATATGACCACATATCTCCGATTTTGAGCCCCACCATGAAAGATGAAAACAACATGCTAATACAACAAATGCTAAATATATCATATAAATAACACACTAAAACAACAATTAGTAAATACATAACATAAATGGTAAGAGAAGATTAATAAATACAACATACGAACTGAAATAATAATTTGTAAATACAACAAACATTATAGTGAGTACCATTTAATATATTAAACAACAGGTTACAACAAATCAAGATCAAATATGAGAAAAAGTTATGAAAAGCCTAGAGGTCAGGCACGAGAGACTCTAGTTGGCATAAGACATTGCAAAAGGAAGTCTCTTTTGTGTCATCCTTTGAGATATTTTCTATCTGGTTGATTAAAGTATCCCGCTCCTCTTGGAGAAGCCCCACTCCTTGAATTGAGCAACCCTTTTCTCCCTAAGCTCCAACCTGAAGTTCTGGGCAGCTAAAGACGAAGTCTTCAACTCAAGTCCCATCTGATGAGTTCCATAAATCTTATCCTCAAGCTAATTTTCAAGTTCTTTATGCAACCAACAAAGGTTTCAGGAGACCTGTATAGATTCATTTTCTCCAGAGTATAGAAAACCTTAAGATACTAGGCCCTTTGAGAGAAGGTGTCGGGGAGTAGAAATTCCTCTTAGCCGGCAGCAAGCTGGTTCAAAAGGGAAGACACCCAGAACAATTGGTAAGCTAACTCTGCCAACATGTAAAATTTTCCAACCTTGGTGATTTGGAAGATGTGCGTATAATTAACAGTAAACACTTAACCTCTCATCTCCTCTGCGGTCTGAGGCAAGCGAGCAATTAATACAAAGGGAAGTGAAAGAGGGGTATTCCTTAAATGGATAGCAGGATCATATCTCGTCCACCTCAACTTCTTTGCAAGACTCCCCTGATTGACTTCTTTACCACAATCATTTTTAACTCTGGCCAAAGCAAGAGGATCATGATTCTTCTTACTCTGACTCGCCGAGAGCATCGGCACAACCGGGAGAGCCTCATTCTCTTGCACATGCATAATAAGGGAAACAAAGATATCCTTCTTCTTTAAGGAATCTAAAAACAAAAGAAAACGTCAGCATAAAAGAAAGGGCGTAAGTTTATAAACCAAAAATAAAACAAGAGTAAATAGGATACCAAAAAGCTTCTTCCGCTTGTTAGTAGATCCTGCCTTAGCAATAACCCGAAAGTGTATCTCAAATTCATAGAAGGAGATCAAAGTATCCTTAACGGCCTTCTTAGCATCAATTAGAGCTTTGTATATGACATGGTAATCTTTAGCCTTCTTTGTGAAGGAGTTCGGAGACCAAACTCGTCACCTCCAGTCAGCACAAGCAACTTGTCTTTTAGAAGGGGGCGGAACAATGTAGAATTCATCATGAGTAAAGGGCAAAAGGGGTGTAGCTAAGAAGTAATCCTCCTTGAAATTCTTCAAGCTCTCCGTATAGACACAATATATTTTATTTTTAACATGTATCTTAGAGATGAGGTTAACCTTTAAGAGATGAAATAAGAGGTTTTAAGAGGCCAAACCTATGTCTCCTTGGTATTAATACCAATAGTGAGAGACACAAAACCCCAAGCACATGGGTGAAGCTATGGAGAAGGAATGTGAAGGTGATCTAACACCTCCATGTCGAAAGCATTCAATGGAATTCAGACATCCAACTTCTTGAAGATGCAATTGTAGAAAGTGATAGAAGACCCTTTAAACTTATCACACATCCTATTGTCTTTAGGGATCATGAAGATTTCCCGATCCGAAGGAGATCCCACTTTGAAGGTGATTGTCGCCTCATCAACTTTGAAGGAATAACTAAAAAATGTTCCCCAATATTATAGGGCTACCCAGGAATAATATTCTATGTCTATTGATAATATGTTGACATTGCACGTCATTTAACAAGAAAAATCAGACAAAAAATGAGCAAATTAGACACAAAAGTGAGGAAAAAACATGAAAAAGTTACAAAGGGTGAACAAAATGACTTAGTATGAAAATTGGTGAAAAAAAGGAGTTAAAACACACTGAAAATACTGGAATTGACGCGCCACCTCATAATGTGACCGCGTTTCTGTTATCATTGCTCAATTCACTCGTGTTGCTACTCAGTGCGATCACGTTAAGGCACTTTGATAAAACACTTTGAGGGTTTTAAAAGGAAAAATTGGAAGAGAAAAAAGGTGTTCAATTTCCTAAAGTGAAAAGTGACGTATTTGGGCAATTTTCGAGCTTTTAGAAGCCATTAGAGCCACTGGAGAGCTTTTTCTTTGGCGATTCTTCATGATCTTCAAGTTTACACTTGTGGTATTAATTAATTATAACACGAGTAGCTAGATTTATCTTATGTTAGACCTTATTTGATTATGAACCTATTTGTATTTAATTGGTACATATGATCGGATGACGTTAGTGTAATTGTCTTTACTCTCCGTTATTATCCAGTTATAGATTATGCTCATTGTCTATTATTTGTTACGACATTTGATTTGATTTTGATATGTACTGACTACTAAACCTAGGGTTATTCATCTGATCTACTATAACTTTTGAATTCACTAATTGACTAGGGATATGATAATAGGGAATTGTGACCTAGGGATTAATGTATTATATTGCCTAGTTTGGCAGTAAAATTGGCCCGAAGAATCAGGGAATTGATGCCTAGACTAGTGAGCTGCATGCCAAGGAATTAGGTGTAGTGGTAGAGTTAGTATGTTAAGTAACTTTGTAGTCATTACATGTCTGTTAACATGAATTTTATCAATCAAGTAGAAATAGGGGATTCTAATAATAAGACATGACCGCTTTTATCATCATTGTTATTAAAAACTTATCTTTTGTGTTTTCGACCAAACAACATGAAAAAAACCCTTGTTTACTACTTTTATTTACATCGCACAACATACCTTGTTCTAAATTCTCAATCCATGTGGAGATGAATTTATTTTATACTTTGATTACAACGCTTATTACTTGCTAGTAAATTATCATCATCTGTCATCGCCATCAGAATAATCAAGTCTGGTATATGTAGTACAAACAAATCAAATGGGTTAGCAATAACATACCTCTAAAGAAAAAGTGTTGGCCCCGAAATATTGAATAGATCAAACCCATTCCCATAAATGATGAGACAATAATGTATCGGTAAAAAGGGAAGAAAAGAATGATGGAAGATCCAAAGCTAGAGAAAGAGAGTCATTCACAAAGGCCCAAAAAGAAGAGATAGTTGAAAAGAAGCAAGAGAGTGAATGGGAATTTTGAAGGCAAAACCCTCTTTTTATACAGGGAGCGTTTGAGAATCAACAATCTAAATCAAAGACAAGGTACATATCCAAGGGTCATGAATATCTTGTCCCATCAAGAAACACGAAGAACCGAAGACACTCAAGTATCCTAAGTAGGAGAATCGTTACCTAACCTACACACCTAAGGGGACGTGCTAGAAACACATATTAGAAGTTTCAGTGATAAATAAACATTTAATGCTTAAGTCCCCAATTACCTTTTCAACTCACCCTAAAACGTTTCAGTTCTAGCTAGATTTAGATAGTATCTCTAGAGGCAAGCCAAAATAACTAAAGGCATTCCCAACTTTCTCAATGTCCAATAAAGTCTTTAGGACAATTGTTTTGGATCAGCCAAAGGCCCAAATAGCCAAAGCTCAATTAATCCCAATTCCACTCCAATTGACCCAATGTATAAGGTCAGTTCACACAAAAAACTGATATCCACATTTTGTGAATGCACTTTCCTTTTAGAAATATTTTGAATGATGTCAAAACTAGAACAATTAGTATTTGTGTATATTGGACCATATCCTCTATGTCTAGATGTACATTTTAACCTCAAGACACTTAAAATCAGTTTATAAATGTTTTTAGAATTTAAAATTAAGTTTTTATGTGAAAAACTAGTGTACATGTCGACACTTAGCTGTATAGGTTGACACATGTTGAAGATTTTGCAAAACCAAAGTTTTTGTTTAATATGCGTCAACATATTTTGCAAAACCAAAGTTCCTGTTGAGTATGCGTCAACATATAAGCATTTCAGGTTGATGCATAGGTCTTTCAAGTCGACACATACGTCCTATAGATCGACACATGGTGAGTCTTTGGAAACACCAAAGCCATTATCCATTTGAGGTTGACACGTAGGGCTTTGCAAGTCGATATATATAAGAAAAAATGATTCTATAGGCCAACACATACAATTTGAGGTCAACACATGCTGCCTAAAATTCTAAAAAGTTGTAAAAAATTTAAGTGTTATTTTTCTGCTCTTCTCTCTCTCTCTCTCTCTCACACACACACACACACACACACACACACACACACACACACACATAAATGCGCACGCACGCACGCGCACACACACATACATGCACGCATGCACACATATGCATACACACGCTCACTCATACAAACACACAGGCACACACACACACATATGCACACACACACACACACACACACACACACACACACACACACACACACACACACGTGCATACACACACGCACACGCGCATTACACACACACACACACACACACACGTGCATACACACGCACTCATTCACACACACACACACACACATACACACACACACATATACATACATACATATATATATATATATATATATATATATATATATATATATATATATATATATATATATATATATATATATATATATATATATATATATATATATATATATATATATATATATACACACACACATTCATGCATATTTTGGAAAAGACATAAAACTAAAGAATATGCAAAGCTATCTTCATAATCCTCAATCTTTTTCTATACATACACACAACAATTACTCATAATCATTTTTCTTGGGTGCCATCTATATTAAAGTTTGATAAGGTTTAATTTAGGATTTGTACAATCAATTGGGTTGAGATTACTTTGGGAGTTTCATTGATAAAACCAATTAGGGTTTTCCTCCAAGACCAATTGTGATTTGGGGAGTTTTTGGCACGAGATTTTGCAACTAGGATTCAACCGAGTAAAAGCTTTGAAGAAAGGGGTTTCTGTCAAAGAAGCAGCGTAACCAGATGATCAAATTGAAAATCTTTGGACACTTGATCTTGTTTAAGATCAAGGAAAGAGAAGAAGATAGAATCAACATCAAATTTGGAAATTGGGGGCTTGAATTTCTATTTGTCTCTTGAATTCAACATTTTGCAAAGATTATTTTGGAATTAGGGGCAGACGTATCCATAGTGAGGGCAATTGGGAAACTGTCTAAACAAATCTTTTGTATTCTCTCTCTCTCTCTCTCTCTCTCTCTCTCTCTCTCTCTCTATATATATATATATATATATATATATATATATATATATATATATATATATATATATATATATATATATATATATATATATATATATATATATATATATATATATATATATATATATATATATATATATATATATATATATATATATATATATATCGCTCTGTTTTTCATAAGTTGATTATGTACTAAAGTCGGAAAATTTCATGCATTAAAGAAGAAAGTTTTCCACCTTTTCTTTACAACTTGTGAACTCATTTAGTGTGCAAACTTCATATATTAATAATTCCTTTGATGTTGAAAAGTTTCAAACTGTTTTTAGTAAGGTAATTGCAATCTATAAAATTACAATTGGATATTCACATCAACAACACAAAGGAAAAATAAGCTTGGTGTTTATTGCACACCAAATACTTGACAAATTGTTATAGTTAATTTTTGTTTCTTAATTTCATTGGAAATTGATTATTTATGTGCAAAATTGTTCAAATGTTATTTTGAAAAACTTATTGATTTGTTTTCTCATCATTGTAGCACATTTATTTCATTTAATTACGGTTTAATATGCATGTCTGGTTCTTCCTATAAAGGTTTGGGATAGACGAGTGTTGATCCGAAACCGCTTTCACTTGTCATATAAAATATTTTTAAAACTAATTTTTTAATCAAATTTATTTGCTATCTATTCACCCCCTTTAGATAGTTGCCCTTGTCTAACAAGTGGTATCACGAGCACCGGTTTATCTTGTGCTTCGAAATTACTTATTAGATTATGGATCCCAAACCTAAAGGGGCATATAATAGAGAGCTCGTTTTCAATGACGAAAATTATGGTTATTGAAAGGATTGTATGCGTGTCCATATTAATTATATTGATAGGGAAGTATGGAAGGTCATCCAAAATGGTTCTTTTGAAATTACTATGACCAATGCAGATGGTGTTGTTGTACCTAAATCGGAAGTACAATGGACCGCAGATGATGAGAAAAAATGGTCATATGATTGGAAAGCAAGGAATATTCACATATCCTCTTTAGGAGTTGATGAATATGACTGTATTTCACATTGTACTACCACTAAAGCTATGTGGGACTCATTCCAAGTTGCCCATGAGGGCACAAATGAAGTTAAATAAACTAGAATCAATAATTTGAACAAGAGTTTGAACTCTTTCATATGAAGCATGGTGAAACCATTTTCGATATGCAAAAAGGTTCACTGGTCTTGTAAAGCGTTTGAATGCACTTGGTAAGCATGTCTCCAATGAAATTGCTACTAACAAAGTTTTAAGATATCTTAATAGGGAATGGAAACCAAAGGTCATCGTAACCAAGGAATCTAAAAATCTCTTGACATTAATTATTACTAATATGTTTGGAGAGCTTGAAGAAAATGAGCAAGAGCTCATTTGCTTGGAGAAGCATGAGAAAAACCTTAAGAAGGAGAAGAACAAGGAAAAGCAGATAGACAATAAGTCAATTGCTCTTACGGCTTCTAGTTCTAAGTCCTCTACTATAGAGCAAGATGATAATGGAACTAGTGATGGGGAGTGTTCGGATGATGAAGAAATGAAGTTGTTTGTTAAAAGGTACCATAAGTATATGAAGAAAAATGGAGAGAAGCTATCTGACAAGAACCTCATCAACTATAAAAGGCAATCAAATACCTCAAAGCAATATGAGAGTAAGAAGGAAAAATCTAAAGGTCCATGCTATAACTATGGAAGAGCCAGTCATTACAAGCCGAATTGTTCATTTTTTAAGAAGGATAAAGGAAAGGGTCAACAAAAAAAGTCTAGCAAGCCTAAAAGAGCATACATCGCATGGGATAATGATAGTGAATTATCCAAGGCGAGTAGCTCAAGTGAAAGTGATGAAATGGCAAATCTTTTCCTCATGGCCAAGCACAATAGTAAGAATTTAAGTCATTCCAAATCTGAACCTATTGATAAAATTCTTATTTTTATTTACAATTTGCTTTTGAAAATATTATGGTGAAGGTAAAAAAAAAGCTTTTAAGAGACTGTGTTCAAATAAAAGAATAATTTCATACTTAAAAGCCAAGGTTTTAGAAGCGGAAAAACAAATGGAAGCTCTTAAGCAAACCATGTTAGAGGTTCAAAAAGTTAAAATTGAAGATTAGAAGTCTTCTTGGTTTGGTTGTGAAACTTATCACATTTGGAAAAATGAATTTATTACTCTAAAAGCCAAATTGAACAAGGCTTTAGAACCAAAAGTTACCTTCGCTATTGATCCAACAAAATTTAAAAGATCTTTAAACGTACCATACAAAAAGTATAAATTTATTGTAAGGGAATCAAATAGCAAAAGTCACTCTCATCATCACTTGACTTGTCATTATTTTTGCAAGAAAGGTCATACCACTTCTAAATGCAACTTTAGGAGATACTTGGTTCCTAAAGGTGTATTTCAATGGTTGCCTAAGTGCAACAAGGTTTCCACTCACTCTCAAATACCCAATGAAAATTGGGTATCTATCACTCAAGTTTGATAAGGTCAAATTTAGGATTTGTGCAATCAATTGGGTTGAGATTACTTTAGGAGTTTCATTGATAAAATCAATTGGGGGTTTCCCTCCAAGATCAAGTGTGATTTTAAGAGTTTTGGCATAATATATTGCAACTAGGATTCACCCGAGTGAAAATTTTGAAGAAAGGGGTTTGTGTCAAAGAAGTAGCGCAACTAGAGGATCAAATTGAAAATATTTGGACACTCTATCTTGCTTAAGATCAAGGAAAAAGAAGAAGATAGAATCCACATCAAATTTGGAATGTGGGGGTTTGAATTTCTCTTTGTCTCTTGTATTCGACATTTTGCAAAGATTATTGAATATCTCAATTTCGTTTGAAATTATGGGCAAACGTACCATAGTGAGGACAATTGGGAAACTTCCTAAACAAAAACTTATGTTCTCTCTCTCTCTCCGCATGTGTGCGTGCGTGTGTGTGTGTGTGTGTGTGTGTGTTTCATAAGTTATTTATGTACTAAAGTGGAAAAAATTTATGCATTAAAGAAGAAAGTTTTCCACTCTTTTTTTACAATTTGTGAACTCATTTAGTGTGCAAATTTCATATATTGATAATTCGATTGGTGTTGAAATATTTCAAATTGTTTTTAACAAGATAATTGCAATCTATAAAATTGCAATTGGATATTCACATCAACAACACAAAGAAAAAATCAATTTGGTGTTTATTGCACACCAAGTGTTTGACAAATCGTCATAGTCAATTTTTTGTTTCTTAATTCTATTAGAAATTGATTATTCGAGTGTAAAATTGTTTAAACGTTATTTTAAAAAACTTATTGATTTGTTTTTTCATCATTGTGGGACGTTAATTTCATTTCGTTATAGTTTAATATGCATATCTGGTTCTTCCTATAACAATTTTGGATAGACGAGTGTTGATCCGTAACCGTTTTCGCTTGCCATAAAAAATATTTTAAAAACATATTTTTTTAATTAAAGAAAATTTATTTGCGATCTATTCACCCCTCTCTAAATTGTTGTCCTCATCTAACACTTTTCACGACATTCATCTCAAATCTTAAACTGACTTTGATGTTAGAATATTAATCTTTTAAGTCCACCTCGTATCATCGTATTGAAAATAAAAACCACTTATTTAATATCATCAGTTCATCAACTACATTCATTATGATTTTCAAACAGAACAAATTAAAAAAAATTAAAACAATCGGACCTTCACGACTATTGTGGATCGAATATTTTTTTCAAAATTCTTACTTGGGTTGGACCAGCTTTTAGGAAAGCTAAACAATTACACTTTTTTTTTCCTTTCAAAAACCAAAATACCATTAAAAAACCCGTCTTTAATTTAAAACTATATTAAAATAAAAAATAAAAAACTATTAATTTTTGCAAGTGGGATCAAAACATGAGTTCCCTTGTACCATAAGCACATGGAATATGTACAAATAAGTAAAGTGTCTACTTTTTAATGTAAGTTGCAAAACTTAAAAGATATTTCTTACTTAGTGGGGCTCTTACTCTTAGCACTTATTTCCACACAATAATAAACAATAACTTAATGTATACCACTTTGTTTGAGTATTTTCCTATCTTCTTGTTCTTGTCTAGATTTTAATATTGAGAAAGATGAACCATTTAGAGAACCAATTGTAACAAGAATCAACATAGCTGAACCAAAATATGTTCCTCCTTTCACTATGTAGCACTCACCATTCAACCATCCTTTCCCATACAGTTGCTTTCTACTCATACTTGTTGCAGCAATCAATAATATAACTACAATTCCAAAGCTAACCCTGCTAAACATAACCAACTTAATTAACATCTTAATTACCAACTTAATTACCAACTTGTCAAAAGATTGAAATAACCTACCAAGATATAAAATACAGAACCTTTGAAGAAGTAGGTATCTTAAACTTGGAGATACTTTTCCATCTTGAATAAGAATTCTTTACTAATGCATAATTCCCAATGATATGTGCAAAAAATAAACTAACCAATGTTGCAATACTTAGTCCAAATGCTTTACTTGTTGCCATATAACATAGTTTTCCATTCCATCTAAGATCCTCTTCCTACAAAATTAACAAAAATTTTCATTTCAAACAATATTAACACACCAGACACAGATACCAGACACGCTTTCGATTAGAAGAGAATGAGAAGTTAGCTAACCTTATTTCTCTTTATCTCAGCAGCTATACACAAGAAGAATGAAATCAAACCAAAAGAGAGAGAAATGATGATGAGGAAGATTACTGTGAAATTGAATCTAGGAGGAGGAATTTCCATGATGGAGTGGCTTGTTTTGAATGAAGAGACTTGAGAAAAGAGTAAAGAGGATAATACTAATGAATATGTCTTGAAACATACTCAAGGAACAGAATTATGAGATGGTTCTATGAAGGTATTGTTGCCCATCACTTTCTTTCTTCAATTCTTTTCTTTGTGGTGTTTGAAACTTTCTTCCTATTGAGTCTACCATATTGCTTTCAACAAGGGGATATGTTTTACTTGAATGCGAACTTGTTTTGGAAAAATCTTGTTTTTTCTTAGTTTTACTTTTCTCATCAAATGGAGCTCGTCAACATCCCTACTTGCACATCAATAGTCTTTTTCTAGAAAATAGTATCTCAGATATATATACCGACAGATAATCTCCACAATTTATTTTAAAATATAATATATATACCGACAGATAATCTCCACAATTTATTTTAAAATATAATGATTCAGATTCATTCTCATATTTTCATATAATAAATATATATATATATATATATATATATATATATATATATATATATATATATATATATATATATATATATATATATATATATATATATATATATATATATATATATATATATATATATATATATATATATATATATATATATATATATATATATATATATATGATAAAACTTCTACCTGAGTCCAACTCAAGTCATAGTATATAGAATGGTGATGGCTCCACTATAGGTAGATAATTTAACTAATAAGTCAATGAATATATACTCATATTTTATAATCAACACTTAAAAGGATAAAATTGGATTCCTCTCCACTAAAAAGAGCGATTAGTGGCTAGAGAATCATGCTTTGAGTTTCTTAATCATGGTTACTATTTTCTTGAAAAGATGAAACACTTGTAGTGTAAAATAGGTGGATTTTTTAAAACCTCATATTTATAGGAAAAACATAATTTGATAACTCGTAATTTGACTAGAAAAAGTAAAATCAATTAAAATTATTTAATTTAAATTCTGAGTTAAGTTTTATGAAATTATTCGTTTTTAAATAAGATTTATCAATCACTTAATCACGTGTGTGAAACAGAGAAATTGTGAGGAGGAGATTTATTATAAAATGCCACTGGTTCAAAGATAACTTTAGCCTAATAGTCTTTTTTTTGAATGGTCAATTTTGGATAGCCAGCATGCTAATTAGGATAGATAGAGTTTTTGCTTGCATTTTGCATTTTGTTTTTCTCTTTTTTTTCCTCTTTAAAACAGTGGATTCATGAGGTGGAGCACACTATCACATGAGGTCACAAGTATTTGAAAATTGAGATTGAAATATAAATTTTTTATCTTTATTCGCTTAAATATTTTTTTCTTGTAAATTGGCATGTTTTTTATTTTAACTTTTGTATTTTTTTTGTCTGTATTTTTATATTTTACTTTTGTGTTGATTTTAGTCTCTAAAATTAAAATCTGTAAAAAAATTTTTTACAAACTATGACTTTATGGATTAAAAGCAACACAAAAAATAAAATATATAAACTAAAAAAATGCAGGGACCAAAATCAAAAACTTATTAATTTGCATAAACTTACAAACTATTTAAGCCATTTGTATTTTATAAAATAAAATGGTCAATTACAAACAATTTTGAAAAGTAGACAGGATTTTATTTTGTCAGGGGAGGCGTTGACGGGGATAAAAACAAAATTCAAATTAACAAATATTATATTGAATCTAACTTCATTTGATTAAAAGAAGAGTGGAGACATTAAAAAAATCCTTTACAAATTCAGGAAGATATAAATATATTTGTGTATTTGATATACTTTTAAGTGCAAGTAAAAATTCCTATTTATATTTGTGTATTTGATATACTTTTAAGTAAACTTGAATGGGTGGAACGGTAAACAACTTGAGTTTGAAAATTAAAGTCTGGAAGCGATCAGGATAATGGTATTTTGTGAACAAATCAACTAGTTGGTTAAGAGTGTCTATGAAAATAAGATGAAGTTTACCACGGAGAAGATGCTGACGAATGAAGTCACAATCAAATTCAATATGTTTTGTTTGTTCATGGAAAACATCATTGTGGGCAATTTGAATTACACTATAATTGTCATAATAAAGATTTGTTGGAGAAGGTTGAGATGTCTCTAAATCAGCAAGAAACCAACTAAACCATAATATCTCAAATGTTGTATGAACAAGAGCACGATATTCAACTTCAATGCTAGAGCGGATTGTCAACATTTGTTTCTTCCTCCTCCAAGAAATAAGAGAATCTATAAGGAAAATACAAAAACATGTGGTGCATCAATGATCACTAGGATCACCGGCCCAATCGGCATCGGAGTAGGCTCTAAGAATAAATGAGGATGCATATGAGTGGTGCCCTTAATATATCGAATAATTTGGAGGACGTTAGCATAATGAGTGGTACGCGCAGATGCCATGAATTGATTAACCTAATGAATAACATATGATATATTTGATCTAGTAATTGTGAGGGAAATCAAGCTAGTTACGAGTTACCGATAAAGAGAGAAATTGTCAAGCAAAGTACCATCTTGAGAAGTAAATGGAAATTGTGTTCTAAAGGAGTATTTTTCATTTTTACAATATGTGAGACTTGCTTGACAAACAAGATCAGAAGCATACTTAGCTTGTGAGATAAATAAGCCATCACTAGAAGATAATACCTCAAGTCCCAAAAAGTAAATTAATGGTCCAAGATCCTTCATCTCAAAGTGCTCACACAAGAATTTCTTGAGCTCTTCAATTCCAACAAAATCATCATGAACGATAAGCATATCATCAACATAAAGAAGTAAAACAACAATACCATTAATTGTTTTTTCAAGTAAAAAGAGCACAATCATGAAAATTGGAAGATAAATCCAATTAAGTGATAGTATTGTGAAATTTAGCAAACCAAGCTCGAGGTGCTTACTTAAGACCATAAAAAGTCTTACAAATACGAAACACTTTATTTTCTTGGCAGGTATATCCTAGAGGAGGATTCGTATAAACATATTCTTCTAACTCGCCACTCAAAAAGGAATTTTTGACATTCGTTTGCGTGAGTACCCATTTTCAAGTTGTTGTAATGGAAAGAAGAGTTCGAACAGAGTGATGCGTGCAATTGGAGAAAACGTTTATTCGTAATCAATATCATACTCATGAGTGAACCCTTTTGTCACAAGAAGAATTTTCTATTGCTCAATAGATCCATCAGGAAGAGTCTTTATTTTATTTACTCATTTGCATCCTACTAGAGGATTATCAGAAGGAAGTTCAACAAGGTCTCATGTGTGGCTTCCCTCCAATGCTTGTAATTCCTCCCGCATAACTTGCTACCAATATGGATTTGTAGAGGTTGTTGGAATTAATTTAATAATATTTATACAGACATGCTCAATAACAAAGATTAAAATTATACTCTTACTTTAGTGCGAAAACCATATGAGCATATATATAAACTAGGATCTACAACATGTTAATTTATCAAGAATTGATATTAGGAATACCTGGATAAACGAATCATTAACACGACAACTTTATACTTTCCTAAAACACAAAGTAAAGAGAGACTAATGACGAGCATCTGTTGGCTTGTGGTTTTTTCTTAACCATTACTCCTAATGCCTTGAATACTCTTCAGATAAGGAGAAGAAATAAATTGTTTGTGTACGGTATATTGGGGACCATAGCATATATATAGTGTGATGGCCAATTAGGGTTCCCATTATTCTCAAGTACATTCTAACATCCACTCATATTTGAGCTCATATTCAATTAATTAATTAACTAATTACTAAATAGAAATCTAATTAGCCTTTTAAATGTATTTGTCCACTTAATTAATTAAGGCTCTTAATTTAGATAAATAGCTAATATAATTAAAATATATATGCTCATAAAATAATTATTGAAATATAATAATTAAATAATATTTAAATATAAAAAATTTCAACAGAGGTTTCTGATCTCGGCGGCTGATCAGAACCTGAAGTGGGTCAGAGACAAATACCTGCGATGATGGGTGTGAGAGAGAAGAAAGGGGTGTACCTGCAAGGCACTTCAATGCTAAAGTAAGAATCCGAAGAAAGAAGGCAAGTACAGAATATGTGTGTCTTCGGATGATTATTGAATATCTAACCCTTTCAAATGATAGGGCGCTTGGCTATTGGTCCCTATTTTCGGGGCGAGATAGTTGTTTCCTGAAGAATAAGTAACTGCCAGAACTAGTTGTTGAAACGGGCAGAGGTGCCCGTAACTAGCCGTTGCTACGGGCAGAGGCGCGGTTACGGGCACAAGCATCTTGGCTGTTTCTGGATGACGGAACCGTACGTGACGGGCAAGTCTTGTCGAGGAGGGGTGTCAGCCTAGGGGTAAACCGACCAACCTCCCCTGTTAGAGGGGCAGAAAGGTAAGTTCCTTCCCCCACTTACCTGGACTTAGGAAATTGGGTCGTTAGGGGAGCAGAAGTGAATTGGGTCATGCCTAGCCATTGGGCCAGTCCATAATAGTCTCCCCCTAAGTCATTGCTCCCGAGCATGGGAGTGATGACTTAAGGATAGTCAGAATATCGGGCAAGATCGTCGCTAGCCGCAGAGTAGAGGTCATTACCTTGTGCCTACGGGAATTTATGCTCTGACATATATTACGCTACTCGTCGGGGAGCTCGAGGTACGGGGAGACCAATGGTTAATGATATCTGAAGAGGGGAAGTGCCACGTGTGCCTTGAGTTGTGTGCTGCATTTAATGTGTAATGATGGCTAGGCTAGGGTCATGATGATGCCCCTAGCCGCGTGTGCTCGGGCACATGCCAGGAATTTCCTATAAATAGAGCGAGAAGCTGCTCATTTGCACTTTTCACTTCTCTTTCTTCCTTCGTCTTCTGTTCTCTGTTTCTGTCGTCCTCCACCGTCAAGCTCTGTCCGACCACCATACCAGCACCGGCCAGAGCTGTTTGAACCCTGAAAGCTCATCCTCGACCACATAAGTATGTTAATTCCTTGCTTGTTGTATGTTTATACTTTGTCTAATTTTTTCTAAGTGTCATACGCCGCCCAACGTTGGTCGTATGAGATACCTTAATGATTGAGTGTTATGTTTCGGGTATGCTCGACAAACGATGTTCGACAGTGCAGGGACCTGGTCGAAAGGCCTGGGTAGTTTCCGGGCAGGGGAGCGGAGCTCAGGTCGCGTTTGTGGTTTGAGTTCGCAACGTGAACTTCCCATCACAAGCTGGGCTTCTGCCTTTCATGGTACTTTGGCGGCAGCGGGCTTGGTCGAGTAACCGTCGTCGGGCATGAGTTTTGTATTTTTTGACTAAAACCCTGCTTAGATTTGCGTTGGTGGTGCAGCGCTTGTACCTAGGCGTGTGTCTATGGTCGGTACATTATACTCGTCGCATGGGCAAGACATGTCGACAGTAAAGGCCTTAGCTGTAATATTGTTTCAGCTTTTCGGCGCTCCATGTTCGAGCTAGTTCTTCCTCGGTAAGATGTTCTAGGTAGTAGGCCACATTCTCTATTTTTGCTCTAACACGGTAGGGTTCTTCCCAGTTTATAGCAAGCTTGCCTTCGCAGAAATCTTTGTGAGTCCTTCTTAGAACGAGACTTCCTACTTGGAATTCTCTTCGTATAACCTTGGCATTGTTCCTGATTACGATTTTTTATTTCAGCAAGGCCTTGTAGAGGGCTGCTCCTAATCGTACCTCTTCAACGAGATCGAGCTCTTCTCTCAGTGCCTCACTGTTCGTTTCCTCGTCCAAGGGCGCTTCAGCCCGCCTGGAGGGCACGTGAGTCTCGATGGGGATTACCGCCTCTATCTCGTATTCTAGGAGAAAAAGGGTTTCCCCGGTTGAAGAATGGAGTGTAGTACGGTAGGCCCAGAGCATGTTGTTCAGCTCCTCGACCCATGCTTCTTTATTTCGTTTAGTCTTCGCTTGAGGCCCAGTAGGATTACTCAGTTTTCTGCCTCAGCTTTCCCGTTAGTCTGGGGATGCTCGACGGACGCGAAGTGTTGTTTAGTGCCCAGTTGGATGACAAACTCCTAGAACTTTTTGTCCGTGAACTGTGTCCCCTTATCAGTGACGATCGCTTGGGGAATTCCGAAGCGGATAAGGATGTTTCCCTTGTAGAAACAAAGTATGTTATGGGCTGTTATTTTGGCTAGAGCCTCCGCTTCTATCCACTTAGTGAGTAAAATATGCCTACTATCAAGTACTTATTCTGATTTGACCCTACGACAAATGATCCTAGGATGTCTAGGCCCCACCAGGCAAAAGGCCACAGGGAGGACATTGTTTTGAGTTCATTGGGTCGTGCCAAGTGCATGTCCCCGTGTCGTTGGGATTTGTCGCATTTCTTCACGTGTTCCTTCGTGTCGTGTTGCATGGTCGGCCAATAATATCCTGCTCGTAGAGCTTTCCTGGCGAGGGATCTCCTCCCGAGGTATTGGGTGTTGATTCCCTCGTGGATCTCGCGCAGGACGTGGGTGACCATTTCTTCCTTGACGCATTTGAGGAGAGGGATGGAAAATCCATGCCTGTAAAGCTTGCTTTCGACTAGGACGTAGAAGCAGGCCTTGCGCCTCACTATGCTAGCCTCCTTAGGGTCGGTTAGCATTTCATCTTTCGTGAGGTAATTATATTCTCCCCTGACTTGGAAGGCCACGAGCTGAGAATCGGTGCAGATGATGACTTCGTCTACTCCTAGGTCTTCGTCGAGGTGCAGACCCGCGAGGAAAGCTTCGTACTCAACTTGGTTGTTGGAAGTAGGGAAGGACAACGTGAGAGAAATTTCGATGAGGATCCCTTCCTCGTTTTCTAAGATGACACCTGCCCCGCTCCCTGCTGAGCTAGACGCTTCACCGATGAAGATAATCCATTTGTAGGCACCCCTAGTAGGGTAGTCGGGCAAGGTCATTTCTGCGACGAAATCAGCCAATGCTTGCGCCTTGAGGGCCTTTATGCTCTCGTACTGGATGTCGAATTCAAACAGTTCTAGTGACCATTTGAGCATCCTGCCGACCATATTTAGATGGCTAAACAGTTGCTTTACAGGATGGTCCGTGCGTACCACGATTGTGTGGGCCAGGAAGTAGTGCCTTAGCCTTCTCGCAACATTGATAAGGGCTAGGGCCACCTTCTCTATTTGTTGGTACCTCAGCTCTGGCCCTTGAAGTGCCTTACTTGTGAAGTAGATGGACTTCTATTTGTCTAGTGTTTCGTGAATGAGGGCGGCGCTAACAACCTCGGTTGTGACAACGAGGTAGAGATAAAGGGTTTCCCCATTATTTGGCCGGAAGAGGACCGGCGACTCTGATAGATCTTGGTTCAGGTGGAGGAGGGCTTTGTCTCATTCCTTCGTCCATTTGAATGCGGCCTCCTTGCGAAAGAGTTTGAAAAAGGGGATGGCGTGTTGGGAAGACTTGGCCACGAAACGGGATAGCAATGCGAGCATCCCATTTAGGGACTAGATGGACTTTTTTGAGTTTGGTGTGGAGAAATCGGAGAAGGATCTGCACTTGTCGGGGTTAGCTTTAATTCCTCGTTCGGTTAGATAGAAACCGAGGAACTTGCCCACTCGTACCTCGAACGTGCACTTCTCCGGATTAAAGTGCATCTGGTACTTTCTGGCCTGCTCGAAGACCTTCCTCAAATGGGTCATGTAATCGGATTCCTCGTGGGACTTCACGATCATATCGTCCATATAGACTTCGAGCATGTCCCCGGTTTCTCCTCGGAAGACTTTGCTCATCATCCTTTAGTAGGTAGCGCCAACATTTTTCAAGCCGAAGGGCATTACGTTGTAGTAATAATTACTTGATTTGGTCATGAAGGTCGTGTACCTTTTGTCGCCTTTTGCCATGGGTATTTGGTTATAGCCCGAATACACGTCCATGAAAGTTAACAGTTAAAATCGGCCGAATTATCAACTAGTTTATCTATGTTGGGAGGGGATATGCGTCTTTAGGGTAGGCCCTATTAAGATCGGTATAGTCAATGCACATTCGTCATTTTCCATTTTTTTTTCACGAGTACAAAATTGGAAAGTCAAGTGGTGTACTTGGCTTCCGAGATAAAGTTCGCATCTAGGAGGTCGTTTATAGCCTGTTCGGTAGCCTCTGTCTTCTCTGGAGACTGTCTTCGTCAATGTTAAGATACAACCCTAATGGCGGGGTTGATAGTGAGATGGTGACAAGCCATAACAGGGTCTAGCCCGGGCATCTCCGTGGCGCTCCACGCGAATAGATTTGAGTTCTCCCAGAGACAGGTTCTTAGTTGTTTCCTCGCAAGCTTGGGGATTCCGGTCCCAATCTTCACTCCCTACTGGGGGTCATCGCCGAGCAAGACAAGTTTGAACTCTCTGTCTATAACTGAGCGCATCGGATAAAAAGCTTCACTACTACTGATGGACGTGTGTCGCAACTGCGAAAAACAACCGGCGGAAAAACAGAAGAGTCGCCACTTTCATTATTTATCCCAAAGAGAGGGAAAGGAAACGATCGGAAAAACCTAAAGAAAAAGGGAAAGACAAGGTCATCACAACCATGTCTAGATTCAGGAGTCGGTTACACAAGGGGAAGGTATTAGCACCCCTCATGTCCGTCGTACTCGACGGGATCCATGCATTGTTGTTTATCTAAAAGGGTGTGTTGGTACTATCTAGCTAAAGGATCAAGGACAAAAGAAAAAGAAAAGAGAAGTGACTCGGAAGAGCATCGTCGCTTTGTGCCTACGTACTCCCTCGTGCAATGGGAAAGTCAGAGTCAACGCAGTTCGACTAACTACGGGTGAAAGGGGAAAGGTTGCTCGTCAAGACATCACATCTTGAGCCTATGTACTTTCATCTAGTATGAAAGATCAGAGCAAATGTAGTTCGGGCTAAAAGGACCAAAGGCTGGTTCGAAAGTTTTTTAGGCCTGAGTAGGGTTAACAGATAGTTCTAGTAGTTGGTGTATGCAGCTCGACCATTGGAGACTTAGGCGTTACCGTTTGCGGTAGAACTAAGAGTTAATGAAACTCTTTTATCTAAAAAGATTTTCTTGATTAAGACCCCGAAGGATGAAAAAGGTTTGAAGTGTTTTTATGTTTTTTTAGAGAAGAAGTGTTTTGAATTTGATTTGTAACTCATGTCGCACTAGAGACTATGACCTAAGAACGAATGCGTCGTATATCACCCAAAGGGTGTACACTAAACACTCTAGGTCCTTGAGAGGAGGCCCCTCAATTACCATTTCTCAAGTAGCTTAAGGCTAGTAGCATGCTACACTTGTCATTCTTTATTAGATGTTTTAAGAGTGTTTGAAGATGAGAAGAGAAGAAAGGACACTAATGGGAGACTAATCAATCCTAAAAGTTATCATGCAAAGTGGACTTAGAGTTGGGATTCAAAAGGAAACTACCTAATGTTATCATGCATGGTTAGGCACCCAATGTCTATCATAACCTCAAGAGGTTAGAGAACTTATGGGGAGCATGGCAAAGAAAAGCAAAAGAAGAAGAAGAAGAAGAAGAAGAAGAAGAAGAAGAAGAAGAAGAAGAAGAAGAAGAAGAAGAATGTATATGCAAATGAAGATGCAAACATAAGATGCACAAATAGAATGAAAGTGGGAGGAAAATAGTGTGGGGCAGTAGCCTCCACAAGCTCATCTCAACCAAGCATGCATATGGAAATGCAATAAAAGCAAAGAAGAAAGAGTGCACAAGAAGAAATTAATCAAACAAGAGTAAACCATACAAAGATGCACCAAAAAATGGGATGAAATGACCTAAGTCAAAAAACATCAACCACACCATCAAAACTAAACCAAATGAAAGGTAAAACAAAAACCAAAACCAAGTGAGGATGGAAGACCAAATGAGGGCACCAAGGACCTCATAATAGGTACTCAAACAATGCAAGATCAAACAATGCCACAATTCACTTCAATTAAAACAACTCCAATATTCAATTCTTTTTTAAATTGAAAATAAAACTAAAAAATAAAATAAAAATATCCTAAAAATATTAAACATCTCAAAGTTCCTAAAAAGTATTTTTGTTGAATTTTTAGAATATTGGAGCTATTTTATCTGATTTAAATTGAAACAGAATAAAAGAAAAATCAAAAAAAGAAAATAAAAGGAAATTAAGAAAACATTTGGTGTGGATAGCAATCAAATGCAGTGTAATAAGCGCTTGGGCCCAGCAGAGGGGTGTGGATAGCGCGCGTGCACACGGCCCAATTAGAAAATCCAAACAAAAACCAAACTTTCTGGTGCTTGTGTGTACAAGAGTCAACTGTGGTGTATCATGGAATTCAATCTAACACGCATGATCATGTGGTAATCACATCATGTGGCTGTGAGAGTGCCAACGCATTAATGAGATATTTAAATGTAATCATATGCAACAAGTCAAAGCAAGACTACCATGAGTCTTAATCATACACGTTGAAATCAAAAGTAAGCAGATCGTGCGTACGTGGACGTGACACATCATCATCTTCTACCTCTAAGAACCCTAAAACCAAGCTATCGGCCGGAGACACTGTTCATCATCTTCTCCGGCCGTCCTCCACCGCGCACAGCACAACAACAACACGCATCATCATTTCTCCACCATTTTGCACGAAACTTATATCAAAATTCATCTAGAGATCACGAGGATCTCAAATCCAACATCAAAAATCACTTATCATGCAACATGAACTCAAACCGAAGCAAACAAGTTTGTACATCAAAACCAAAAGTTCACCAAAACTCACTCAATTTGGTTTAAACATCATCTACATGTTATGGAGGTTGCAAATCCACCAACAATCAAGCAAAAACACGCAAGAACAAGCCAATCCAAATCCAAACAGTTTGGAGCTCATAAACTCAACCATCACAAATACCAGTTCGTTTTAGTTATTAACGATCTACATGTTTTCTAGGTCTCAAATATGCAAAAATGGCAATGAATCATGGCATATTGAGAGTGTAAGGTTGATTTGTAAATACCTACTGGAGAACTTCCACTGAGCCTTCAATTGATGCTTGAGCTTGCGGAAAAATGTCCAGAATCACTCCACAAACTTCAATAAAGCTTTTGCAATTCACAATTTGGCTTGAAATGTTTTGGATCTCCAAATTCGAATTTCATATTTTCTCCACTTTTTCAAAGTTGTTCTTGAGCAATTTTCCTCCAATTTCGTCTTCTGATCATTTGTGAAGGTTAGAAACCTTTTATGTAATGGATTTGAATCAGAATAAAGCCCAATTCTAGCCCCTAGAGCCCAATTGAAGTTTTCACTTTTCTCCACTTTTTTCACTTGTGGCAGTCACGAAAATGCTCTGTTTTCAGCTCCAATTTGATCCAATTCACTTGCGTATGAGGTATGGAGCATGAATGGCTTGGATTAATGCCTTGATTTCAATCAATGGTTGAAGTTTGTCATGTTACTTATTCTTGAAGCAACTCAAAAATTGGCCATGAAATGAGACTCAATTTGAAATTCTAATAATGCCAATATGTTCAAAACATCAAATGCACTCAAAATATGCACAAGCTTGCATAATTTTGAGCCAATATGAATTATTTTGAATTTTCCCATTTTAATGCCTTTTCCATGAAAATCAATTTGAGAAATCATCATCCCAAACTAAATTCAAGACTTCTCAAGACTTGGTTGATCAATTGAAACCATTTGGAGCATATTTGATGTTGGAAAAATCTTCATTTGAGGTGTGCAAGTTGGTGAAATGGACCTATAATTTTATGACCTATAATCTCACTTTCCCAAAATTCCCCTGACTTGTAAGCCTCATAACTTGAGTTCTACAAATCAGATGAAAGACTTCTAGTACTTTTTGGAAAGCTAAGACCAATACCTACAACTTTCACGTTGGCCAAAAGTTGAGGAGATACATCCTTCTAGGTCAAAAATGGCTTGGAAGTTTGTTGACTTTTGTTGACTAAATCAAATTCATCTGATGACCTGTAACTTGTCTGGATCATAACTTTAGTTCTATAAATCCAATCAAGGACTTCCAGTACTCAAAAGAAAGCTAATAACATGCTCTACAAGTTTCATGTTGGTAAAAAGTTGAGATGAAACTTGTATCTTGAGATAGGTGGTCTTGAAGTTAGGCACTAAATAGGAGATTTTACACTGAGAACCCTAATTTAGTAACTTCTCACACTCTTGATTCTTGATGAATTGAGCTTGAAATGATGTCTCATGTATCTTAACACAAAATCCCATGACCATAGAGACTTGGAATTGAGTTTTAATCTCCTCCAATTTCACAGTTGACTGAGGATTAGCCAGATGAAAATCCTAGATACACCTTCAACTGTAACCTTTCACACTTAGCACAAACACTTGGATGAACTCCACAATGACCCTCAAGGCACTCAATGAGCTCTCTCAACATCTTATATCCCTACTCATGAATTCACAATCCTCTGATGATCTTCAATTGGCCTCCAAGTTAGGAGCTGACCCACATACATCCATCCTTTCTTTCACAAGACCACTGCCCACTTCTAGATGACTTGATGACCCTCCAAACTTGAGTAACACCCCTTGCTTAGGCTCAACCCTTTGAGTAGACTCCTCTTGCTATGCACCAACTCCTGATCCCCTGTTCAATGAAAAATGCTATGCAATGCAAAAGCTAGAAAGAAATGAAATGAAACATGAACCAAGTTAAGAAAAAGATTGGGCAAATTTTGGGGTGCAACAACGTGGAGGAATGCTCGAAGATGACTGGATCTTGTTGCACCCCAAAATTTGACCAACCGGTTCCCACATCTGGTTTATGTTTCGACGCATTTTGCATTCGCATTTGCATACCGCATACATTGTATTTTCTCAGCCATATTGATTTTATCGGGATTACAGCCCTGTTTCCACATTTCAGACGTTTTAGACCGGTTCGGATAAGCGAGGATTTATTTTTGAGAATTTGTGCTCGTCTCGGTGTTTTCAACTCTCGCTGTTGTTTTGGAGGATATTTCGATGTCCGGTTTTTACCGCTTGTTTCGCTATAGTTGCGCAGTTGTTCTCTAATCGATTTAATTGGCTTCCTGGCATTTTTTGAATTTTCCCTTTTATTTTCTAGATTTTTTTAATAGATTTTAATAGACTTTTCGAGATATTAAATGAATTTTTTTAATATTTTTTTATAGGATTTAAAAGTTTTTTAGAATTTAAATAGATATTTTTAGATTAATTGAATAGTTTTTATAGATTTTTAATAGATTTTATTTCTAGAATTTATAGATTTTATTTTTAAATAGGTATTAGTCTAATTGATTTGTTTAGTTTAATAGGTTTTTCTTTTAATAGTATTAATTAGAGTTAGTTCTATTAATTAACTTTCATTAGTCAAGGTTCATTTTAGATGTTAATTAGGATTTATTAGAGTCTATTAGATTAGTTCAATTAATTAGGGTCGTTTTCGTTTTAATTAGGCAGTATTAATTGAAGGTTTAATTAGTCCAATTAATCTTCCCATTTTCGTATTAATTAGGAGTATTAATCAGTATTAGTTCATTAATTCATCATTAGTTAAGTAATGGGCCAGATGTCCAGTTCGTAGGGCCCAACAAAAGTCCAGCGCCACTTGTCCTATAAAGAGAGCTTCCACGCGTGTAATCTCTCTCTCCGCCACCTCATTTTCTCCACTCTCCCATTGCTGACACATCACCACTCATTCTCCACTTCTTCTCTCTCAGCCACACGTGTCTCTCTCTCTTCCCACCCAAAAGTCACGCGTCTCGCCGCGTGTCCTCATCTCTCTCTCCTCTGCTTGCATGGCCAACACGCGTCTTCCACTAACCTCCCTTCGCCGGAAGCCATGCAGCCACCGCCGGCCACCGTAACCTCCCGCCGGACCACCGCAACAGTCACCGGAAACTGCATTTCGCCCAAAATCTCACCGGATTCATCACATTCATCAGTTTTTTTTCAGAAACTCATACTAACTCATCCTGTTCATACATCTTTTCCAGATCCTTTACGCGACCTTCATCATAATCTCATCCGCGTTCATGAATCATCATCTACATTCATCAGATCGTCATCAATCTTCGTCCATTTTTGTCCAGAAATGTTATGTTCATCCAAACTTCGATCCGTTCGAGATCCATAACAATCATCAGATTCAAACACTCATACGAACATTCGCCTCGATCTTCATCAGCATTCAACACCACAACCGTTTTTGCTCCGGAAACCTCATGAAGTTCATCCACGTTCTTCAGTTCTTCATCAAGATTCATCACCAGTTCATCGTTCGTCATCTTCGGAAATTGTTTAAGATCCTCAAAGAACCTCGTCAACAACTTCAGGATCTTCATCGCCATGCGTTCATCAGCAAGAACATCAACTTCAATTATCTCCAAATTCGTCAGATTTTCAAGATCCATAGGATCTTCATCGTTTTCTTCAGAGCATTTCCAAAACGCAAGGATCTTCGAATCATATGCAAGGAACCTTCATCGTGTCCATCGATTCTTCGTTTTCTCCATGAGGATCCTCCAGAACTTCAACATCAAAATCTGCACATGCGAATGCCTTCAAGAAGTTCTCTCAGAAATTCGTCCAGATTTTCCTCAACGGATTCGAGTCTTCAACAACACATAAGCCATGGATCAATTTTGTGTTTCCAGAGATTTACGTTTTTGTATTTGGTTTGGAAGAATCGAAACGAGAGGGAAGTTTGGTTGAAGGTGATAGATGAGGTTGAGAGGCAGAGAGAGTTGAGAGAGAATCCGAGAGAGAGAAACGGCGCCGCTAGGGTTTGAGGGTGAACAGTGTTTGAGAAGTGGTAGTGAAGATTAGGGTTAGAATTTTGAGAGGGAACGAGAGAATGGGCGTGTGAGTTGGATTGGGCCTCAAGCCCGTTGGTTCTTTTTGTTTTTTTCCCTCCGTTTCGTCCATTTCACCCCCCGTTTTTTCCTTTTTTCTTTTTTCTTTTGAAGTGATATTGGGCTGGGCCCAACTGATTCTCTGCAGCATACCCTCCGTTTTTCCTGTTCACTCCCCCCACTCCGTTTATTGTTTTGGTGGGCTGGGCCCTATTTTTTTTTGCTGCAGCACAACCCTGTATTACTAGCTGAACCCCCCTGCAGTTTTTATTTCCTTTATTTTCTTGTATTATTTTTAATGCATTTAATGGAATTTTTAGATAATATTTTCATTTAAGGAAATTAGTTTAATTTTCTTTTAAGAGATTTAGGATTTAGTTTAGTTTCTTTTAAGAGATTTAGGATTTAGTTAGTTTCTTTTAAAAGATAGAATTAAATTTAGATTTATTTCTTTTTAGGATATAGTTTCCTGAGGAGATTATTTTTTCCGTTTCTAAGCAGTAGGCTATTATTTCCATTTTGCAGTGGATTTCTCTCCTATTTTCTTTTCTATCTGATTTTATCCTGATTTTATTTCTAGCTGGCCGTGTGACATGATTCAATTGGAGAATAATTTTTGATATCATTTCTCTATCTTGTCTTTGACACGGACATCAATACGCTACCTCTTAGAGTTCGATTTCTCGTATAAGTCGAACCATGACGGTCTAAGCGTTACATTGTTCTTGATTCAAGCGTCATCATCAAGGATCCAGAGAGGAGAAGATTGGAATGGAGCTTGCGCGCATGTCAGGAGCCCAGGAGTCGCTTCGTTCAATGTCATCATCTTATTCAAGTCTTCAGGCAACCGTCGAGTGTTGTGAGCTGTATCGTTAGATACGTAGGAAATGACAGTTGAGGAGTTTCCTCTCAATCGTCTAGGATGTCTAGTATGGTACCCTTTAGGTGACATGCGACGCATTCGCTCCTACGTCTTAGGTTTTTGCGTGTGTGTCCCGGGTTCCTTCCCATTTAGGCGTAAGCCTGCTTCCTCTTTGTTCTCGCCCCCGTGCGAGCGAAACCCCTTTTCTCTCGCGTTCAGGCGACCGAGACCCCTTCTCTTACCCCCGTGCAATCGAGACTCGTTTTCCCGTCGAACTACGTTTACTCTGATCTCTCGAGCCAGACGAGAGTACGTAGGCATAGGATGCGATATCCTAGCGAGCTACCTCCCTTTTACCTTCTTCCCGTTTCCCCGTTTTGCTGTAGTAGGCTGAACTACAGCTGCTCTGATTTCTCGTACCAGACGAGAATATGTAGGCATAGGATGCGATATCCTAGCGAGCACACTAACAACTAACCTCTCTATTCTCTCGCTGTCATGCGATCGAGACTTTCCCGCTGACGACTGATGTTTCCCTTTCTCTTGCCCTTGCACATTTGAGACCAGGCCGTAGTTTTAAGTTCTGTAGGTTCCCGTACCTCTAAAACCAACTTAATCTCTCACTCCTGTGTGATCGAGAACACCCTGTCTAGCCGTAGTTAGCCTGAACTACGTAAGCTCTGATCTTTCACGCTGTGTGGAAGTACGTAGGAACAAGACGCGAAGTCTTGGCGAGCCAATTCCCTGTAGTTTCCCGAACTACGATGACTCTGACTTTCTCTCTTGAGAATACGTAGGCATAGAGTGCGACGCTCTATCGAGTCAGTTTCTTCCCGTTTAGCCTTAGCAGCCATAGATAGATTGTTTTGCATCCTGTAGACAAACCAGCAAGCGTGGATCCCGTCGAGTACGACGGACGTGAGGGGTGCTAATACCTTCCCCTTGCGTACCCGACTCCCGAATCCAGGATTTGGTTGCGATGACCATTCTTTTCCCGTCTTTGCGGTAGGTTTACTTCGAGCGTTTCCTTTCCCTCCTTTGGGATAAATAACGCACGGTGGCGACTCTTCTGTTTAGCCAGCGCCGATTTTCACAGTAGCGACAGGTGGCGACTCTGCTGGGGACTGCGATGGTTCCTTATGCATTTGGGATCCAACATCCCTTAAGAGAGTCAATCCTAGCGCTTGTTTGCTCGTCTTTGGGTGTTTACCTTTTGGGTGTTATATACTGTTGTATTTACAATTTCCGCACTTTGCTATTATATGTTGTTGTTGTGCTGTTGGGTGGGGTGTTCCTTTGAGTGAGAAGCCAGACCCAGGCTTGAGTGCACCTAGAATTAGTTGTGGAAATTAGTGGGCGCGTTCTTTCTTTGTGGGCACTAGTGTTTCATGAAATCCACGCTCAGACGAGGTTCTCCCGGTAGACTTCTTTTTCAACCCTTTGGGTTGAGGGGGTTGTTGGTTTGGAGGATTGTCGACTCTGGGGACCGATCATTTGGGATTCAGCTAAGTGAGGCCTCTTCAGAATATGATGATGCCACACCTTCTGGGTATCGTATCATCAGTCTTGAAAGTCTGTGACGCTGATGACCGCATAGGATGTCGTACCTTGTGTCAGTTTAGGTCCATACCTGTGAGTGGGAGGGTTTTTGCAGGAAACTTGACTTCCAGCCTACCCGTCATCTTGGTCTTCTCTTTAGAGCGAACGTACTCAGTCAGCAGCGCAACAGTAATCAGAGCTTTGTGGGGGATGTGATCCCGTGTTTGCTGCATCTTGCATTACATTTGCATGAACAGTGTTGCATCATATTGCATATCATTCTCCAACTAGCCAGGGTTTGATCCAGCCGTTGTTTTGATTATGAAGGTGATTCTCCGGTGTTTGGCCTGAGCAACTGTTGATTGTTAGAAGACGACCAAGGGGTTGAAGCAGATTTGAGCAGAATCGAGCAGTGAAGTCGGTTGAAGGTTATTGGTAGCTATGTATGAGAGCCACTTCCAGTCTCGTAACACCTTGACAGGTTTCACTATGACGACCAATCCTCTGTATGGCTCTATGTCTGTGGAAGACCTTCCGCAAGTGAACAACATTACTGCAGACCAATTTGTGCAACCTCCGGTTAGGGATAGAGATCGACGTGAGCAGTTTGTTGTCTGAAATGAGCGCCCTCCTCTTATTAACAGTCAAGGTGTTGTTTTCCCTATGGCGAATATCCAAAGAAAGATCCCGGTAGTTAGGACCGAAGACCCAAGAGCTCTTGAGTATGCTAGAAGGCTCCGAGCGTTGGAAGAAGGAGTCAAAGCCTTGAAAATTAAAGACGATGTCAACCTCAATGTTGCAGACATGTGTTTGGTTCCTGGCCTGGTATTGCCTCCTAAGTTCATAGCGCCGAGATTTGATAAGTACAGAGGAGATAGCTGTCCGAAGCAACATTTGGTGATGTTCTGCCGAAGAATGACTTCGTTTGTGCAAAATGACAAGTTGATGATCCACTGCTTTCAGGATAGTCTGACTGGGGCATCTCTGAGGTGGTATATGCAGTTAGAGAGTAATCAGATCCGATCATGGGTGGATTTAGCCAGAGCTTTTCTGAAACAGTACGATTATAACCTAGACATGGCTCCTAATCGCATGAAGTTGCAGGAATTGTCTCAAGAGAACAATGAACCCTTCAGGAAGTATGTTCAGAGATGGAGAGAATTTGCTGCCAGAGTGCACCCACTGCTTCTAGACCGAGAGTTAGTGGGCATGTTTGTAGACTCCCTGGAGAGCCCTTACTTTGAAAGAATGCTTGGAAATGCGCCAAATTTCTCTGAATTGGTAAGATTAGGAGAACGCATCGAGCATGCCGTAAAAACTGGGAAAATTCAGATTGTTTCGGGCGGTCAGGCTAGTGAAACTGAATCTCTCTGCAGCTACCAAACTGAAGAAGGAGTTGTGATCAATGCAATCATGCCAGATGTTGAGTATCCTCGAGATGAATCGGTGAAATTTGTTGGTTCTTCATCTTCTGTGTCTTGTTATGCGGGACAGACAATTGCGCCTAGGGCACCATATCCAGAACTTTACGTCGCTTCTTTGGCAAATCAGCAAACTCGTGGCCGAGGTTATCAGAATCAGCGCCCAAATCAGAACAGGCCTCGTAACAACTTGGAACGAAGGAATGCTACTTCTCACCCAGTGCATGTGCCGTATAGCCATATTCTACCATCTTTGATCCAGAATTCTTTGGTGGAACCTAAAGCTCTTAAACCTGTGCCAGAACCTTACCCTCCTGGGTACAATCCCCGCGCTCAGTGTGGTTACCATGGTGGATCTCAAGGGCATTCAACTGAAGATTGTAAAGCTTTTCAGGCAAAAGTACAACAGTTGATCAACCAAGAGTGCATTTCCTTTAGAGAAGGAGTTTTGGTTGTGCATGACAATTTCTCAGCTGCCTAAGCTCGTAGATGCAGAGGTTTATTTGCAAGAATCCAGTGGTCCAGACAGGCAGACGTCCTCAGCATTGGCAGTCCTCAGGCTTTTTTATCATTTGCATTTGTAGTTTCTTTTCTGTTAGTTACTACTTACTGCTAAACATTGTTGGTTTTGAATGGTAATATTGATAAAGTGACTATGCATTTTTCTGAATTAATCATGTCGTTGTCACTCATTTATTGCATTGCACCGACACTTGCATTTTATTTACTCCACTTTATCACTATGATTAATAAAGATTGGAGGGAGGATGACAAAACTGAATACTCATAACCGATGATCGTATGCTTTCAGATAAAACCTTGTCGATGACGTACAAGGCATTGTTTCAAATCCCCTAAACACTGGAGATATAAGGAGTTAGTCCCTTGTTAACCACTTCGAGCCAAGAAGTAGAAGTTTTTTCGGACTTGTAAACCCTCACATCTTAACCCAGGGCAGGGTAGTTGTCAGTTAGCTTGATCGAGCGTTCAAGTCTTATAGAGGAGTGTTGCCTTTCGAGGACCAATCACATCTTATTTTTTCCCAGAGGTCGTACCTCATCAACCACAATGGTTAAACCTCACCAATCAGGAGTGAGACAGTTGCGATCCTTTCGGAGCAATCAAGACAACCAGTGTCGCACGACTTGTTCCAAACAAAAGAAAAAAGGAAAAAGAGAAAGCCCGCTAAGTAAAAGAAAAGAAAAAGCTGGAAAGCTAATACTTAGGCAAAAAATTAGGGCATCCCGCTGGACTTCAAGAAAGAAAAAATCGAAAAGAACTCAAAAGGAGTCAGTCCAGACAAAAATTAGGGAATCAAAAGAATGAAAAAGAAAGGATATAAAAAGAAAAATCCTCGAACAAGGACAAAGTCGTGTAGATACAGACACCGAAAACGAAAAAGGAGTAACTGTCACTCCGAAAACCTTGTGAATTCTTTAACTACTGTTCCCAATAGTCAACATACCTCTCGAAGAGGCGAGCGCTCGAGCCAAGTTAACTGAACTTTAGGATCGGAGATCATCACGTAGAAGGGGTGGGTACAAATCATAATTTGAGCCAAGTATCCTTTGTTTCACGAACCGTGAACCCGACCATGATACAAACCTTAAAAGACCTAATTGAGGTAGGGTTTATTCTGAAAGCGCATTACGATAAGGTTGAGTAACCTGACTCCTTCTTGATTTGCTAGTCATATCCTTGTTGTATATTTTTCCACTGATCACATAAGCACTACGTTTGAACTCTGGTTCATTCGTCACTCACAATCATGACACGTAAATGAGTGACAACACAATTTGTTCAAAATATGCATGGACACTGCATTAAAATTACCATTCGGGAATGAACAATTTTATTTGTAGGTCAGTAGTTGACATGAAGGAAATTCCAACAGGGAATAATCAAACAGGACTGAATAATTCAGCAGTCTGGATCAGAATGGTGTATGTTGTGAAACCCTGTGAATCTGGGGCATTGACTTCCAGTGAGTTCAGAATCAGTTGGTCTAAGGACAAGTCTCGAAGCATCGGTTGATTATGGGGCAGTTTACTTGAGAAGCAGTTGATCAGAAATGAATCTTCTCGAGAGCCAATCAGGGGCAATTATCCAGAATGTTGAGGATAGATCATTCCAGTGTGTGATCGGATCAGGTTAAGTCGCTCAACGCTCATTCAGGGGCAAGTCACTTCAGAGATATTGAAACCAATCATGCTGAGAGTTGGTTAATTGAGGTTGAACCCTTTTCGTCGTGCAGATACCGGGGCAAGCCATATCGAGGTCGTATTGTAGCAACCTGCTTTCTGTTCAGAGTGAGCCTCCCAAGAGTGGGATTGGAGCAAGTTATGTTGCACTGGGGCAAGTTGTTCAAGCAAGTTTGTTCACTCTAGCAAGAGTGGAGTATCGGGGAATCGTGTCATTACCCTCGTCAAAAAAACATGAACCTTCGAAAAAGGCCTTGTCGTCATTGGATCATTATCCTATAGTTTAAACCTGTTACTTGACAGAACCTTGTAACCTTGTCATTTCCAAAGCTCAGTTCTCGCCTGGCAAACCGGTAACCAGTTCTCGTCTGGTCCACCTTTCCGTAAATACTAGTTCTCGTCCGGTACCTGTTATTTTTCAACCAGTTATTGTCTGGCCAACCTTTCCGTAAACATCAGTTCTCATCTGGTGTATGTTAGCTTTCAACCAGCCCCGTCTGGTCACCGTCTCTTTAACCTATTTGTTGCATCAGTTCTCGTCTGGTGCATGTCAGCTTCCAAACCAGCCCCGTCTGGTCATCCTTTCCTTAACCTATCATCCGGTCAGCCTCGTCTGATGTTCCAACCGTAAATACATTCTCGTCCGATAACATAATCTATTTTTGCTATCAGTTCTCGCCTGGTAGTCCATTTTTGAATGCTAGCCCCGTCTAGTATTTTCCCTTTAAAATCATTTTGTTAAGAACCTATTCTCATCCCTAAACTAGAAAAAGCCCAAAAATACCCGACACGATAATTCCTAGTGGCTCACATGGTGTCATGTTCCCCGATACAAAGCTCGATTGATGTCGATTTCCCGATTAATGTTAAATCAGGGTTGCTCTCCTCAGCGGATAAAAGTCACGTATTGTCCTCAAAATAGTTGAGATTGCGGTTATTCCTCCTCAGAATAGAATCAGGAGTATCCTCAACAGGTCAGAATGGATATACCTGACAGCAGGGGCATTCTCAGCAGTGAGCTGTGCACAATTAACCCCAGTTTAGTTAATCTCTACAGAGTACAATCAGGTTGTCAAGGGTTTAGAGGGAGCATCCCCGTGCAGGGTCGTCCTTCCCTCCTCCAGCAGGTTGTCATGCCTCCGTCAGGTTGATCATCCTCTACAGAGTTCGTAACGATGAATTTGTGAGCCATCCCTCTGCAGGATTGTTTCTTCCCCAGGGAAGTTGGTCTCACTTTTCCAGCATTTATTTTGCTGAGATGATTCTATGATGACCGGTATCCCTCAGTGGAGTTGACGTTGCCTTCGGCATTTATTTTGCCAAGCGGCTTTAGGCCCGGTGTTCTCTGGCAGCTCGAGCTTGCATTTGCACTTGCATGTATCGTCATATTTGCATCTGTACAAACACATAGCATCTTCATGCCGTGCGGGGCATTGCATCTATACAAACGCATAGCATTTCCATGTTGTATGGGGCATTGCATCATTTTCAAACATATGCATTTTGAAACATAAGTCAGGTTGGTTACCTCTTTGTTTTAAGGTGTTCTTCCCTGCAGGTAATTGGAATTCTTGTTTAGGATCGTTTTCAGATATTCAGATTTGTGGCATGAGATATGTGATGATAACGTTCATCCTGCCATGTGTTCCCTTATCAGAGGTGCTCGATTAACTTCTCTTCTTCCTCAGCGGAGTGTTCTTTACCCGGCTTCATAATTGGACTTTGGAGTTGTTGTCAAAGATTCCCCAGTGGAGTATTCCCTCGGGTTGCTGTCACGTCAGCATTTTCAGAAAAGATTTCAGGGATTAGACATCTGAAGTCATTACTCGTCATCAAGTTGAATGTCTGGCAGTTGACGTCAGAATCTCCCCCGGCAGAGTTCTCTCCGGTTTGTTGTTATGGCTTCATGATTATACTTTGAAGATGTTATCATCATGATATGGCTTCATAATTAGACTTTGAAGTTCGTTACATCAGCGCTATAAAGCTTCACGATTAGACTTCGAAGTTGTTGTAAAAGGAAGATTTCAGTGATTAGACGGCTGAAATCGTTACTTGGTGTCATTGTTTCATAATTAGACTTTGAAGTTGTTAAAAGCAGTGGATGGCTTCATAATTAGACCTTGGAGTTATTATCAGTTTATACGGCTTCATAATTCAATCTTGGAGTTATTGTCAGTGTTAAACAGCTTCATAACTAGACTTTGGAGTTGTTGTTAGGAATTCCCTAGCGGATTTTCCTCGTGTAGCTGTTATGTCAGCATTGTAGACTTCATGATTTGACTTTGGAGTTCGGCATAGTTTTCTTCGAGTGGCTGTTACGTCAGTGTTGCACGGCTTCAGAATTAGACTTTGGAGTCATCATTAGCAATTCCCCAACAGAGTTTTCTCTAGCAGCTATTACGTCAGCATTGCGCTACTTCATAATTAGACCTTGGAGTTGTCGTCAACATCCAAGACTTCGTAATTAGACTTTGGAGTTCTTCAGCGGTACCGCATCTTCATGATTAGACTTTGGAGTTGTTGTCCGAAGGTTTGGTCCGCATGGAATAGCTTCATAAGTAGACTTTGGAGTTGTTGCCAGATTTTTCCCCACAGAGTTGCTTGTTGAAGTTTCTCTTATCCGGCCATCGGAGTATTTTTCTTCAAATTTGTTGTTCCGTCAGCGTCACAGGGTTTCATAATCAAAATTTCAGGAGTTGTCGCCTGTTGTCGAAATAGGTGCCTGGCAGTTAATTTCAGAGCATCCCCAGTGGGTTTGGCTACTGCAAAGATAAGGCGGAGTTATTGTCCAGTACGATTGACTGAATTGAATTACTATTGGGTGGGAGAATTCGATCCCCAATGAAGTCGTCGTGATTTCTTCGTGTTGACAAAATATTACACCCAGTAGAGTCCTCCTAAAAGTCGTTGTCACGTCAACGCTGGAAGGTTTGTGGGTTGGGACCGATGGAGTTAGCTACTGCAGAGATAGGCAGAGATACTGTATTCAGGATGATTTTCCCGTATGGATAGGCGGATGAAGTTTCCTGTATTTAGCCAGATGATCTTCCCCTGTGTTTAGGCAGATGAAGTTTCCTGTGTGTAGACAGAAATGTTTCCCCAGCGAAAGTGTCGGGAGTTTTCCGGAATGTGGAGTCCCGACATGGACAAAATTGATTACTCTTCAGGGACCATTTATCCCCAGCAGATATCTTTTCTTCGTGTTGACGAAACAAGCATCCTAGCGTGGACAAGGTTATATTCCTGTGTTGTCGAAATGTGAGTCCTGACGTGGACAGATTTGCATTTATTCATGATTTGACGAGATTTGGGTCCAGATGTGGACAAGGTTACTCCTGCGACAACAGAACCTCTATTCGTGTTGACGAATTTCTTTCTCTTCTTGTGCTGGCAAGGTTAGTCCAGTTGTGGACGGAGGTGTTTTTGCAAAAATAGCTCAGTGCCTGTGGTGTCACGCAGGTGATTGATGTTGAAATCAAAATTGTATCAGATAATTGACCAGTTGTTGCCGTAACAACCAGACTCAGTTCATTGGATGTTGCTTCTCAAGCAGTTTTGCAGTTTATCTCCACGGTTGGCAAATTTCAGGGTTTCTTTGATATTCAACCGTCTCGTACCTCGATTGTTTGAAGGTCGTTCGCTCTTCAACCAGTCGGGTCCAAGCCGTTTGAATAGGGGCAGCTGTTGCACCCCAAAATTTGACCAACAGGTTCCCACATCTGTTTATGTTTCAACGCATTTTGCATTCGCATTCGCATACCGCATACATTGCATTTTCTCAGCCATATTGATTTTATCGGGATTACAGCCATGTTTCCACATTTCAGACGTTTTAGACCGGTTCGGATAAGCGAGGATTTATTTTTGAGAATTTGTGCTCGTCTCGGTGTTTTCAGCTCTCGCTGTTGTTTTGGAGGACATTTCGGTGTCCGGTTTTTACCGCTTGTTTCGCTATAGTTGCGCAGTTGTTCTCTTATCGATTTAATTGGCTTCCTGGCATTTTTAGAATTTTCCTTTTTATTTTCTAGATTCTTTTAATAGATTTTAATAGACTTTTCTAGATATTAAATGGATTTTTTTTAATATTTTTTTATAGGATTTAATAGTTTTTTAGAATTTAAATAGATATTTTTAGATTAATTGAATAGTTTTTATAGATTTTTAATAGATTTTATTTCTAGAATTTATAGATTTTATTTTTAAATATGTATTAGTCTAATTGATTTGTTTAGTTTAATAGGTTTTTCTTTTAATAGTATTAATTAGAGTTAGTTCTATTAATTAGCTTTCATTAATCAAGGTTCATTTTAGATGTTCATTAGGATTTATTAGAGTCTATTAGATTAGTTCAATTAATTAGGGTCATTTTCGTTTTAATTAGGCAGTATTAATTGAAGGTTTAATTAGTCCAATTAATCTTCCCATTTTCGTATTAATTAGGAGTATTAATCAGTATTAGTTCATTAATTCATCATTAGTTAAGTAATGGGCCAGATGTCCAGTTCGTAGGGCCCAACAAAAGTCCAGCGCCACTTGTCCTATAAAGAGAGCTTCCACGCGTGTAATCTCTCTCTCCGCCACCTCATTTTCTCCACTCTCCCATTGCTGACACATCACCACTCATTCTCCACTTCTTCTCTCTCAGCCACACGTGTCTCTCTCTCTTCCCACACAAAAGCCACGCGTCTCGCCGCGTGTCCTCATCTCTCTCCTCTGCTTGCATGGCCAACACGCGTCTTCCACTAACCTCCCTTCGCTGGAAGCCATGCAGCCACCGCCGGCCACCGTAACCTCCCGTCGGACCACCGCAACGGTCACCGGAAACTGCATTTCGCCCAGAATCTCACCGGATTCATCATATTCATCAGTTTTTTTTTCAGAAACTCATACTAACTCATCCTGTTCATACATCTTTTCCAGATCCTTTACGCGACCTTCATCATAATCTCATCCGCGTTCATGAATCATCATCTACATTCATCAGATCGTCATCAATCTTCGTCCATTTTTGTCCAGAAATGTTATGTTCATCCAAACTTCGATCCGTTCGAGATCCATAACAATCATCAGATTCAAACACTCATACGAACATTCGCCTCGATCTTCATCAGCATTCAACACCACAACCGTTTTTTCTCCGGAAACCTCATGAAGTTCATCCACGTTCTCCAGTTCTTCATCAAGATTCATCACCAGTTCATCGTTCGTCATCTCCGGATATTGTTTAAGATCCTCAAAGAACCTCGTCAACAACTTCAGGATCTTCATCGTCATGCGTTCATCAGCAAGAACATCAACTTCAATTATCTCCAGATTCGTCAGATTTTCAAGATCCATAGGATCTTCATCGTTTTCTTCAGAGCATTTCCAGAACGCAAGGATCTTCGAATCATATGCAAGGAACCTTCATCGTGTCCATCGATTCTTCGTTTTCTCCATGAGGATCCTCCAGAACTTCAACATCAAAATCTGCACATGCGAATGCCTTCAAGAAGTTCTCTCAGAAATTCGTCCAGATTTTCATCAACGGATTCGAGTCTTCAACAACACACAAGCCATGGATCAATTTTGTGTTTCCAGAGATTTACGTTTTTGTATTTGTTTTGGAAGAATCGAAACGAGAGGGAAGTTTGGTTGAAGGTGATAGATGAGGTTGAGAGGCTGAGAGTTGAGAGAGAATCCGAGAGAGAGAAACGGCGCCGCTAGGGTTTGAGGGTTAACAGTGTTTGAGAAGTGGTAGTGAAGATTAGGGTTAGAATTTTGAGAAGGAACGAGAGAATGGGCGTGTGAGTTGGATTGGGCCTCAAGCCCGTTGGTTCTTTTTGTTTTTTTCCCTCCGTTTCGTCCGTTTCACCCCCCGTTTTTTCCTTTTTTCTTTTTTCTTTTGAAGTGATATTGGGTTGGGCCCAACTGATTCTCTGCAGCATACCCTCCGTTTTTCCTGTTCACCCCCCCCCCCACTCCATTTATTGTTTTGGTGGGCTGGGCCCTGTTTTTTTTGCTGCAGCACAACCCTGTATTACTAGCTGAACCCCCCCAGCAGTTTTTATTTTCTTGTATTGTTTTTAATGCATTTAATGGAATTTTTAGATAATATTTTCATTTAAGGAAATTAGTTTAATTTTCTTTTAAGAGATTTAGGATTTAGTTTAGTTTCTTTTAAAAGATAGAATTAAATTTAGATTTATTTCTTTTTAGGATATAGTTTCCTGAGGAGATTATTTTTTCCGTTTCTTAGGAGTAGGCTATTATTTCCATTTTGCGGTGGATTTCTCTCCTATTTTCTTTTCTATCTGATTTTATCCCGATTTTATTCCTGGTTGGCCGTGTGACATGATTCAATTGGAGAATGATTTTCGATATCATTTCTCTATCTTGTCTTTGACACGGACATCAATACGCTACCTCTTAGAGTTTGACTTCTCGTATAAGTCGAACCATGACGGTCTAAGCGTTACATTGTTCTTGATTCAAGTGTCATCATCAAGGATCCAGAGAGGAGAAGATTGGAATGGAGCTTGCGCGCATGTCAGGAGCCCAGGAGTCGCTTCGTTCAACATCATCATCTTATTCAAGTCTTCAGGCAACCGTCGAGTGTTGTGAGCTGTATCGTTAGATACGTAGGAAATGACAGTTGAGGAGTTTCCTCTCAATCGTCTAGGATGTCTAGTATGGTACCCTTTGGGTGACATGCGACGCATTCGCTCCTACGTCTTAGGTTTTTACGTGTGTGTCCCGGGTTCCTTCCCGTTTAGGCGTAAGCCTGCTTCCTCTTTGTTCTCGCCCCCGTGCGAGCGAAACCCCTTTTCTCTCGCGTTCAGGCGATCGAGACCCCTTCTCTTGCCCCCGTGCAATCGAGACTCGTTTTCCCGTCGAACTACGTTTGCTCTGATCTCTCGTGCCAGACGAGAGTACGTAGGCACAGGATGCGATATCCTAGCGAGCTACCTCTCTTTTACCTTCTTCTCGTTTCCCCGTTTTGCTGTAGTAGGCTGAACTACAACTGCTCTGATTTCTCGTACCAGACGAGAATATGTAGGCATAGGATGCGATATCCTAGCGAGCATACTAACAACTAACCTCTCTGTTCTCTCGCTGCCGTGCGATCGAGACTTTCTCGTTGACGATTGATGTTTCCCTTTCTCTTGCCCTTGCGCATTTGAGACCAGACCGTAGTTTTAAGTTCTGTAGGTTCCTGTACCTCTAAAACCAACTTAATCTCTCACTCCTGTGTGATCGAGAACACCCTGTCTAGCCGTAGTTAGTCTGAACTATGTAAGCTCTGATCTTTCACGTTGTGTGGAAGTACGTAGGCACAAGACGCAAAGTCTTGGCGAGCCAATTCCCTGTAGTTTCCCGAACTACAATGACTCTGACTTTCTCTCTTAAGAATACGTAGGCATAGAGTGCGACGCTCTATCGAGTCAGTTTCTTCCCGTTTAGCCTTAGCAGCTGTAGATAGATTGTTTTGCATCCTGTAGACAAACCAGTAAGCGTGGATCCCGTCGAGTACGACGGACGTGAGGGGTGCTAATACCTTCCCCTTGCGTAACCGACTCCCGAATCCAGGATTTGGTTGCGATGACCATTCTTTTCCCGTCTTTGCGGTAGGTTTACTTCGAGTGTTTCTTTTCCTTCCTTTGGGATAAATAATGCACGGTGGCGACTCTTCTGTTTAGCCAGCGCCGATTTTCGCAGTAGCGACAGCTGGTGACTCTGCTGGGGACTGTGATGGTTCCTTATGCATTTGGGATCCAACGTCCCTTAAGAGAGTCAATCCTAGCGCTTGTTTGCTCGTCTTTGGGTGTCTACCTTTTGGGTGTTGTATACTGCTGTATTTACAATTTCCGCTTTGCTATTATCCATTGTTGTTGTGCTGTTAGGTGGGGTGTTCATTTGAGTGAGAAGCCAGACCCAGGCTTGAGTGCACCTAGAATTAGTTGTGGAAATTAGTAGGCGCGTGCTTGCTTTGCGGGTACTAGTGTCTCATGAAATCCACGCTCAGACGAGGTTCTCCCGGTTGACTTCTTTTTCAACCCTTTGGGTTGAGGAGGTTGTTGGTTTGGAGGATTGTCGACTCTGGGGACCGATCATTTGGGATTCAGCTAAGTGAGGCCTCTTCAGGATATCATGATGCCATACCTTCTGGGTATCGTATCATCAGTCTTGAAAGTCTGTGACGCTGATGACCGCATAGGATGCCGTACCTTGTGTCAGTTTAGGTCCATACCCGTGAGTGGGAGGGTTTTTGCAGGAAACTTGACTTCCAGCCTACCCGTCATCTTGGTCTTCTCTTCAGAGTGAACGTACTCAGTCAGCAGCGCAGCAGTAATCAGAGCTTTGTGGGGGATGTGATCCCGTGTTTGCTGCATCTTGCATTACATTTGCATGAATAGTGTTGCATCATATTGCATATCATTCTCCAGCTAGCCAGGGTCTGATCCAGCCGTTGTTTTGATTCTGAAGGTGATTCTCCGGTGTTTGGCCTGAGCAACTGTTGATTGTTAGAAGACGACCAAGGGGTTGAAGCAGATTTGAGCAGAATCGAGCAGTGAAGTCGGTTGAAGGTTATTGGTAGCTATGTCTGAGAGCCACTTCCAGTCTCGTAACACCTTGACAGGTTTCACTATGACGACCAATCCTCTGTATGGCTCTATGTCTGTGGAAGACCTTCTGCAAGTGAACAACATTACTGCAGACCAATTTGTGCAACCTCCGGTTAGGGACAGAGATCGACGTGAGCAGTTTGTTGTCCGAAATGAGCGCCCTCCTCTTATTAACAGTCAAGGTGTTGTTTTCCCTATGGCGAATATCCGAAGAGAGATCCCGGTAGTTAGGACCGAAGACCCAAGAGCTCTTGAGTATGCTAGAAGGCTCCGAGCGTTGGAAGAAGGAGTCAAAGCCTTGAAAATTAAAGACGCTGTCAACCTCAATGCTGCAGACATGTGTTTGGTTCCTGGCTTGGTATTGCCTCCTAAGTTCAGAGCGCCGAGATTTGAGAAGTACAGAGGAGATAGCTGTCTGAAGCAACATTTGGTGATGTTCTGCCGAAGAATGACTTCGTTTGTGCAAAACGACAAGTTGATGATCCACTGCTTTCAGGATAGTCTGACTGGGGCATCTCTGAGGTGGTATATGCAGTTAGAGAGTAATCAGATTTGATCATGGGTGGATTTAGCCAGAGCTTTTCTGAAACAGTACGATTATAACCTAGACATGGCTCCTAATCGCATGCAGTTGCAGGAATTGTCTCAAGAGAACAATGAACCTTTCAGGAAGTATGTTCAGAGATGGAGAGAATTTGCTGCCATAGTGCACCCACCGCTTCTAGACCGAGAGTTAGTGGGCATGTTTGTAGACTCCCTGGAGAGCCCGTATTTCGAAAGAATGCTTGGAAATGCGCCAAATTTCTCTGAATTGGTAAGATTAGGAGAACGCATCGAGCATGCCGTAAAAACTGGGAAAATTCAGATTGTTTCGGGCGGTCAGGCTAGTGAAACTGAATCTCTCTGCAGCTACCAAACTGAAGAAGGAGTTGTGATCAATGCAATCATGCCAGATGTTGAGTATCCTCGAGATGAATCGGTGAAATATGTTGGTTCTTCATCTTCTGTGTCTTGTTATGCGGGACAGACAATTGCGCCTAGGGCACCATATCCAGAACTTTACGTCGCTTCTTTGGCAAATCAGCGAACTCGTGGCCGAGGTTATCAGAATCAGCGCCCAAATCAGAACAGGCCTCGTAACAACTTGGAACTAAGGAATGCTCCTTCTCACCCAGTGCATGTGCCGTATAGCCATATTCTACCATCTTTGATCCAGAATTCTTTGGTGGAACCTAAAGCTCTTAAGCTTGTGCCAGAACCTTACCCTCCTGGGTACAATCCCTGCGCTCAGTATGGTTACCATGGTGGATCTCCAGGGCATTCAACTGAAGATTGTAAAGCTTTTCAGGCAAAAGTACAACAGTTGATCGACCAAGAGTGCATTTCCTTTAGAGAAGGAGTTTTGGTTGTGCATGACAATTTCTCAGCTGCCTAAGCTCGTAGATGCAGAGGTTTATTTGCAAGAAGCCAGTGGTCCAGACAGGAAGACGTCCTCAGTATTGGCAGTTCTCAGGCTTTTTTATCATTTGCATTTGTAGTTTCTTTTCTGTTAGTTACTACTTGCTGCTAAACATTGTTGGTTTTGAATGGTAGTATTGATAAAGTGACTATGCATTTTTCTGAATTAATCATGTCGTTGTCACTCATTTATTGCATTGCATCGACACTTGCATTTTATTTACTCCACTTTATCACTATGATTAGTAAAGATTGGAGGGAGGATGACGAAACTGAATACTCATAACCGATGATCGTATGCTTTCAGATAAAACCTTGTCGATGACGTACAAGGCATTGTTTCAAATCCCCTAAACACTGGAGATATAAGGAGTTAGTCCCTTGTTAACCACTTCGAGCCAAGAAGTAGAAGTTTTTTCGGACTTGTAAACCCTCACATCTTAACCCGGGGCAGGGTAGTTGTCAGTTAGCTTGATCGAGCGTTCAAGTCTTATAGAGGAGTGTTTCCTTTCGAGGACCAATCACATCTTATTTTTCCCCAGAGGTCGTACCTCATCAACCACAATGGTTAAACCTCACCAATCAGGAGTGAGACAGTTGCGATCCTTTCGGAGCAATCAAGACAACCAGTGTTGCACGACTTGTTCCAAGCAAAAGAAAAAAGGAAAAATAGAAAGCCCGCTAAGTAAAAGAAAAGAAAAAGCTGGAAAGCTAATACTTAGGCAAAAAATTAGGGCATCCCGCTGGACTTCAAGAAAGAAAAAATCGAAAAGAACTCAAAAGGAGTCAGTCCAGGCAAAAATTAGGGAATCAAAAGAATGAAAAAGAAAGGATATAAAAAGAAAATTCCTCGAACAAGGACAAAGTCGTGTAGATACAGACACCAAAAACGAAAAAGGAGTAACTGTCACTCCGAAAACCTTGTGAATTCTTTAACCATTGTTCCCAATAGTCAACATACCTCTCGAAGAGGCGAGTGCTCGAGCCAAGTTAACTGAACTTTAGGATCGGAGATCATCACGTAGAAGGGGTGGGTACAAATCATAATTTGAGCCAAGTATCCTTTGTTTCACGAACCGTGAACCCAACCACGATACAACCCTTAAAAGACCTAATTGAGGTAGGGTTTATTCTGAAAGCGCATTACGATAAGGTTGAGTAACCTGACTCCTTCTTGATTTGCTAGTCATATCCTTGTTGTATTTTTTTCCACTGATCACATAAGCACTATGTTTGAACTCTGGTTCATTCGTCACTCACAATCATGACACGTAAATGAGTGACAGCACAATTTGTTCAAAATCTGCATGGACACTGCATTAAAATTACCATTCGGGAATGAACAATTTTATTTGCAGGTCAGTAGTTGACATGAAGGAAATTCCAACAGGGAATAATCAAACAGGACTGAATAATTCAGCAGTCTGAATCAGAATGGTGTATGTTGTGAAACCCTGTGAATCTGGGGCATTGACTTCCAGTGAGTTCAGAATCAGTTGGTCTAAGGATAAGTCTCGAAGCATCGGTTGATTATGGGGCAGTTTACTTGAGAAGCAGTTGATCAGAAATGAATCTTCTCGAGAGCCAATCAGGGGCAATTATCTAGAATGTTGAGGATAGATCATTCCAGTGTGTGATCGGATCAGGTTAAGTCGCTCAATGCTCGTTCAGGGGCAAGTCACTTCAGAGATATTGAAACCAACCATGCTGAGAGTAGGTTAATTGAGGTTGAACCCTTTTCGTCGTGCAGATACCGGGGCAAGCCATATCGAGGTCATATTGTAGCAAGTTGCTTTCTGTTCAGAGTGAGCCTCCCAAGAGTGGGATTGGAGGAAGTTGAGTTGCAATGGGGCAAGTTGTTCAAGCAAGTTTGTTCACTCTAGCAAGAGTGGAGTATCGGGGAATCGTGTCATTACCCTCGTCAAAAAAACCTGAACCTTCGAAAAAGGCATTGTCTTCATTGGATCATTATCCTATAGTTTAAACCTGTTACTTGACAGAACCTTGTAACCTTGTCATTTCTAAAGCCCAATTCTCGCCTGGCAAACCGGTAACCAGTTCTCGTCTGGTCCACCTTTCCGTAAATACCAGTTCTCGTCCGGTACCTGTTATTTTTCAACCAGTTATTGTCTGGCCAACCTTTCCGTAAACATCAGCTCTCGTCTGGTGTATGTTAGCTTTCAACCAGCCCCGTCTGGTCACCGTCTCTTTAACCTATTTGTTGCATCAGTTCTCGTCTGGTACATGTCAGCTTCCAAACCAGCCCCGTCTGGTCATCCTTTCCTTAACCTATCATCCAGTCAGCCTCGTCTGATGTTCCAACCGTAAATCCATTCTCGTCCGATAACATAACCTATTTTTGCTATCAGTTCTCGCCTGGTAGTCCATCTTTGAATGCTAGCCCCGTCTAGTATTTTCCCTTTAAAACCATTTTGTTAATAACCTATTCTCATCCCTAAACTAGAACTGGCCATTTCAGCAGACCCGGAAGTTACGATCAGCTCTACGTAACCCTAAGGCTTTGTTACCGACCCATTGAAACCCTACAGATCAGAGCCCATGTAGGGAATCAGATGTGATTCTTCCAGTTGGAGGGTGGAGAACAGCTGGGAATACATAATATCAACAGAGCTGCCTTGGTCGACGAGGAATTTCCCCTTATTACTACATCGGTAAAAATAGTACACTTGCTATTTCACCGGTCAGCCGGTGAAATAGAAAGTGTGCTATTTTTACCGATGTAGTAATAAGGGGAAATTCCCTGAATGTCGATCTCAAGGACTGCTTGACGATATAGAATTCTGGTTTTATGTTAGTTAAACAAAAGCCTTGGGGTTTCAAAGGTTTTAATTTGTAAAAATAAAATACAAAAGGCAAAAAGAGTAAAATAAAGGTTTTGAACAGAAGGAGAAGCAATGCTAGGGTAGGGTGTATGAAAAGCCTTGCAATAACCTTAATCCTTAGTGTTCAGAAATCACTGCTCAATTCAATCATTACCGGTTTTAAAGATTAGTTGACTCTAATTCCTTAGCAGAAAACCCTTTGGTATTCTTTCTATGCCCCAATTCCTTGGCGGTATAGGAACAATCCCAAGCAATATATTTATCTAAAACATTACGGTTACTATAGGGTATCCCCATTCCTAGGCAATATCTACTATAGTATTATCGTATAAACACGTTAACGATCGTTTTTTCAAACCTAGGTTAACCGTAAAACAAATCCTTATTTGTCAAATAAGAAAAGCCATAAGAAAATTATACAATAACAACGATGATTAGAAAGCAGTGAAATCCAGTATTCAAAGTAAACAAGGTTATTACAGAGTCAATTCAGGGACACCCCCTAGCATTGGGGGGTTTAGCTACTCATAATAATAAAGATAAAATCAACAATAAGACTAAACATTACAAGATAATTGGTTGCCTTGATCTTCAATCGCTTCCGCTCATGAGGACCTTAAGTTTCCCAAATCCTTGATCGCTTCAATCTTTCTCGTGAAATTATTTTCTATCCAAAAAGTCCTCCCGTTCTTAATTCACGATGCATCTAATATACCAAAATTCCAATTACAATGCGAGATGCCTAAACTGCCCTCCAAGATAGCACAACAAAACTTAATAAAACTAATGCTGCAGGTTCAAACGAAAATCTGGAAAAATGTGCTCCGAATCTGACTATGACTCCAACACGAAAGTCGTAGCTCTCTCTCTCTTAGCTTTCCGACGATTTTTAGAACGCCTCAAACGGATTCTCGGAACTCCAATTATGATCGTTTTTATGCAGACTGCTAAAAAATTTTACTTTCAGTAGCCCTGACACGGGCAGTGTCACACGACACGGGCACCCGTCTCAGGCTGCTGGTTTTGCATCAAAACTCTTCCGAAATCTTACCATTTTCCCCAGTTTTTGCTCTGCTTCTCATTTATTATTTACCTGAACCTAGAAACAATGAAAACACCAAACTAACGCGTAAAATGCAATAAAAACACATAAAATGCGACAAGATAAAACAAATGATTAACATAAACAAATGGTAAAATAACGTGTAAAAACCACCGATCAATAGGTAATGGTAACCTCCCTTCCATTTCTAATGTTTTACTTGTTGAAGGATTAATACATAATCTATTGTCCATAAGTCAATTAAGTGACAATGGTTATGACATAATCTTCAATAAAAAATGTTGTAAAGTTGTCAGTCAAAAGGATGGCTCAATCCTCTTTAATGGAAAAAGGAAGAACAACATTTATAAAATCAATCTTTCAGAACTTAAGGTTCAGAATGTAAAATACCTTATGTCTGTTAATGAAGAACAATGGGTCTGGCACAGAAGATTGGGGCATATTAGTATGAGACATATATCTCAGATTAATAAACTCAATCTGGTCAGAGGACTTCCTCAGTTGAAGTTCAACTCAGATTCTTTTTGTGAAGCATGTCAGAAAGAAATTTTTTTAAAATCTTCTTTCAAAACAAAAAATGTTGTTTCAACCTCAAGACCATTAGAGTTGCTTCATATTGATCTATTTGGACCAGTGAAAATTGCATCCATCAGAGGCAAGAAGTATGGATTAATCATTGTTGATGACTACAACATATGGACATGGATGAAATTCCTAAAACACAAGGATGAGTCTCATTCTGAATTCATTGACTTCTACAAACAAGTCCAGAACGAAAAAGATTTTAAAATTGTTAAAGTCAGAAGTGATCATGGTGGTGAATTTGAAAACAAATATTTTGAAAAATATTTTAAAGAAAATGGCATTGCACATGATTTCTCCTGCCCTAGAACTCCTCAACAGAATGGAGTTGTAGAGAGGAAAAATAGAATATTGCAAGAAATGGCCAGAACCATGATCAACGAGACTAATCTGGCAAAACATTTTTGGGCAGAAGCAGTGAATACAGCTTGTTATATTCAGAACAGAGTGTCAGTTAGGCCTCTTCTAGAAAAGACTCCTTATGAACTGTGGAGGAATAGAAAGCTCAACATTTCTTATTTCTATCCTTTTGGATGTATATGTTTTATGTTGAATACTAAAGAGAATCTGAACAAGTTTGATTCTAAAGCACAAAAGTGTTTCATGCTTGGGTATTCTGAATGCTCTAAAGGCTACAGAGTATACAATACTGAGACACAGATTGTGGAGGAATCAATTCATGTTAGATTTGATGATAAGCTTGGCAATCAAAAGCCAAAGCGGCTTGAAAATTCTGCAGATAGAGAAGTCATTCTCACAGACTCTGAAGACTCAGAGGCAGATAAAGCTCAAGCAGAAGCATCAGAAGCAATGCCAAATGCAACTCCATTGGCTACTCAGATGAACAATTTGAATATTTCTGAAGGACCAAATGTTAAAGGATCATCCAGAATCAAATCTTCTCATCCAGAAGAAATGATTATTGGAAAGAAGGATGACCCTATCAGAACAAGGCCATTTCTCAGATCATCTAGAACGTCACTTTTTGGGTTGGTGTCTATCATTGGACCAACTTCTGTGGATGAGGCTCTGAACGATAATGATTGGATACTTGCTATGCAAGAAGAGCTAAATCAATTCACCAGAAATGACGTCTGGGATCTGGTTCCAAGACCAAAAGGTTTCAACATTATTGGAACTAAATGGGTCTTCAAAAACAAACTGAATGAGCAAGGAGAAGTTGTAAGAAACAAAGTAAGGCTAGTTGCTCAAGGATATAGTCAGCAAGAAGGAATTGACTACACAGAGACTTATGCTCCTGTGGCCAGGTTAGAGTCTATACGCCTACTCATTTCTTTTGCTGCACAAAATAACATCACTCTATATCATATGGATGTTAAGAGTGCCTTCTTAAATGGTATTATAGAAGAGGAAGTTTATGTTCATCAACCTCCTGGCTTTGAAAATGATAAATTTCCATAACATGTTTTTAAACTTAAGAAATCACTATATGGTTTAAAACAAGATCCCAGAGCTTGGTATGAGAGATTAAGTAATTTTCTTCTGGAAAAGAATGTTATCAGAGGCAAAGTGGATACAACTCTCTTCCGTAAATCATTTAAGAAAGACTTGTTAATTTGTCAAATTTACGTAGATGATATTACATTTGGATCTACCGATATTCCGCTGGGAAAGGAGTTTGCTCTATCTATGCAGACTGAATTTGAGATAAGCATGATGGGAGAACTCAGATTCTTTCTGGGAATCCAAGTCAACCAAACTCTAGAATGCACTTACATACATCAGACTAAGTATGTGAAGGAGCTTCTGAAGAAGTTTAACATGACTGAAAGCAAATTAGCAAAAACTCCAATGCATCTTACAAGCACTCTTGGTAAGGAAGAGGTAAGTAAGAAGGTTGATCAAAAGCTCTACAGAGGTATGATTGGATCTCTTCTGTATTTGACTGCTTCTAGACCTGATATTCTATTCAGTGTTTGTCTGTGTGCCAGATTCCAATCAGATCCTAGAGAATCTCACTTAACAGCTGTTAAGAGGATTCTAAGGTATCTGAAAGGTACTACTAATATGGGTTTGTGTTACAGAAAATCTGATGATTATAAATTAGTTGGATTCTGTGATGTTGACTATACTGGAGACAGAGTAGAGCATAAGAGTACTTCTGGAAGCTGCCAGTTTCTTGGAAGTCATCTGATCTCTTGGTTCAGCAAGAAGCAACCCATAATTGCGCTTTCAACAACAGAAGCAAAATACATTGCTGCTGCTGGTTGTAGCACTCAGATGCTCTGGATGAAAAGTCAACTAGAAGACTATCAGATTCATGAGAGTAATATTTCAATCTTCTGTGATAATACTTCTGCTATATGCTTGTCTAAAACCCCTATTTTACACTTTAAGGCAAAGCATATAGAGATAAAACATCACTTCATCAGAGACTATGTTCAGAAGGGAATTATCAGTTTGAACTTTGTTGATACAGACCATCAATGGGCTGATATCTTTACAAAACCCCTTGCTGAAGATAGATTTAAATTTATTCTGAAAAATATAAGTATGGATTTCTGTCCAGAATAAAATGTTTACCAGAAGAAAATTTCCTCAGATGGAAAGTGTTTTAACTATGAAGTATTACATCTATTTATTTGTTATTTAATATTTTATTTTTTATGTGCAAATCTGAACTAACAAGCCTCAGAGGATCTGAACGTTGGCTAACGTTTCATTTCTCAAAGAAGTTTCAGAAGCACATGCAAGCAAACATGTGTAACTCTAAATCTGAAAAGGTGGAGTGCACATTACTGAATTGACGTTTGAGGTACTATTTTTGAATATTGAGTTTCTCGTTTTCCCTCCAAATTGTCAGAATCATTAATTGCTTGAAAGGATTATATTCTTTTTATTAAATGCTAAGTGTAAATGTGTTGAACGTGTGACTCTTGTGTTCCCTAATTTATTCTATAAATACCATAACACTTCACTTCTCACACTTTTCACTCTCTCACACTCTTGTATGCATTTCTGTCTGTTTCATTGCTTTCATCTCTCTCCCAAACCCAAAACCATTTGTAACCCTAAATCTCTCTCAAGAACAACATTGGCTACTTCTTCATCAACTTCTGCTCAGTTTCAATCATCTATGGTTGTTGTCTCATCTTCTAACATAGGTGATGTTGCTTTCAAAGAACTTGTTAGAACTCTACTCACACCAGTTGACAAACTTGAAGTTTTGTGTGAATCTATTGTGAACTTTAAATCAATTGCTGAAAATGGGTTTGATCTTCATCCCATTGTTGATGCTCAGTGTTGGAAAAAGTTCATTGATAGGCTGATGGGACCAGTTTATCCATGTTTAGTGAAGGAATTTTGGATCCATGCTACCACATACCCCAAGTTCATTGTTTCATCAGTTCTGGGTAAGGAAATCATCATAACTGAGGATCTAATAAGGAAGCTCATAGGTTATGAAGAAACTGATGGTGTTACTAATATGCCAGGTGGGCGTGTTGATATGACTGAAGTTTATAGTGAAGTTTACTTACCTGGAGAAGCTTCTAACAAAGTGAAAGATCTCAAGCAAAACTACAGGATCTGGGCTAAGATCTTTATGGGTTGCATACATCACAGGAAGTCTTCAAACTCTCCTGATTATGTAAATTATGATCAAATGTACTTCATGTACTGTCTGAGTCAGAGCACAAAAGTGGATCTGCCTTATCTACCTATGGACTCACGTGAAACAATCAAGGGATGAAGTTAGAACTAAACATCAGAAAATGAGGAATTGGATTCCAATGGGAAGAATCATTTCAGACATTCTGACTGAGAACGGTCTGGTTGGACATCAGACAGAAGCAGGATTGAAGGAAGAATTAGCTTCTGTGGTTGGAAAAGCTCTGAATGGGAAAAGCCTTCAGAGGATGAAAGTTGTAGAAGAACTTACTTCTGCACCAAAGCAAATAAACTCTGGAGAGGTCAGCAAAAGAAGGATACCTTTGGATGATTTCCCTCTGTTCTACGCTAATGAACCTAGGGAAATTATTCTGAAGTACATAGCAACGTGTCTGGCAAATGGAACTCCACTACCAGAACATCTGATTCAGAAAGCAGGCGAACCTGAACCAGATCTTTATGGTGCAAGACACAAGAAGAAGAGGAAAGTTTTTGAAGAAGGATCTTCAAAACCCAAGAGGAAGGCTTCTGGAGAAGAAGCTTCTGTTAAACCCAAGAGGGTCAAGAAGCAAAAAGCTAATCCTCCTGAGGCCAATTTAGATTCAATCTTAGAAACTGTCAAAGAGGTACTAACATCTGATACCCCTGTCTTTGAACCCATACCTTCACCTTCTCCTCCTCATGAACCAATTCAATCTGAACCAACACAATCAGAACCACAACCTTCTGAAACAGCTCCTTCTGCACCCCAACAACAACCACACCCATCTAAAAAACAACCCTCTGAAATTCCCCCACCAAAACCACAAACTTTTAAACCACTACCAGAAGAACCTACTCCACAACAAACAGAACCCCAACAATCTATACCAGAAGAACCTATCCCATCTGATCCTCAACCATATGAATCATATATATATCTGATTCAGATATTCTGGACATCCAACCTCTCAAAACTCTCTTTGATGTCTCTTCCACATCTTGTCATTCTTCTGCATCATCTGATTCTTCTGAATCTGATTTACCCCCAGAAGTAAACTCACCCCCATCACTCTGAGGCTATGAACCAAAACAACTAGATGTATCTACTTCATCTGAACTTATCCTTTCTCAACCCACTCCAAAACCAAAACCAAGATCATCTGATTTTGTTTCCTTTGCTTCATTAAAACCTTTTTCATCTGATGCCCTTCCCTCTGGACTCAAACTTAAAAACTTTTATCCAAAACCAAGTTCACCAGCTTTTGTTCTATATCATCCTTTGCCCTCTGCTGTTATTCCATCTATACGCATATTCAAACCCTTTATGTGCATCTTACCTGCTAAACCTTCTCCACCATATCCTCGTCCTCTTTTCATCATTCCTAATTTTTCCATACCATCCTCATCTGAAACCACCAAAACACCATCTCTAGAATACTTTCTGAAACCAAAACCTAGAATGGATGTTAGTACGCTATTTGATGGTTTCAAGAAGGAACTGAACATGTGGATAACTTCTGTAAAGAAAGAATGTTTGTCTAGTGTGAATCCAGATGCTTCTGAAGTCTCTTGGAACAGATTCATCTCAAGATTCAACACTGTTGCTTCAACTCTTCGCACCATTTGCTCTGATGATGAAAAGGTGAAATTTGCTGAAGTTATCAGACAGACTCTTCTGAACATGAGTAGATCTCCAGTCCTTCCTCTGGAAAATGCACCTGTTGTAGAACCTATGTCTGAAGATACTCCTCCAGAAGCGGCTGTTATTGAAGAAACTCTTGTGCCTAATCAGTCAGCTCTGATGATTGTGGAACAAGCATCTACTTCTGTGATTCAAGAAACTGCATCTGCATCTGCTATGATCATTGATAGTGCTCCAGCTTCTGCATTTGCATCTGCTCCTACTTCTTCTGAAATCAAGACAGAGAATCCAGACTTAGAAGAAAAGTTTGCTCAACTAGAGGCCAGCAACAAAGAGATCAGGACATGGATGGTCAAGCAAGAACAAACCACAGATGAGATTAAGACTTGGATGTCTAAACCAGAGGAATCTACTGCTCAGATTACAGACCTTCTGAAGATGATAGCCTCTCGCCAACCTTAGTTTCTTTTTTGTTATGTTTGTGCACCTGTTTGCTGTTTTTGTTGACGTTATTTTGTTGTTTATCTGAATATTTTCTGCATATCTGTTTATCAATGAAGTTGGTTGTTTCCTTATCTGTTTTCATGTTATTTTTCTCTATTCTTCTTTTCTGTTTTATAAAGTTTTTCTTTTTGATTATGACAAAAAGGGGGAGAAAAAGAAATTTTGATTGTTCAAAAATAAACAGTTACTAAAATGGAAATCAAACATAAAAATTTATAACTAACATTGAATTTTAGTCTTTCAGAATTATAACGTATCATTTGACAAAATTCATTGAAGTTACCCTGAGAATCCCCAAACCAGATCTTAATTCAAACCAGGTTCTGATTACCAGGCTCTGATTTTGGAAAGTAAACCAGGCTCTGATTCTGGAAAGTAAATCAAGACTTGATTCTGGAAAGCACATTCTACCAGGATTCTAACCAGGCTCTTAATCTGTAAAGTATACTCATGCAAAAAGGGAAGTATTTTCTTCTATTAGAGTATTCATTTCAGGGGGAGATTCTTTATCTCAGGGGGAGTTATATATTTATCCTTTTTATTGAACAAAATTTCCTATGTTTTTGTCATCATCAAAAAGGGGGAGATTGTTAGAACACAGATTGGTGTTTAAATATATCTCTATGTTTTGATGATAACTCTAATAAAATTTTGTATTAAGAAAATGTATACTCTAATTTTGTTCAAGTATTTTTTGTTTCATATATTAAAATAAATATGATTATGGAAGCAAAAATGCATCTGAACATTACTCTATGCAAAGCTCTGAAGCATCAGAAGCAAGTCATCAGAAGACTCTGAGCGCTGCCAGAAGAGACTCTGAAGCAGAAGCTGCAGAAGACTCTGAAGCGTAGTTGAAGAATTTGTATGAAGAGTTTCAAGCATTGTTTCAAGAAGACTCTGAAAGTACTTTTCGCTGCATGTATAGAGGCTCTGTTATTCAAACTCTGCTCTGATTGATATTCACGCTGAAGCACTTTGGCTGCAAAACTCTGATAACATCAAGACTCTAATGTTGATAACTTTGAGACAGAAGCATTGTTGAAGAAGATATTATTCAAAGATATATCCGTTGGCATATTCCAAACGACTCTTTCCTTATTCATGTATGGCACAGGAAATCAGACAAAAGGGATTTGTCTGAACATTCCTCTTCTGGGAAAGCTAAAGTCAATAGAAGACAAAAAGGCTACAGCTATTCTGCTACGCACAGTCTTCAAGCATTGGACTTTCTGCTCTATAAAAGGATGTCTTCAACAACATTTCAAAGTTGACGAATTGACGTATTATTGAAATCAAATTGAAAACTACTCTCAAGCTCTCATACAATTTATTTCATAAACTGAATAGTTTTATTCGTTCTTAATCTAAGTGTAAAAATCACAGTTGTGATACATCTTTTTAGAAGCATCTTAAACACTTGTTTATTTACATTTATTTGTAAAAGGTTCCTTAAGAAGACCAAGTTGTGGTCAGGATTTCTTGAGAAGACTAAGACAGTTGTTCTTAGTGGTTGACATTGTAATCTGTTTGAATATAATGGATTAAGTCCTTGTTGAGAAAGGAAAATCACCTTGGTAGGGTGGATTGAATTAGTTGAGTTCAACGAACCAGGATAAAAATACTGTGTTGTTTTTATTGCCATAATTATTTCAAAACCCTTATTCAACCCCCCTTCTAAGTGTTTTTCTCACCTTCAGTATACTCGTGGAACCGGCCTGAGGGTCCTTTGTTCTCCTGGGGCTCTCGGGGACGGCCTTTACACCTTCTATCTCCTCGACGAGATGTTGAGGGTTCGTCGGACCTGGAGGATCAAGCGTTCTTACGATGCCTTGAATCTCGGGAAGAACTAGCAGCCTCATTCTCTTCATACTGGATGTACGCTTGCGCTTTGAGGAGGAAGGCGTCCAGCATTGTTAGGGGTTGAATGCCTATAACTTTAGCAAACTCTGTGCGGGGACGAAGCCCGCGCTCAAGCAGAAATTACTTCATGTCATTTGTCGTGGAGACCTGGACAACCTTCTTATTGAACCATTCGATGTAGGCTCGCAGGGGTTCATCCCTCCCTTGAATGATGGCCTCAAGGGAGGCTTCGGTCTTTGGGTGTCGGCGAGAGGCCGTGAAATGTCTAAAGAACATTCTCCCCAACCGCCTCCACGAAGTGATGGAATCGTCGGGGAGTATTTTGCATCAGGTCATTGCTCTTTTTCTGAGTGTGGTCGGGAACAACCTACATTTGGTGACGCTCCGGACGCCGTGGTACTGTCATAGGTGCCTTTCAATGTGCTTGTCGTGACCCATAGTACTATTGTAGGTGCCTAGAGAATGGGGTTTCTCCAATCTCTTTGGCATGTGCATATCCATAATCTCTTGGAACAACGGGCCGCAAGGCTTATTGTCACTGCTGCTTCTGGACAGAGGCAAATGCAAGGACTCTGCTCAGTGATCTCTCTGGTTCTCTTGGGTTGCGGGGAATGCTGGTTCTAGGGAGATATGTGGTCGCGCTTTTTGACGGTCTAGGTTTCTGGCTCCGGAGGCGTTCGACGGTTTTTTTCGCGTCGAGGAGGAGGACTCCATGGTCGTTGACACTCTTTCCTCGACAGAGAGGATCTTGGAAGGCTGGATTCTTCTAAGGCTTCAATCCTCGCGCTCTGATTGAGGATTAGGAGGTTGGTCTTGTTGAGAACCTCGAGGAGGATAGCCATGGTTGGGTCGGCGTTGGATGAAACTGGAACTAGCAGGTGCTCTGGAACGAGTGGGACCTCGTTATGATCTGCACGAACAGGGGATGGAGAAGTGGTGGCTCCGTCCCATTGTCGAAGGACGTCGCCCCCGAGAGAGGTGGTTGCTCTGTCAGTATCAGTCTTGCTGACAGGGATGAAAGTAGAGTTGCGAGCATCATGAGTATTGTCACGGCTGTCCATGATTGGAATTTGAAAGAGCTGTTTTGATCTCGAATTTATGAGGCGAGAAAAGACAGGGATAACAAGTTTCCTACAGATGGCGCCATTGATCTCGACGGCTGGTTAAAATCTGAAGCAGGTCAGAGACAAACGCCTGCGATGCTGGGTGTGAGAGAGGAGGAGAGGGTGTACCTGCAAGGCACTCCGATGCTAAAGTAAGAATCAGGAGAAAGAAGGCAAGTACAGAATATGTATGTCTTAGGATGATTATTGAATACCTGACCCTCTTAAATGAGATGGTTTTTATAGTGCCCCAACGCTTGGCCATTGGTCCCTATTTTTGGGGCGAGATAACCGTTTTCCAAAGAATAAGTAATTGTCAGAACCAGTTGCTGGAACGGGCAGAGGTGTCTGTAACTAGTCGTTGCTACAGGCAGAGACGCAGTTACAGGCACAAGTGTCTTGGCTATTTCTAGATGGTGGAACCGTGCGTGACAGGAAAGTATTATCGAGGAGGAGTGTTAGTCCAAGGGTAAACCGGTCAACCTCCCCTGTTGGAGGGGCAGAAAGGTAAATGTTTTCCCTCACTTAGATGGACTTAGGCAATTGGGCCATTCTGGGAGTAGCAGTGGATTGGGTCATGTCTAGCCATTGGGTCAGTCTGGAACAGTTTCCTTATAGGAGTGTGTTTCATGAAGGTTAAGCATAATATAATTAAAAAATTAATTTTAATTATAATCCATGGCAACCTGAATAACCAAAGTTCGTAAAGGGTCGGACTTGAACAAATAAATTAAAGTCAGTTTAAATTCAAGGCTTTTAGGCCCAACCCGCAAAAAACCTCGAACTTATCATGGGTCGGCCCGAAGCGGGATGGATAGCATGTTTTTCTAGCTCTACTTATCATGACACAAATACATGAAGCGTGTGCCGTTTCACCCCAAGATTTAATTAATTTTACAACAAAATTTGTTTACAGGGGTAAACTAGAATTCGCCTATATGACAGGAGTAAACTAGAACTCACTATATGACAGGGGTAAAATGATATTAACCCTACAACTTTAATTTGTATTAAGAATTGCTCTAAACATTCTAACATATCATGAATAAGAATGTAAATAATGAGAAAATGTACAATTTAATAATGATTATTACTTTAAATTTAAAAATATTATTGATGTCATAGATTAACGATAGTGAGACGGTTATAGTTTTTTGGGTTAATACACATTTTCCCCATGCTATTTGGGGCGAATTCAGGAAACAAAGACCCGTAAAAAAACACAGATTTCGTCCTTGTTATTTGATCAACAGAATCTATTACGTGGCACTGCTTTGCTGACTTTTTTTATTTATTTATTTCTTTAATGTGACGTAGCCTTTAATTAGAGTTATATATATATTTTTCTTTTTATTTTAGTTACATGTGTGACTTTTTATTATTATTTTATTGTTAGGGTGTTAAAAAATAAAATATCAAAACTTAAAAATTTGTCTCCCACAAATACTGAACCCAAACGCTCCCTTCCACTAGACTGCTTAATTTTGTAGTACAATATTTCAATTAATACTAAATATTAAATATGTAATGTATTTCATATATTATGTTTATATATTACAATAATATATAAAACTGAATTTTATATAATTATGTTTATAATTTATGTTACAGTAATATAAGTATTAAATATGAAATGAAATAAATTATGTTTTGAAGAAAAGTAATTAAATATTTATTTACTTTTAATTTATTATTTATTTATTTTATTTCATTTTAATATTTATTATATTTATATTACTTATATTTCAGTCTAATATTGAATATTTAATATCCCTTATACTTATTATTTTTAATATTATTTATTTTATTTATATTTAATATTTATTATATTTTTAACTTTTTAACTGAATTAATATTAATAAAAAACTAAACTATATATAATATTATTTTTTCCCTACCTCATCGGGGAGAGGTGGAATCCTCATGCCTGGAGATCCTAGCGCCCTCTTGATTCCGCAAGTCGCGGGCGTAGTGGGCAACCTCTATCTCCTTATACTGGATGTATGACTGGGCCTTATGGAGGAGCGCGTTTAAGGTGTTGGGCCTTTCAATACCAACTTCCTTGGAAAACACTGTCCTCGCTCGATCAAAAATATCTTCATGTCTTCCGAGGTGGATACCTGGACAGTTTCGTGGTTGAATCTCTCTATGTAATCCTGGAGAGATTTGTCTTTTCCCTGGACGATGGCTTCCAGGGATGCTTTCGTCTTCGGGTGGCACCATGAAGTAGTGAAGTGCCTAGAGAACTTCCTCTTTAGCTCATTCCAGGAGGTGATGGACTCGGGCGTGAGACTCTTTTACCACGCCCTAGCACCCTTCCTTAGGGTGGTAGGGAATAGCTTGCACTTGATGGCTCCCTAGACGTTTCGGTAGTTGAGCATCGCATCAATGCTTTTAATGTGGTCGTCCGGGTCGGTCGTACTATTATATGTCGCCAAGGGCGGGGGGTTTTCCATCCCGACGGGCAAGGGAGTCTCCCTGATGATCCTGAACAGCGGTGTGTGCTGGTCGTCCTCGTCACTCCTGACAGGTGATTGAGACGAGGAAAGATCCCCTCGGTCGTTTCTGCTCCGTTGGGAAGGACTCCTTGGCCAGCTTTTTGGCTTCTTGATGTACCCGTAGGCTTTATTCCTCTTATAAGTGGGGGAGCGTCGCTCCTTCTAGGGAGGGGACCGGTTGCGCTTCTGGGTGACCACGAGCTTAGGCTGTTTTAAGAGAGGGCGACGCCCAGGCCTTCGGAGAGAGGGGCTCCGAGAGTCATCATGTCGTGTTCCCCGCGGGGGAGGGGAGGGACTGCGAGAGACGGGGCAACAATGTCTCCGCGGGGGAGAGCGTGATTGTTGCTCCTTCTCAAGTATCCCTATCCGCTCATTCTGTTGGAAAATCAACCGATTTGTTTGATTGATTGCCATGAACAGGGCCACCATGGTCGAGTCGGCGTTGGTGGGCACATAAATTGGTTGGAAGACAGTTGGGTTGTCGAAGCGTCAAACGGTGTTGTAGGATACGTCATCTGAGGTGGGAGAGGCAGTATGCCCGTCCTTGGGGTTGCCCTCTTCGACGTCAACGGTCATGTTGGTGTGGTGATCGTCATCGTTGGTGAACGGAGTGAAGGCGGTTTCTGGAGCGTTGTAAACTGCTTTGTTTATTGGGTTTCTATAGGAGAAATAACGGGGAAGCAAAAGTTCCCACATACGACGCCACTGATCTTATCGGATCAGAAATGAATCAGCAGCTATCCACACGTCGTGAGCTCATTTGATCATCGGTGTTGGAGAAGAGGAGGGGGTGTACCTGCAAGGTACTCCAATGGTAAAGGGAGAAAAATAGTAAGAAAGAGCAAGTACATAAAGAAGGTGTAGAATTCAGAATACCTGACCATCTAGTGAAAGAGAGTATTTATAGTGTGCCCCTAACGCTGGGCCAACGATTACATGCATTGGGTTGGATTGCCAGACCCAACACAAGTAACCGCCAGGGTCTACATGGCGTAGGAAAGACCAACACGTGGTCTTCACCCTGGTCCAACTGCCCTGTGATCCTCGGAAGGTGGAAGACCGGTTCTTTAGGATATGGGTAGTTTCCTGATGATGTGTTCCCGCGTGGGGAGCACGTGGAGAACGTGGGCGAGACATGTGAGTCCTCCCCGGATTAGGTAGTAGTCTGTCCGACTGCAGAGTGTACTGGGGCGTGCTCGACAAGATGAAGAATTGAGCCTAGCTGAGCCTCCCTAATGTAGTATATATATATATACTCTCTTGTGAACCTTGTGAACCTTCAAGAAGCAACCTATGGACTTCATGAACCTCATGAAAGGTCTTGTAGATGTTGAGAAGTTTGTGAACCTTGTGAACCTTCAAGAAGCAACCTATGGACTTCATGAACCTCATGAAAGGTATTGAAAGCACTGTGGGACTTGTGAACCTTGTGAACCTTCATAAAGTAGCTTGTGGACTTTATGAACTTCATGAAAGGTTATGCAAGTTGTTGGAGAACTTGTGAACCTTGTGAACCTTCTTAGAACACAAAGTCTTGTATTGTGAGGGCAAATTTTGGGGTGCAACAGCTGCCCCTGTTCAATTTTCTGAAACCTGAGGGGTTAGATTGGTATATTTGCCAGTCGTAACCTGGAAGGTTGAAGGGGATTGAACACAAAAGCCCAAAAATTTGCACTCACCAGTGCACTAGAGTGGTACAGATGGCTAGTTGAATATGATTGAGTGGGCTTAAAGATGCCACTAGGGGGGGAGCAGTTCAAAATATGGGTGTATGATGAAAGCTGTCAGGAGTCTGGAATAATAATGATGTAGCAGCATGTCTTCATGAGGATAGAGCAATCAATAGTGATAACCCTAAAGCAGTCTTGAAGCAATGATATGATTTCAGGAGGATAGAACAATGAATGGCTCTAAAGCAGTCTTGAAATAATAATGTAATTTCAGGAGGATAGAGCAATGGATAACTCTAAAGCAGTCTTGAAATAATTAGATGGCTTCAGGAGGATAGAGCAATGGATAGCTCTAAAGCAGTCTTGAAATAATAATGTAATTTCAGGAGGATAGAGCAATGGATAACTCTAAAGCAGTCTTGAAATAATTAGATGGCTTCAGGAGGATAGAGCAATGAATAGCTCTAAAGCAGTCTTGAAGTAGTAATATGACCTCATGAGGATAGAGCAATGAATAGCTCTAAAGCAGTCTTGAAGTAATAGGATGATTTCAGGAGGATAGAGCAATCAGTAGCTCTAAAGCAGTCTTGAAGTCATGAGAGGCTATCAGGAGGATAAAATAACCCTGAGGTTACAATAAAGCAGTCCAAAGTAATAAGAAGCTCATCAGGAGGATAAAGTAACCCTGAGGTTACAATAAAGCAGTCCCAAAGATCATAAGCTTGTTTGTTGGATAATTAACCTGAAAACAAGGTAGCACTCTGTATAACAACATTAGTTTATGCTTTATGTATGCATGTATGACATGATGCACTTAGGTAATGTACTATAGACATATATGTTATGGTATGATGTAAATGATGTATGTATGATATGACACTGCTGGAAGTGTCTGGATATCCTTGTATAACAACTGCTGGCCAAGGAAAATAAATCCCGATTCGTTGTTGAAGAATATATAACCCTCCGTCTGCTGGGGATAACAAGGTATAGATAACCTCCCGTTGTTGGGGATAACAAGGTATAGATAACCTCCCGTTGTTGGGGATAGTAGGATAAGTATAACATCCCGTCTTCGTTCATCGTGCCCTTATTGGAAAGTAATTTCCCGTATATCCGTATGAGGATAAAAGAGATGGATATAAATTCCAGGGGAGATTAGACTTTGTGAAAATGGATTAGTCCTACTGATGGTTTGTAACTGTCTTGTAAAGATGAACCGGCGAAGCTTCGTTGAAATCCTTCCCTCGTTCGTCCTTAGTAAATACTATTACTGCATTTCTGGTAAACATCAATCATATTAAAAGCATACATGCATTTCTGGTAAACATCAATCATATTCAAAGGCATACATACATTCAAACACAACCAATGGACGTTTCGCTTAAATAGGGTAAAAGTAAATCTGGATTCAAAAGATGGAATTTATTTATATCAAAAGTGACCCATACACGGGTAAGTTTGTACAAGGAGACATAAACCCTAGTAAGAGAATTTTGTCATGAAGTTTTACAAAAAGAATCAGCTATGTGGGAAATAATCCTATTGAGTTTCAATTCTACTATTGCCACTCAAGTATCTCATCTTCTTGCTGTTGAGACGGAAACGATTGGATTGAGCTTTATCTGTTTGAGCTTGAGTAAGTAGTACAACTGGTTGCAGTTTCATGAGTGATCCAAAAGAGACATAGTCATACGCTTTAATCCCTAACTTTTGCCGGGATTGCCCTTTCAGGTTTTCAATCCACCGGGATACCCTTTTTTGCCCAAGCCGCCTTTTCAGGTTTTCGACTTGCCGGGTGTACATCTTTTTATATATATATCCCTAATTTTTGCCCAAACCCTTTTGGTTTGCCGGGATGCCCTTATTTTTGCCTAGGCCTGTCAACCTAGCGGGTCTCTTTTTACGCGTAGTATTTTTTAACTATGTTTGCGTTTACAGTTTGTGGGAAGTCTTCACCATCCATTGTAGTCAGTATCATGGCACCTCCTGAGAACACTGTCTTGACTACAAATGGTCCCTCATATGTTGGAGTCCACTTACCCCTAGGATCACCCTGTGGTAATATGATACGCTTGATTACCAAGTCACCAGCCTGATATACCTTTGGCTTAACCTTCTTGTTAAAAGCTTTGATCATCCGTTTCTGGTACATCTGGCCATGACAAACTGCTGCTAACCTTTTCTCATCAATCAAATTTATCTGGTCAGGTCGAGTCTGAATCCACTCATCTTCATCCAAGCCTGCATCCTTCATAATTCTCAAGGAGGGGATCTGAACTTCAATAGGCAGAACTGCTTCCATACCATAGACTAAGGAGAATGGGGTTGCCCCTGTTGAAGTACGTATTGTAGTACGATAACCATGCAGAGCAAATGGTAACATCTCGTGCCAATCCTTGTAAGTAACAGTCATCTTCTGTACAATCTTCTTAATGTTCTTATTAGCAGCTTCAACTGCCCCATTCATCTTTGGACGATACGGAGAAGAGTTGTGATGCTTAATCTTGAACTGCGTACAGAGATCAGTAATCATAGTGTTGTTCAGATTAGAGCCATTGTCAGTGATAATCCTTTCAGGGATACCATACCTACATATGAGATTATTCTTAATGAACCGAGCCACAACATTCTTAGTCACAGATGCAAATGAAGCTGCCTCTACCCACTTCGTGAAGTAATCAATAGCAACCAGGATGAAACGATGCCCATTAGAAGCAGTAGGCTTGATCTCACCAATCATATCAATGCCCCACATGGCAAAGGGCCAAGGAGCAGTCAACACATTCAATGGAGATGGAGGTACATGTACTTTATCAGCATAGATTTGACATTTGTGACATGTTCTGGAGTGTTGATAGCAATCAGCTTCCATGGTAGACCAATAGTAACCTGCTCTCAAAATCTTCTTTGCCATGGTATGACCACTAGAATGAGTGCCAAAGGTCCCATCATGCATCTCTTCCATAATTTCTGTAGCTTCCTTCTTATCCACACAACGAAGCATAGTTGAATCATGATTACGCTTATACATAATGCCATTACTCAGAAAGAACTTAGCAGAAAACCTTCTTAGGAACTTCCTATCTTTGACAGATGCCCCTTCAGGGAACTCCTGAGCTTCAAGATAGTTTTTCACTTCATAGAACCAAGGCTTCTCCTCTGCCCCTTCAGTGTCAATCTCATTGCAGTATGCAGGCTTCTCAAATCTATCAATGGTAATCTTGGGAGCTTCATCATCCCAGCTGATCTCAAACATAGATGCCATGGTGGCCAATGCGTCTGCCAACTGATTCTCTCTTCGTGGAATATGTCCAAAAGTAATCTCTTTGAAATGTGGGATCAAAGACAACACATGTTCTCTGTAAGGAATGAGATTATCATGCTTTGTATCCCAATCTCCTTTAATCTGACTTACTACCAGAGCTGAATCTCCATACACCTCAAGGAACTGAATCTTCATATCAATAGCAACTTGCATACCCATGATACATGCCTCATACTCAGCCATGTTATTGGTACAATAGAAACAAAGTCTGGCAGTAATCGGGGTATGACAACCTTCAGGGGAACTAATCACAACACCAACACCATTACCATGTGCATTGGAGGCACCATCAAAAACCATAGTCCATCGGGATCCTTGTTCAGGTCCGTCATATTGTCCAGGTTCTTTGGTAACAGACATAATGTCTTCGTCAGGGAACTCAAAATTCATTGACTGGTAATCATCTACTGCTTGATGAGCCAAATGATCAGCAACAACACTCCCCTTAATGGCCTTCTGAGTAGTATACTGTATATCATATTCCGTCAAGATCATTTGCCATCTTGCAATTCTTCCGGAGAGAGCAGGTTTCTCAAATATGTACTTGATTGGATCCATCTTCGAAATCAACAAGGTAGTATGGGTCAACATATACTGTCTTAGTCGGCGAGCAGCCCATGCCAAAGCGCAGCAAGTTTTCTCGAGCAGTGAGTATCTTGTTTCACAGTCGGTAAACTTTTTGCTAAGGTAGTATATTGCCTGCTCTTTTCGACCAGACTCGTCATGTTGCCCCAATACACACCCCATTGAGTTGTCTAATACTGTTAAATACATAATCAAGGGTCTTCCATCAACTGGTGGCATTAAAATTGGAGGTTCTAGCAAATATCTCTTGATTTCATCAAAGGCAGTCTGGCACTCATCATTCCATTCCATCACCTGATCTTTCTTCAACAACTTGAAGATTGGCTCACAGATGGTAGTTAATTGGGAAATAAATCTTGCAATGTAGTTCAATCGTCCCAAGAAACCTCTAACCTCCTTCTCAGTACGGGGAGCTGGCATCTCTCGTATAGCTTTCACTTTTGCAGGATCCACTTCAATACCTTTTCCACTGACAATGAAACCCAGGAGCTTTCCAGATCTAACTCCAAAAGTACACTTGTTTGGATTTAATCTCAACCTGTATTTCTTCAACCTCTCAAACAACTTGTGCAAATGATCAAGATGTTGTTCTTCATTCTGAGACCTGGCTATCATATCATCCACATATACCTCTATCTCATGATGAATCATATCATGAAACAAAGCCACCATGGCACGCTGATAGGTTGCCCCTGCATTCTTCAGACCAAATGGCATTACCTTATAGCAAAAGGTGCCCCACTGTGTCACAAATGTAGTCTTCTCCATATCTTCAGGTGCCATCTTGATTTGATTGTAACCAGAGAAACCATCCATAAAAGAGAATACCTTATGCTGAGCAGTGTTGTCTACCAGGATATCAATATGAGGAAGTGGAAAGTCATCTTTAGGGCTAGCCTTGTTCAGATCTCTGTAGTCTACACACATACGTACCTTACCGTCTTTCTTAGGAACTGGTACCACATTCGCAACCCACTGAGGATAAGAAGTTACGGCCAAGAACCCTGCATTGAACTGTTTCATTACCTCTGCTTTGATCTTTTCTGACATTTCAGGACGCATACGACGAACCTTCTGCTTCTTTGGACGACAATCTTCTTTCACTGGCAAATGGTGAACCACAATGTCTGTATCCAACCCTGGCATATCTTCATAAGACCAAGCAAAGATCTCCACATAGTCACGTAGCATCTGAATCAACCTGCTCTTGACACTGTCCTCTAAATCAGCCCCTATTTTGACCTCTTTTCTGTTTTCTTCAGTTCCCAGATTCACAACTTCGACTGGCTCTTCATGTGGCTGTATAGCTTTCTCTTCTTGTTGTAACAACCTAGCAAGCTCTACAGGTATTTCACAATCGTCCTCGTTTCCGTCTTCAGTTTGATAGATCGGATTCTCGAAATTGTAATTGGCAATAGTAGAACTGTTATCAACTGGATCCAGAGTGGATGAGGATCTGCATTTTAGTGACGTGGGTGTGTGTAAGAACACATAGCTGATAAAGCAAAGATAAAAGAAAAAGAAAGACAAGGAACACAATATTTACGAAAACGAAACGTCCACTGATTTTATTGAATGAAGTATGCAAATGAAATGACAACCCGTAACAAGCACACCATTGTGCCCCGGGTAAGGCACATGGCTTGAAAGTACAAATTTAAAAACATAACACAGTAATAGTATTTACTCCCGACTAAAGGAGATAGGGATAACATCTTCAGCTTTCCAATTATTGAGTCCAGCACCCACAGTAGGAAAAATCCATGCCTCCAAGTTGTAGTCTTCATCTTGATCTCCCACAGCATTGATAACCCCTTGATTGGTGATACGAACAGTACGAGCACGACGAACAGCCTTCTGGGACTCTTCTTCCACCACAGCTTTTGCATCATTGAGGGAGGCCATTGCCATTGTTGGAGGGTTTCTAATGACCACAGGAACCTTCTTCACAGCAGGAGGAGTCACACAATCCTTAACAGCCCAGGGAACCACTTCAAATGACTGACATGGAGTTTCAATGTATTCACCTTCTACTTCCAGATACTTGAAAGTGTTTACATGGCTGACAAAGTATTCTTCCTCTCCAAAGACAGTAACAACTTTTCCATTCACCGGATATCTCAACTTTTGATGTAATGTGGAGGTCACAGCACCTGCCCCATGGATCCAGGGACGACCAAGCAGACATGAGTACGAAGGACGAATATCCATCACATAGAATGTAGCGGTAAACACCTGAGAGCCAACCTTGATTGGAAGATCAATTTCCCCATGCACTACTCTTCTAGAACCATCAAAAGCCTTTACCACAATATTACTGGGCTTCAATATCGTATCTTTAGGACTCAGCTTGTTCAGGACTTCATTAGGCAACACATTCAGAGAGGAACCATTGTCTATCAGCACATGAGACAGGGTAGTGCCCCTGCATTCAATTGAAATATGCAAGGCCCTGTTATGATCCCTCTTGGCAGGGGTCAAGTCAGCATCAGAAAATCCTAACCCGTTGTCATAGGTCAGGTGAGCAACACAATTCTCAAACTGGTCCACAGAAATTGCACTGGGTACATGAGCCATCTTTAGAAACTTGATCAATGACTTGGCATGAGCCTCAGAACATAATAACAGGGAGAGCATAGAAATCTTTGAGGGAGTATGCCCCAGCTGATCAACAATATCATAATCACTCTTGCGAATGATTTTCAATACTTCTTCCATCTGCTTAGAGAGGTCATCAGCAGCTGGCACATCAGTAGATACAGGCTCAATAACAGGACCCTTGCCCCAAGCATCAGTGGTGGAAGTAACAACAGGAGTAACTGCACTCTTAGAAGCAACTGGAGGAGAGAAGACTCTTCCACTACGAGTGATCTTGCTAGATCCAGCAATATTATCAATGTCAACAGGCATATCAGGCAAAGGCTCCTGCTTGACACCATGGATGTAAACATCAGACCCATAGTGCCAAGGCACAGCTTTGTCAGATGTATAAGGAATAGGACCAGGAGTGGTAATGATCAGAGGAGCTACTCTGGCTTCAGCAACAACTTTCACAGGACCTTCAGCAGTAATCTTGATTGGGCCCTGATGAGTGATTTTAATGGGACCTTTTGAAGTGATTCTTAGTGGTACTTTGTCAACCATGTCAACCTCTTCAATCTTCTTACCCTGAGTCAGATGATCCACCATACTTTCTACAGATGCTGGTCTTCTTTCAAACACTATAGTATATTTATCCATGAGACGTTGAATCCCATCTCTCAAAATGAAGCAACTATCCGGCTTATAGGTACAATATAGACAATCTTCATGACAACCTGGAAAGATCCCAGCTTGTACTAACCTCTTTTTGATAACAGACAATGGTGTGCTCAACTCCATAACTGAATAGACATGCAGATCTTCATCAATATCTTCATCAATGGCGTTGACAGTCTTCTCGTGATTTGGCATTGGAGCTGTAATCACATTTGGAGTACCTGGTGGATCAAACTCAATTTCTCCAGCATCAATCATATCCTGAATTTTGTTCTTCAAGACCCAGCAGTTATTAGTATCATGTCCTGGACAGTTTGAATGATATGCATTGGGATTGTACTTGGGAGAGGTAACATTGGGATTCTGAGGGGCCTCCCTCAGGGTAATAAGTTCAGCTTTCAACAAGTGTTGCAATGCCTGAGCCATTGACATGTTGATCTTCGTGAACTGTCTTCTAGCCCTCTGTTGGTTGCCTTGAGGCTGCTCTGTTGTTGCAGGAGTTGGATTTGAAATATGAACTGCACTAACAGACTGATGCCTTCTGTTACGATCAGGCTGACCATACACAGCATTAGATTCTTTCTTCCCAGTGGGAGGTTTCTTTGCAGCACCTGATGAAGAAGTGCCCACTTGGATCTTACCACTCTTGATACCATTCTCTACTCGCTCTCCTGTCATGATCAACTCAGTGAAGCCAGATGATGAGCTTCCAATGAGGTGACTGTAAAACGGACCATTCAGCGTACACATGAACATATCAACCAACTCCCTATCAGTCAAAGGGGGTTGAACTCTTCCAGCTAAGTCTCTCCACTTTTGAGCATACTCCTTAAAGCTTTCTTTGGCACCCATAGACATGCTTTGAAGCTGCATGCGAGTGGGGGCTAAGTCAGCATTATATTGATACTGCTTGTAGAAAGCTTCAGCAAGGTCATTCCAATCTCTGATGTTGACACTCTCCAACTGATAATACCACTCTAGCTGAGCTCCAGATAAACTCTCTCGAAAGAAATGGATCCACAACTTTTTATCAGCAGTGTGGGGTTGCATTCTTCTGACATAAGACCTCAGATGCAATTTGGGACAAGAGACCCCATCATAGACAACAAATGTAGGAACTTTGAACCCAATGGGTATGACCACCCCAGATATCAAGCTCAAATCCTCAAAATCCAGCCCAGATGATTTCTGTAATTCCATAGCATCCATTCTATCCACCAGCATCTTGAATTTGTCTTCGTTAGGCTCATGGTAGTAGTTAGCCTCAGAATCAGAGTCCCCCATAGTGTTGTGGAGACTGCCTCTCTCCTGCTCAGATTCTTCAGATTCATAGTCTTCAACATGTTCCTTGGTCTTGACAGGACCTTTGAACCTTCTTCCCATGTTGAGCAACCCAGCAGACTTTCTAGCCTTCTTAGTCTTCTTGGCCAGCAGTGTCTTCAATTCATCCTGCCCCTTGGATAGGTTCAGGATCAGCTCTTGGAACTGTGCATTCTGTGCCTGGAGATCCTTAACTGATTGTTCAAGAGCCATTGCTGAAATAAACAGCGAGAAGATGAGAAACCTGTGCATAATTATAAACCTGTGATGCAATGATATGGGAATGCATATGCAATGTTTTCAAGGACCGCAGGATTTAAATTTGCTTAAACAAACAAGAAAGTAACTTTTTATTAGTAATAACTTGTTTTGCCTTTTAGGCTTATAAAAAATGAAAACGAAATAAGTACAAAAGATGGAGTTTTAAGTCTCCCATGGACGTTTCCTCTTTGTGTTGAGGTATGAGTTGAGGTTTCGTTCCTCATGAAGTAGCTTTGTTAGCTCTAGGATCCTTGCTTGGCTTGCTTTGTAATGAGCCTCGAAAGTATCCCTTTGCTCTTTCAGTTGGATCCATGATCTCTGCAAGTCTTCCATATCAGTAGGCATGTCTGGGTGAAGGATGGTATAAGCTGTGTCTCCTTCAGCAACAGGTCCCATGGTAACTGGTAGGACGGCAGGATATGGCATCATGAGTGTCTGAGCACGAGATCGTACCCATCTGAGATAAGCCTCCATAGGAATAGTGTACTTAGGCTCCAGTGTCTTGCTGTCAATCCTGTTTACCTTTCCCCAAGCTCGTATGAATCTCTGACGGTAACCCTGAAGATCGTTGTCGTAGTCAAACACAATGCCCTGAATCAACATGTCATGTGGACCATCGCTCCGGGCGTAACCAAACTGTCGTAAGGCTAGGGATGGGTTGTAGGTGATGCCTCCTCTTATGCCTAGAAGTGGTACATTAGGAAACTCCCCACAACGGTCAATGATGGTGACATTCTCCATAGATCTGGAGCACCAATGGATGTCTGAGTGAGAAAGTGACATGATCCTCTTGGACCATCTGAACCCTTGCTCATTCTTCATTACTGAGCGAGGAAGGTGAGAAATAAACCACCTAGAAAGTAAAGGTATGCAGCACATCAAAGTTCCTCTTGCCCTTGTAGTACGGGTGTGAAGAGAATGTAGGATGTCTCCAAGTAAGGTAGGCACTGGATTGTGACTCAGGAATATGTTGATGGCATGAACGTCTATGAACTGATCAGGATTGGGGAACAACACTAAGCCATAAATCAATAAGGCTAAGATCTCCTCAAAAGCATCGTAGCTCATAGCCTTCAAGAACATTTGAGCTTTATCCACTAATACCTTGGCAAGAATACCTTTAACTCCACTTCTCGTCTCTAGAACCATGTCAGACTTCTTCAGATGTAGAGCTGCAGCAATAACTTCTGGTTTAAGCTCCTTCTCTAAGCCTGTGAATGGCTTCTGATCAAGAACAGATATACCCAGAAGTTTAGAGAACTCCTCCATGGTTGGAACCAGCTGATAATCAGGAAATGTAAAGCAATGGTTCTTAGGGTCAAAGAACTGAAACAGCACACTCATCATGTCTTCACTGAACCCTGAAGTAACTAGATCCAATAAGTGACCATGTCTCTTGTTGAACTGGGAATGATCAGGCACTAGGGAAACCAACTCCTTGAGCTTAGCAGGTATCCCTACAAAGTTGATCCTGATGGTGTTTCTACGAGCAGAAGCCATGACCTGCAACAAAGAACAAAGATAAATCCTTTGGTCCTTGAAATGGTTAGGGAAAATGATATGCTTATGATGTATGATGATGTCATGATGTCATGCTCAATCACAAACATGTGGCACACACAAACAAGTCACACCATAGCCCTAGGTTTAAAGGCTTGCATGAGGTTCAAAGGCAAGTACCCTCCCCTGAAGTTAGATGGTTCATCCTGTCCTACAAAAGTAACCAGGTTCTAAGGGATCTCAATATCATTGATCCTTCACAAGGGTGGTTGTTCAGAAGGCAACTTACTTGCCAACCAAAACCCTCCAAGTTTAAGATCTCAATGAGCGTAGTATCGAGTGTCAACCAACTTCAGTCTGCACCAAAGCCGGTTACCTCACTACTTTCTAAAGGCCAAGATGAGTTAACTAGGGTTCTAAAAGTCAGTTAGTGTATTGACAACATATGGCAGCCTCAATATTATCCTCAACTTGACTTAAGGAATATAAGCACCAACCAAGAAGTCGCACTAACTATGGCCACCAGATCAACCGTATCGATATACGTCGTACAGTTTCCTTGGTCTATTGCCATTTACCTAAGGTACACTAGATCCGGGTTAGGACCTTTCACACATAAGAGCACCCCAACAATATAATAAAGCAAACAAGGCAAACAATTTAAAGTGATCTTAATTCCTAAGGGTACCCCTCTTAAATAGGTCCCCAGCAGAGTCGCCAGTTCTGTAACACGGTGGGAGAACTGACTTTAAACAATGTTGCGGATAGCAAGAGTCGCCACCGACTTTTATTTTATCCATAAGGAAAGGTTATAAAAGAACAGGAAAGACCTTAGAGAATATTTTGGGTCCGGGGGGTAGGTTATGAAAAGGGAAGGTATTAGCATCCTTTTCATCCATGGTTATCCATGGGCTCTTAGGTACTTAAGCTCACTTTTGAATTGTTTTGAAATTGTAGTGTGTGAATAGAAAATTTTCAGAATAGTTAATAAATAATCCATGTAAGGATGTGTTAAGAACTTGTTTGAAAACTTGTTGAAAATTTGTTTAAGTGCGAAACAGTTTTGAAGTGAGCAAGCACCTAGGAGTAACCTACCCTAATGTTTAAAGGTCTTTCTTATTCTTCATTCTTTCCTTTAGTAAGACTATCCCTACTATAATGGAGTAGGTAGTCCTTACTTTGGATGTTAAGGGACATGTGAGGGACAATTTGACTTTGAAGGCCATTGTGGGATGTAATAAGCACATATAAGGGACCATCATCATTTTTCGAAAGGGACTCGATTCGTAAAGGCAACCATAAGGGACTTTGATGATTTTTCTATTTGAGGGACTTGCTTTATACACCCCACTTAACCAGTATTCGTAGGCAACTTGAGGGATATCCTTAGGAAGTGAGACGGCGATTAAAATCGACTTACGTGTGTGAAATGTTTAATTTAATTATCTTATATTAAAATGATCTAATTTATTTTTTTAAATATCATACATATTAGCACTCCCTAATTACTAACCATAATAATAATTAAATAATTAAACAACTTTACATCCAAGAAACAATTACAAAATAATAAGCAAAATAATTAAATAGCAAAGATAAATAAAATATAAATAAGCAATAATAAATAATAAAGGGGGTTAGTAAGCAATATTTAACAAAATAATAAGCATGATTAGAATATAAATGGGTTAGTAAATAAGAATAAACAGAATTAATCCAAATATTATAATAATAAGAAATTAACAATTTTTTAATATAATCAACTAAAAAAAAACAAATATGAATAAACAATTGTTTTAATTTACAAATTATTAAATTATATTTTAATCATGAAGTTACTACGAAAAATCTAATTATTATAAGCACAATTATTTATAAACTAAAGTTATGTAAAAAAATATTTATAAGTATATTTACAAAAATTTGTAAGAATTATAGTAAACATACATACATAATAATTATATTAGAAAATAACATTAAAAAAAAATAGGATTAAATTTGTATTAAAAAATATTTTTAGAGTTTTATGAAATTAGGGTTTATATGAGAAATAAATTTTTAGGGTTTATATAAAAAAATAGGATTTAGTTATATACAAAAATTTTCTAATTTATACATATTACAATTTAGACATAAAATATAGAAACAAAATTTGTGAAAAAAAACATATTTTTTAAAATTAAAGAAAACAGACATATTTTATTATTATTTATTTATTATTGAGAAATATACATAATATATTTAATTTTTAATATTATAATATTTAAATCAAATAAAAGGAAAGAAAAAAAAAAGCGAAAACTTACCTGGCTGAGGTTTGAACCCAGGCCAGCTTGATTTCCAGGAAGCACAACGACCATCAGGCTGCGGATTTTGCAACGTTTTCTCCTACGAATATTGTTACGAGTTCTTCCACCCTGCGAAACACAAACTTCATCCAAACGGCAAAATTTCACAAAATTGATTGCACCATTGTATTGCTACTGAGTTTTTCAATCGTCCTATGTTTTTCAAATCTATTTATCATTTGAAAATCGTGAAACCCTAAAGAGGGCCGAAAACCCTAATCATGGTGAATTCTTGTTCCTGCAATGAAAATCCAATTGAACCACCCAGAATCGTTCTAGAGTTCATTCTAAACATCCTACAACAATCAAAAACAGTTTAAACATGATAAATCAATGGATTCGAAAACAAAATATTCAAGGTCAAGATGAACTCGGGTTGAGCAATTGGGTGTGTATATGATGCATATGGATGATGATTTATGATCAGAAGAGTCCAAGGAAGCTTGCTATGTCTTCCAAATACCTTGCAATGCTCTGAATTTGAGAACCCGAATATGACTTTTTGAAAGATTTTTGTGCTTTTGATCTTACCTTTAGGCTGCTGCAAATTCCTCTCTAGGGTTATGTTTGTGCTTAGTATATATGTGTGATGGATTTAGGTCAGAAACATTGATGTGTTGTGTGGATATTTGATCCAAAAAATATTCAAAAAGATCATTATATAAATTTCAAATATTTGATCATGAGTGCTTGCTATTTTGGGAGAGATCACATGATTTCCTTCTCATTCTAATTCAATCAATGATTATGAATTTCTAGAAACAAAATCTTCACCCAAAAATAGATTTTTATATTTTTTATTTATTTAAAATGATTTTTATGAATTAAATCAATAATAAATAAATAAAAAATAATAATTTGGGAGAGATCACATGATTTCCTTCTCATTCTAATTCAATCAATGATTATGAATTTCTAGAAACAAAATCTTCACCCAAAAATAGATTTTTATATTTTTTATTTATTTAAAATGATTTTTATGAATTAAATCAATAATAAATAAATAAAAAATAATAATTTGGGAGAGATCACATGATTTCCTTCTCATTCTAATTCAATCAATGATTATGAATTTCTAGAAACAAAATCTTCACCCAAAAATAGATTTTTATATTTTTTATTTATTTAAAATGATTTTTATGAATTAAATCAATAATAAATAAATAAAAAATAATAATTTGGGAGAGATCACATGGTTTCCTTCTCATTCTAATTCAATCAACAAAATCTTCACCCAAAAATAGATTTTTATATTTTTTATTTATTTAAAATGATTTTTATGAATTAAATCAATAATAAATAAATAAAAAATAATAATTTGGGAGAGATCACATGATTTCCTTCTCATTCTAATTCAATCAATGATTATGAATTTCTAGAAACAAAATCTTCACCCAAAAATAGATTTTTATATTTTTTATTTATTTAAAATGATTTTTATGAATTAAATCAATAATAAATAAATAAAAAATAACAATTTGGGAGAGATCACATGATTTCCTTCTCATTCTAATTCAATCAATGATTATGAATTTCTAGAAACAAAATCTTCACCCAAAAATAGATTTTTATATTTTTTATTTATTTAAAATGATTTTTATGAATTAAATCAATAATAAATAAATAAAAAATAATAATTTGGGAGAGATCACATGATTTCCTTCTCATTCTAATTCAATCAATGATTATGAATTTCTAGAAACAAAATCTTCACCCAAAAATAGATTTTTATATTTTTTATTTATTTAAAATGATTTTTATGAATTAAATCAATAATAAATAAATAAAAAATAATAATTTGGGAGAGATCACATGATTTCCTTCTCATTCTAATTCAATCAATGATTATGAATTTCTAGAAACAAAATCTTCACCCAAAAATAGATTTTTATATTTTTTATTTATTTAAAATGATTTTTATGAATTAAATCAATAATAAATAAATAAAAAATAATAATTTGGGAGAGATCACATGATTTCCTTCTCATTCTAATTCAATCAATGATTATGAATTTCTAGAAACAAAATCTTCACCCAAAAATAGATTTTTATATTTTTTATTTATTTAAAATGATTTTTATGAATTAAATCAATAATAAATAAATAAAAAATAATAATTTGGGAGAGATCACATGATTTCCTTCTCATTCTAATTCAATCAATGATTATGAATTTCTAGAAACAAAATCTTCACCCAAAAATAGATTTTTATATTTATTATTGATTTAATTCATAATCATTGATTGAATTAGAATGAGAAGGAAATCATGTGATCTCTCCCAAATTATTATTTTTTATTTATTTATTATTGATTTAATTCATAAAAATCATTTTAAATAAATAAAAAATATAAAAATCTATTTTTGGGTGAAGATTTTGTTTCTAGAAATTCATAATCATTGATTGAATTAGAATGAGAAGGAAATCATGTGATCTCTCCCAAATTATTATTTTTTATTTATTTATTATTGATTTAATTCATAAAAATCATTTTAAATAAATAAAAAATATAAAAATCTATTTTTGGGTGAAGATTTTGTTTCTAGAAATTCATAATCATTGATTGAATTAGAATGAGAAGGAAATCATGTGATCTCTCCCAAATTATTATTTTTTATTTATTTATTATTGATTTAATTCATAAAAATCATTTTAAATAAATAAAAAATATAAAAATCTATTTTTGGGTGAAGATTTTGTTTCTAGAAATTCATAATCATTGATTGAATTAGAATGAGAAGGAAATCATGTGATCTCTCCCAAATTATTATTTTTTATTTATTTATTATTGATTTAATTCATAAAAATCATTTTAAATAAATAAAAAATATAAAAATCTATTTTTGGGTGTAGATTTTGTTTCTAGAAATTCATAATCATTGATTGAATTAGAATGAGAAGGAAATCATGTGATCTCTCCCAAATTATTATTTTTTATTTATTTATTATTGATTTAATTCATAAAAATCATTTTAAATAAATAAAAAATATAAAAATCTATTTTTGGGTGAAGATTTTGTTTCTAGAAATTCATAATCATTGATTGAATTAGAATGAGAAGGAAATCATGTGATCTCTCCCAAATTATTATTTTTTATTTATTTATTATTGATTTAATTCATAAAAATCATTTTAAATAAATAAAAAATATAAAAATCTATTTTTGGGTGAAGATTTTGTTTCTAGAAATTCATAATCATTGATTGAATTAGAATGAGAAGGAAATCATGTGATCTCTCCCAAATTATTATTTTTTATTTATTTATTATTGATTTAATTCATAAAAATCATTTTAAATAAATAAAAAATATAAAAATCTATTTTTGGGTGAAGATTTTGTTTCTAGAAATTCATAATCATTGATTGAATTAGAATGAGAAGGAAATCATGTGATCTCTCCCAAATTGTTATTTTTTATTTATTTATTATTGATTTAATTCATAAAAATCATTTTAAATAAATAAAAAATATAAAAATCTATTTTTGGGTGAAGATTTTGTTTCTAGAAATTCATAATCATTGATTGAATTAGAATGAGAAGGAAATCATGTGATCTCTCCCAAATTATTATTTTTTATTTATTTATTATTGATTTAATTCATAAAAATCATTTTAAATAAATAAAAAATATAAAAATCTATTTTTGGGTTAAGATTTTGTTGATTGAATTAGAATGAGAAGGAAACCATGTGATCTCTCCCAAATTATTATTTTTTATTTATTTATTATTGATTTAATTCATAAAAATCATTTTAAATAAATAAAAAATATAAAAATCTATTTTTGGGTGAAGATTTTGTTTCTATAAATTCATAATCATTGATTGAATTAGAATGAGAAGGAAATCATGTGATCTCTCCCAAATTATTATTTTTTATTTATTTATTATTGATTTAATTCATAAAAATCATTTTAAATAAATAAAAAATATAAAAATCTATTTTTGGGTGAAGATTTTGTTTCTAGAAATTCATAATCATTGATTGAATTAGAATGAGAAGGAAATCATGTGATCTCTCCCAAATTATTATTTTTTATTTATTTATTATTGATTTAATTCATAAAAATCATTTTAAATAAATAAAAAATATAAAAATCTATTTTTGGGTGAAGATTTTGTTTCTAGAAATTCATAATCATTGATTGAATTAGAATGAGAAGGAAATCATGTGATCTCTCCCAAAATAGCAAGCACTCATGATCAAATATTTGAAATTTATATAATGATCTTTTTGAATATTTTTTGGATCAAATATCCACACAACACATCAATGTTTCTGACCTAAATCCATCACACATATATACTAAGCACAAACATAACCCTAGAGAGGAATTTGCAGCAGCCTAAAGGTAAGATCAAAAGCACAAAAATCTTTCAAAAAGTCATATTCGGGTTCTCAAATTCAGAGCATTGCAAGGTATTTGGAAGACATAGCAAGCTTCCTTGGACTCTTCTGATCATAAATCATCATCCATATGCATCATATACACACCCAATTGCTCAACCCGAGTTCATCTTGACCTTGAATATTTTGTTTTCGAATCCATTGATTTATCATGTTTAAACTGTTTTTGATTGTTGTAGGATGTTTAGAATGAACTCTAGAACGATTCTGGGTGGTTCAATTGGATTTTCATTGCAGGAACAAGAATTCACCATGATTAGGGTTTTCGGCCCTCTTTAGGGTTTCACGATTTTCAAATGATAAATGGATTTGAAAAACATAGGACGATTGAAAAACTCAGTAGCAATACAATGGTGCAATCAATTTTGTGAAATTTTGCCGTTTGGATGAAGTTTGTGTTTCGCAGGGTGGAAGAACTCGTAACAATATTCGTAGGAGAAAACGTTGCAAAATCCGCAGCCTGATGGTCGTTGTGCTTCCTGGAAATCAAGCTGGCCTGGGTTCAAACCTCAGCCAGGTAAGTTTCCGCTTTTTTTTCTTTCCTTTTATTTGATTTAAATATTATAATATTAAAAATTAAATATATTATGTATATTTCTCAATAATAAATAAATAATAATAAAATATGTCTGTTTTCTTTAATTTTAAAAAATATGTTTTTTTTCACAAATTTTGTTTCTATATTTTATGTCTAAATTGTAATATGTATAAATTAGAAAATTTTTGTATATAACTAAATCCTATTTTTTTATATAAACCCTAAAAATTTATTTCTCATATAAACCCTAATTTCATAAAACTCTAAAAATATTTTTTAATACAAATCTAATCCTATTTTTTTTTAATGTTATTTTCTAATATAATTATTATGTATGTATGTTTACTATAATTCTTACAAATTTTTGTAAATATACTTATAAATATTTTTTTACATAACTTTAGTTTATAAATAATTGTGCTTATAATAATTAGATTTTTCGTAGTAACTTCATGATTAAAATATAATTTAATAATTTGTAAATTAAAACAATTGTTTATTCATATTTGTTTTTTTTTAGTTGATTATATTAAAAAATTGTTAATTTCTTATTATTATAATATTTGGATTAATTCTGTTTATTCTTATTTACTAACCCATTTATATTCTAATCATGCTTATTATTTTGTTAAATATTGCTTACTAACCCCCTTTATTATTTATTATTGCTTATTTATATTTTATTTATCTTTGCTATTTAATTATTTTGCTTATTATTTTGTAATTGTTTCTTGGATGTAAAGTTGTTTAATTATTTAATTATTATTATGGTTAGTAATTAGGGAGTGCTAATATGTATGATATTTAAAAAAATAAATTAGATCATTTTAATATAAGATAATTAAATTAAACATTTCACACACGTAAGTCGATTTTAATCGCCGTCTCACTTCCTAAGGATATCCCTCAAGTTGCCTACGAATACTGGTTAAGTGGGGTGTATAAAGCAAGTCCCTCAAATAGAAAAATCATCAAAGTCCCTTATGGTTGCCTTTACGAATCGAGTCCCTTTCGAAAAATGATGATGGTCCCTTATATGTGCTTATTACATCCCACAATGGCCTTCAAAGTCAAATTGTCCCTCACATGTCCCTTAACATCCAAAGTAAGGACTACCTACTCCATTATAGTAGGGATAGTCTTACTAAAGGAAAGAATGAAGAATAAGAAAGACCTTTAAACATTAGGGTAGGTTACTCCTAGGTGCTTGCTCACTTCAAAACTGTTTCGCACTTAAACAAATTTTCAACAAGTTTTCAAACAAGTTCTTAACACATCCTTACATGGATTATTTATTAACTATTCTGAAAATTTTCTATTCACACACTACAATTTCAAAACAATTCAAAAGTGAGCTTAAGTACCTAAGAGCCCATGGATAACCATGGATGAAAAGGATGCTAATACCTTCCCTTTTCATAACCTACCCCCCGGACCCAAAATATTCTCTAAGGTCTTTCCTGTTCTTTTATAACCTTTCCTTATGGATAAAATAAAAGTCGGTGGCGACTCTTGCTATCCGCAACATTGTTTAAAGTCAGTTCTCCCACCGTGTTACACATCCTAGGAAGGCCGACCCTAGCTAAACTGACTGCAGTACCATCTATAGTGTACCTGAAGATGAAATACTACACGGTCAGAGGTCGATTTGTCGCCCTCCACGGGAACATCGAGGCGGCCAGGAGATGTTTTAAGGTAGTAATCAAACGGTTCAACTCGATCAACATCACCCCCAAGACGACCGGTAGACCAGCCCGGGCTGAAGAGCAAAGGACACTACCTTGCGTTAACTCTGTCATTCTCGACAACCGCTTCCATAGACAGCAAGAGTATAGCGCAGAGTCTGAAGACGCGCCTCCAGCAGACAACGGGAAGTTGTCCCACCCAATGCGCCCCATTCCAAATGGAGACTTTGAGCTCATCAGGCTCGGAGACAACCTAGGAAGAAGCGTGAAGATCGGTACGGGACTCCCTAACTTGGCAATGAAGCAACTAAAGGTTTGCCTCTAAGAGAACGCTGACCTATTCGTGTGGAGCATGGCGGAGATGCCCGGTCTCGACCCTAACGTAGCTTGCCACCACCTCACCATATACCTGGCCGCTAGGGTCGTAGTTCAACATAGACGTAGGCAGTCTCCCGAGAAAGCGGAGGCTGCTGAAAAAACTATAAAAGACCTCCTAGAGGAAAATTTTATATTGGAAGCCTAGTACACAACCTGGTTGTCCAACGTTGTACTTGTTAAAAACATAATGGAAAATGGAAGATATGTGTGATTACACTAATCTCAACCGTGCATGTCCCAAAGATGCCTATCTGTTACCTAACATCGACAAACTCGTCAAAAATTTTGCAGGTTTTAAACTGTTTTCATTCATGGACACATACTCGGGGTATAATTAAATCCCCACGGCGAAGGCCGAAAAATAATACATGGCCTTCATGACCGAGTCGGGCAACTATTACTACAACGTAATGTCCTTTAGTTTGAAAAACGCTTGCGCGACCTACCAGCGAATGATGAACAAAGTATTCCGGGGAGAAATCAGCGACATGCTCGAGGTTTACATGGATGACATGATCGTGAAGTCACGAGAAGAAATCGACCACACTGCCCATCTCAGAAAAGTCTTCGAGACGGCGAGGAAATGCAGAATGAGGTTCAATCCGGAGAAGTGCACCTTTGGTATACGGGCAAACAAGTTATTTGGCTTATACTTAACTGAGCGAGGAATAAAGGCAAATTCGGACAAGTGTAGGGATTTCTCCGAGTTTGCAACGCCAAACACGAAGAAGTATATCCAGTCCATAAACAGGATGCTTGCGTCACTGTCCCATTTTGTTGCCAAGTCTTCCCAACACACCCTCCGATTCTTCAAGCTTCTGTGCAAGGAGGTCGCATTTGAATGGACTGAGGAGTGCGAGCAGGCCCTCCTCCACCGCAAATAAGTCTTCTCAGAGCCACCGGTCCTGTTGAGGCCCGAGGTCGGGGAAACCCTGTACTTATATCTTGCTGTCACAACTAAGGCCGTCAGTGCAATGCTGATTTGCGAGACTCCCGAAAGGTAGAAGCCGATCTAATTCACGAGCAAAGTCCTTCAAGGTCCCGAGCTCAGGTACCAGTAGATCGAGAAGGTCGTTCTAACCCTCATCAATGCGACCAAGAGGTTACGATATTACTTCCTGGCCCACATGATCATGGTCAGAACCGACTAACCCGTCAAACAGCTACTCAGGCGACCAGACATGTCAAGTAGAATGCTCATATGGTTACTCTAACTCTCATAATTTGACGTATAATGAGAGAGCAGAAAGGCCTCAAGGCACAAGTTCTGGCCGACTTCGTCGCGGAAATAACCTGCATGAAGTCCCCGACCCCCGGGGCGCACAAGTGGACCATCTTCGTCGACGACACCTCCAACTCGACGGAAAGTGGAGCGGACATCATCTTAGAGAATGAATAAGGCATCTTGATAGAAGTATTCATCACCTTAGCACTCCCGACGTCAAACAATCAGACCGAGTATGAGGCATTCCTCGCAGGACTTTGCCTGGCCGAGAACCTTGGTGCGAAAGAGGTAAGGATCTTTACCGACTCCCAGCTTGTTGTTTCTCGTGTACGAGGAGAGTACTGTCGCTACTCGAAAAGTGCATCATGCAACGACGGGGAGGCGAAAAAGATAGACAGAAGAGTCGCCATCGAACTTTATTTATCCCATGAGGGGAAAGGAAAATATCGAGAAAACCTTAAGAAAAGAAAGGATAAGATGGTCTCGCAACCATGAACGGGTTCGGAAGCCGGTTATGCGAGGGGAAGGTATTAGCACCCCTCGCATCCATCGTACTCGATGGGAACCTTTTGTTTGTCGATGTGTGAATTTATTTGCTTAAATATTATGCTATAAAAGTGTGTTCCAAAGGGTAAAGAAAGAGGATTTAGAAACTAAGAAATGAGGCATAACGGGGAAGAAAAGAGAAAGAACAGACTCGGTAGGACTTCGCAGTCCTATGCCTACGTATTCTCAATAGATGTGAGAAAGTCAGAGTCGACGTAGTTCGGGGAACTACAGATATGTGCTCGGCAAGGATTGTGGCCCTTGTGCCTACGTATCTTTACTTGAACGAAGTAAAGAATCAGAGCAGCCGTAGTTCGGCCTACGGTTTGCGGGTGGGTTTTGGTAGACAATGCTATCATGCGCATTCTAGCAGTTTAGGTGTTTTCCTGCTCGCATGTGAGGAGACTTAAGCGTTACCTGTTTGCGGTAGAACGGACGTAGCATGCCTTTCTGGGAAAGAGGGTGAAAAAAGAAAAGGGTGCTCGCTAGGATTGTCGCAATCCTATGCCTACGTATTCTCAACATGCAAGAGAAATCAGAGCAACGTAGTTCGTGCCTACGGTGCGGATAACCGGTGTGTTTGGGGATGATGTTATCGTGCGCATTCTAGCAGTTAGGTGTTTTGCTGCTCGCTCGTTGGAGACTTAGGCATTACCTGTTTGCGGTAGAACGGACGTAACATATCCTTTTTGAAAGATTGATTAATTTTCGCCACGCGAGGCAAGAAATCACGTTTGATTGATTGGATTGTTTTTAGGGGGCGAGACAGGTCCTCGGATAGTAACCCCTACGGGTAGTACCTAATTCGTTATCTCAAAATTTTTGTTATAAAAAGGTGTGGCGAACGAGGCGTCTTCGTATTGAAAGACAAGTGTCGAAACCACCCTCACTACAGTGGGCATCCCAACGCTTAGAGAAGAAGAGGTCTACACCCAATCCTCTCTCTTTAATTCAATACAAAGGGAACTTCGTTCTCTTATTAAAGATGTTTTTGGTTTTGAATGGTAAGTGCTTTGCGACAGAGAACCCTACGGTAAACGTTAGCACTCGGGATAGGAGAAGGCCTACGCCTAACCACTCCACGACCATTCAAGTTTTTATTGTGAAAATAATTTGAAATACACTCGGTGCGGGACCGAGGTTTTTAGGTGACAAGGGTTGCGGGATGAAGTTGTGAAAGCGAGATGGTGGGTAAAGTCGCGTCCTCGTATCGAAAGACGAGTATCGAGACCACCCTCACTACAGTGGGCATCCCAACACTTGAAGAAGAAGAGGTCTACACCCAATCCGCTCTTTTTAATTCAATACGAAGAGAATTTAATTATTATGGTTTGAAAAAAGGACTCGGTACGAGACCGAGGTTTTAGGAGAAATGGTATGGAAACGTCTTCGTATTGAAAGACGAGCATCGAGACCACCCTCACTACAGTGGGCATCCCTACGCTCGAAGAAGAAGGGGTCTACACCCAATCCTCTTTTTAGCTCAACACAAAGAAATGATTTTAAGGAGATGAGATTTGAAAATGGACGGGAAGCGTCTTCGTATTGAAAGACGAGTGTCGGAACCACCCTCACTACAGTGGGCATCCCAACACTCGGAGAGGAAGAAAGTCTACACTTAATCCCCTCTTTTTAATTCAATACAAAGATAATTTGATTTTGAAAATTATTTGACAAAGTTTTTGAATCGAGTCGGGACAAGTAATGAAGAGAGAAAAGGGGTGGTCTCAGATCCAACATTACTTATCAATAATTTGACTGGTAATGAATTACGGAGGTCTCGTCATCGACCGAAAAATACGACAAACGAAATAAAAGTCGAAAGGTGACATAAAGTTGAAAATGAGAAAGAGGAGAAAAAGTCGGTCTCGAATCCTTCATTTCTCATCAATAATTTGATAGAGAATCGAAGGAAACTTCTTCATCGACCAAAACAAATGAAAATGGGACAAAAAGCCCAATACCAAATGAAAAAAATAAGATTAACCTCTAAAAAGAAATGTATAAACTTAAAAGAAGATAATATTACAAATTTCTAAATAGAAAAACTATATAATATTTACATAAAAAAAAATAATCTAAACGACAAAATAATAAAACTTGAAATTTAAAATAGATAATATATATATAAACTCTAAAGAAATTACATAATAATATATATTTACATGACTATTATATAATAGTTAATAATAATATATACAATATTCTAAATAAAAGAAAAAGAACAGGGAGGGTGTCTAATGGAAAAACGGGGGTATGCATAGTCCATCAGTTCAAATGGGCTTGAAGCCCGCGTCTATAAGCTGAAATAAAATAAATATAAATAATAAAAAAAACCAAAATTTTAAACGAAAAAAAAAACAAATAAAAGAAAAAGGAAAAAAGGGGATCTTCTTCTGTTCGCATTTGCCTCTCTCTCTCTCTCTCTCGCTTCTTTTCACGTCTCTCTCCCTCCCTGTCAGCGTCTCTCACTCTCACTCGCAAACTCCCTCTCTCGTTTGTTCATCACCTCGCGTTTTGTTTCTGTTTGTAGTTATTGGTCTGGGTTTACGGTTGGAGTAAGGGTTTCGGTTTGTTATCGGTGGTTATGAGTGAGGAAAAAAATTAATGAAATTTGATGTTTGAGGAATGGGTGGAGTTGAAGAAATTTCCGACAGTGGGTTGCGAAAATGGGTTTCTCGGAAGGTGATTTATGGGATTACCGTCGAAGCAGGTTATGGTTGTTCGAAACGGGTTGGAGATCTGAGTTTGATGTTGTGATTTTCGGTTTTGTGAAGAACGTGGTTGCTTCTGGGCTTGCTCATGGTGCTGAAGCTTGGAAGTGGGTTTCGTTGCGGCGTGTTGCTTATGAATCACGGTGTGTTTTTACGGCTGTGAATGTTTCACGGTTGGTTTGTGATGAGTTTTGCGGAAACGGAAGCGGAAGAGATGGGTCGTGGACGGAAGTTTGTGCGGTGGTTGTGTTTTTGGAAGATTTGTCGCTTTGAGGTTAGTGGTGAGGATTCGTGCAAACGGTTCTTTTTGGGGTATCCGGGTTGAAGATTGGTTAGAGATATGCTTCCTGCTTGAAGCTTTCTGGGTTGAAGTTTATGAAGAAAGAAGGTTGAAGGATTCAAGTGTTCTTGATTTTGTTGAAGTTGATGGTGAAGATTAATGGTGAAAGGTGGTAGGATGAAGATGATAGAGGAAGGGGCGGCTGAAATTTTTCTGTAGCTAGGGTTCCCAAAGATTAGGGTTTGGAGGTTGCTGCTAGGGTTGGCTGTTGGGGTTGGGGTACCATATATAGGGCTGCCACGTGGCATAGGAAATGGAGCTGATAACAATAAAATAAAGAAACTTTTTCATAAAAATTAAATAAAATAATAGCTAGGGTTCCCAAAGATTAGGGTTTGGAGGCTGCTGCTAGGGTTGGCTGTTGGGGTTGGGGTACTATATATAGGGCTGCCACGTGGCATAGGAAATGGAGCTGATAACAATAAAATAAAGAAACTTTTTCATAAAAATTAAATAAAATAATAGCTAGGGTTCCCAAAGATTAGGGTTTGGAGGCTGCTGCTAGGGTTGGCTGTTGGGGTTGGGGTACCATATATAGGGCTGCCACGTGGCATAGGAAATGGAGCTGATAACAATAAAATAAAGAAACTTTTTCATAAAAATTAAATAAAATAAAATAAATAAAAATTAAATAAAATAAAATAAATAAAAATTAAATAAAATAAATAAAAATAAAATAAAATAAATAAACAAACAAAAGGCCTGGATGGGAATCGAACCCCCCATCCTTTATACACTTATGCAGAAGTTCATCCACTGGGACGGATTTCCTTTTGTTAACAAAACGCACAAAGAAAATATATATTATACAAAAGAATAAAACGGAAAAAACAATAAAACGTTGGGGCTGGGGTTTGAACCCCCACACTTTTGGTATAACACAACCAAGTTGGACCGCTGGGACAAATTAACCTTCATTAATAATTTTGTACAAACAAATATATATTACATGAACATCAGAAAAATTAAAATTAATTAGTAAAAACTATTTTAAACTAATAAAATTATAATAAAATCTAATAAAATATTCTATGCTAAAACTAATTCTAATATAATAAAATGAGAATAACTTTAAAAAGAAAATTCTAACAAAACTATTAAATAAAATTAATTACAAGTAAATCCTAATATTAAAAAAAAAACCTATTTAATATATAACTCTAAACAACTTATAGACAAAAATATTTAAAAAACTAATAAAATAAAATAATTTCTATCTGAAAATAAAAATCTATTTAAACTATTTAATATTCTAAAACCTATTTTCTAAACAAAAAATCTATATTCTAAAAATAAACTTCAAAACCACCCATCAAATTTCATAATCCTTTCGTTCATAGGAGTTGATGGAAAGATATCTTCAAAGGGGCCACATCATTAATAAGAACTGACAGGAAGAAAACCACCTTCTAAGAGCCACGTCGTCAATAAGAATCGACAACTAGGAAAACTGAACATTCTTCAAAGAGCCTCGACGTCAATAAGAATCGACAATCGGGAAAAACCCCTCTTGAAATGTCACCTCAACCAATAAACAGAAAGAAAGCCAATATCTGAAAGATCGCCTTGAAACCTCGCATCGTCTAAAGATAGACGGAGAGAAAACCATATCCAAACTCACGACGTCTAAAGATAGACGGAGAAGACCATACCGAAGGCCAGATCAACATGCACTTGATCTTATCACATTGTCTAAAGATAGACAGGAAGAAAACTTGTCCGAAGAACCACATCGTCTAAAGATAGACGGAAAGAAAACCATACTCACGACGTCTAATGATAGACGGAGAAAATACTTGCTGGGGAAACACATCGTCAATAGGAACTGACGGAAAGAAAAACTGCTCGGGAATGTCATCATCAGAAGATTGATGGACAAAATCATAACTGTCATATGATCTGAAATCCGAGTAAACTGACAAGTTGTCTGAACAAAGCTGCTGGATAAATGCTTCTGAACCGATTACAGAGTAATTCACGTTGCCACAGAAGGCTAATGGAAAAAACTGGCTTATGCTTCGCATGCATATGCGTATGTTTGAATTTTTCTATGGCGTAAAGTTCCATATAGGATGAAAATGCTACGCATTTGAGGATGAGATGCAAAGATGATGCAAATATGATAACTATATGCAAAAATGCAGATGCAGGCTCGGGCTGCCGGGGAAAGCTAGATGTGAAAGAACCAATCCAACAAAATAAATGCTGAAGAGGTAAAGTCAACTCTACTAGGAATAACCGGATGTGACAAGTATGATTGGACTCTCCTGGGGATGGCTTACACATGCCAATGATGATTGGGCTTTTGCTGGGGAAGACAGGTGAAGGGTTACGACTTCCCGACATTCATCTTGAACCTGAAGATTGACTGCACCTGCTTGAATGGCTCTGAGTAGCTCTGAAGATATAGAGAGGAACAATTCCTTTACTTCTGATTTTGCCCCAGCCTGTGGGATCTCTGTGGGGATGTTCCTTGAAAGGAAATCATAAATCTCTGTACCCTGATGGTTTGATAGGAACTGCCTCAGCATTATGAACCTTAGAGAGGTGCTTCCGATTAGCTGCCTTCTGGGTAAGGATAATATCTGTGCTCTTGGGGTGACCTGCCCCATCCTTGAAGTGATTTGCCCCTGATTGGCCGATTTGTAGAGAAGTGCCCCTGGCTGACTTCGAGAGATTTATCGAATCTCGACCTGATTGCCCCAGATTAACTAATCTTCGGATGGCTGACTCCTTTGATGATCATTTAATATGCCTTGCCCCTGCTCAACGGAGTACTCAGGCGTTCTGCATCTTATCTCGATCGAACTTTCCACTGTAGGAACTCTCCTGATGTCAAGTGCTTATTCACAAGTAAAACAAATTGCTTTGCCAAGATAATATTAACGCAATGTATATGATAGTTTTGAAATCCCAGTCTGTTCACTAGAAAAAAGTTGTGATGTATAGTGAATGAATCACTTATCGGAATGTCAATATCAATACCCATAGGGTAAGAAAATCCTTTTAGGAGTCAGTTTCGACGCGATCTTTACCGAAGTGTGCTTCCGAAACTAACTTGCTTCAATTAGGACTTCTGAAGGTTGTAACTTGGTTAGGTTCATGGTTTGAAAGAAAGGATGTAAGGCTCAAAGTTTTGTTTAACCCACCCACTCTCCTTGATGTTCTCCAATCCTACGTTCAGCTAATTCGACACTCGCTCGCCTCTCAGAGGTTGACTGACAGGAGTGATGGTTCAAGAAACCATAAGTTTTCGGAGTGACAGTCACTCGCTTTTCTTCTTTGGTGTCTGGCTCACACGACTTGTTCTTCGTCATTTTTTTTATTCCCCTATTTTTGCCTGGACTGACTCTTTTGAGTACATCTTCTGATTTCGAAGTCCAGCGAGATGCCCCAATTTTTGCCTAAGCCACTTGTTTTCAAGTTGTCGACTTAGCGGGCTTCTGTTTTTTCTTTTCTTTTTTTGGAACAAATCAATGTGACACCAACTGGTCTGACTTGTTGAAGGGATTGTGACTGTCTCACTTCTCGGCTTTTTTAGGTACGACCTCTACGGGTGTGATTGATCCTCGAACGGGGAACACTCCTTCTGCAATCTGGATGCTCGGTCAAATTAACTGACATCTACCCTGCCCTAAGTTAAGATTGAGGGTTTTTCGTTTTCAGAAAGAAACTCCTACAACTAGGCTCAAAGGGGTTGACAAGGGATTAACATCCTTATATCTCCGGTGTTTAGGAATTTGAAACAATGCCTGTACATCATCAGCAAAGGTTTTATTCAAAAGCATACACTCGGAAGCTTGCGCGTCTTTCAATTTCGTCATCCTCCCTTAAGGAATTCTGCTTAAACAAGCGTTTGACATTAATGAAAAAGCAATATTGAGTGAACACGAATGGATTTAATCAAAACACGCATATTCATTTCATTATCATTATCAATTGAAAACAAACAAGTTCTACAGATAAGATTCGCAAATAAGTTCGCACTTTAACAGAAAAGAAAATACAAATGCAAAGAAATATCATAAAAAGATTGCCAGCTTTATGGAACTGGGCTTTCAGGTCTTGACTTGCTGCTGAACCAGCCATCTTTAGAATTGCTCATCGAAATCCGTCTGGTACTCTTCTGAACATATGCTCTCGGTGAATCCCTCCATGACATTAGCTGCCAAACCCATATGACTTGACGAAGGAAGATCGTTGATCTGAATACCCTGAGGCGTGATTGAAAACCTGTTGGAGTCCAGCAGAGTATGAACCTGGCTTCTAAGCACCTTACAGTCTTCAGTTGAATGCCCCTGTGTCCCAACATGGTACTCACAGCGGGCGTTGACATCAGAATCTGAAGGATGTGGAGAAGTCTCTGGATCAGTTTTCTTCGGCACTATCAAACCACCTCTGATCAAGTCTGGCAATATCTGACTGTACGACAACGGCAACTGAGTGAAATGTCTCTCTGGCTTCCTAGGTCTTCGTCGGGCGTGCTGACGCTGCTGACGACGGTATGAATGTTGACTCTGAAGAGGAGAAGATATCTGGTACGCAGACCTAACAGGTTGCTGACTCTGAATACTTAAAATGTCTGAAAACTGAATCTGAGATAATGGAGATTCCGGGATAGCATTACTTTCTTTCTCCCATTCCTCTTTAGAGCTGACAACTGATTCACTTTCATAAACTGAGGTATCTGAGACGTCTCGGATCTTTCCACTCTTGATTCCGCTCTCAATACGTTCTCCTGCTATCACTAAGTCAGCAAAGTTTAACGTTCCGCCACTAATCAATATATCATAGTAATGGCCCTTCAAAGTACCCAAGAAGATGTCAACCAATTCTCTATCCTGAAGCGGTGGTTGAACACGAGCAGCAAATTCTCTCCATCTCTGCATATACCCTCTAAAGGATTCATTGTCCGCCTGAGATAATTCTTGCAACTGCATGCGGCTGGGATTCATGTCGAGATTGTAGTTGTACTGCTTCACAAAGGCATTGGCTAAATTTGACCATGATTTGATGCAACTACTTTCCAACTGCATGTACCAACTCAGAGATGCCCCACTCAGACTGTCTTGGAAACAGTGAATCATAAGCTTGTCATTGTGGACATACGAAGTCATTCTTCTGCAAAACATCACCAAATGCTGCTTCGGACAACTATCCCCTTTGAACTTCTCAAAATGTGGCGTCTTAAACTTCGGAGGCATCACAAGACCTGGCACCAAACACATGCTCGAAGCATTCAAATTAAGAGTGTTTTGACTCATCAGGGCATCAAGCTTTTCATCCAACAGACGATACCTTCTCATAAACTCAACAGTCTGTGGGTTTTTAGGATTAATATTTGGAACAACCCTTTGGGAATCTGGCACAGAGAAAGTGAAGTTCTGATAGTCCGAGTCATGGAGAGAAGATGAATCTCTATCTCTAACAATAGTATGCTCTTGATCTTCGACAGGAATCTGCACATGCTGAGCTTGAGCAACATTGTTCACTGGAGTCCTCTGAACATTGGTCTCTCCTCTTGTCATAGCTGACATGGCCTCCATGAGTTGATCCAACTGATTCTTCATCATCTCAAACTCTGCCCTCGTAACAACCAAATTCTGCTCCTCTGAGTCCATGATCCTTCCAGAAGCTAACTCAAATCCAATGTGAATGTCGGGAAATCAACTGCGGGTTGGAAAAAAGACTGGTAAGCTCTCTGCTCCAGCTGAGGATGGATATGCAAAAATGTGATGCAAATGAAATGCAATGCAAAATGCTAATGCAACACACAAAGGATCAAAGTCACAAATTCTACAAGACAACACAACGAAATATCTTTCACCTCGGGTGGGAAATCTACTGGTTTATAAGAGGGTATTCCAAAGGCTTTTAAACAAAGTCCCATGCACTAACCCTCAAAAGTTTTCCATCAGAACGACTACTCGTAAGACGGTAATCCCTTCAAAGGATGAACACAGAGTTATGTTTTAGGAACCTTCGGAATAAGGTTCTACAAAAGGTCCTCAGAATCGCGGACTCCCAAGTTGGAAATAAAGACGTCGTTACGACTACACGTAAGACATAATCATCCCAAAGGGGTCTCATCTGAGCGGTGGAATTCAAACCAATTCAACAAGTCCTACGTCTCGCAAATCAGAAAGAAACCACCTCCTAATCTTAGTGTATACTCAAAAGCTCGGGTAGAGAGCTTTATCCTTACAACCCATCCCAATAAACCCAACAAGTGGAGAATAAAACACAAAATAAATTAAAGCAAAAAACAAAACACAAACACGACAAACAAATTAGGCTTGGCTTGCTAGGTTGCTTCCCCAGTAGAGTCGCCAGCTGTCGCTACTCGAAAAATGCATCGCGCAACGACGGGGAGGCAAAAAAGATAGACAGAAGAGTCGCCACCGAACTTTATTTATCCCATGAGGGGAAAGGAAAATATCGAGAAAACCTTAAGAAAAGAAAGGATAAGATGGTCTCGCAACCATGAACGGGTTCGAAAGCCGGTTATGCGAGGGGAAGGTATTAGCACCCCTCGCATCCATCGTACTCGATGGGAACCTTTTGTTTGTCGATGTGTGAATTTATTTGCTTAAATATTATGCTATAAAAGTGTGTTCCAAAGGGTAAAGAAAGAGGATTTAGAAACTAAGAAATGAGGCATAACGGGGAAGAAAAGAGAAAGAACAGACTCGGTAGGACTTCGCAGTCCTATGCCTATGTATTCTCAATAGATGTGAGAAAGTCAGAGTCGACGTAGTTCGGGGAACTACAGATATGTGCTCGGCAAGGATTGTGGCCCTTGTGCCTACGTATCTTTACTTGAACGAAGTAAAGAATCAGAGCAGCCGTAGTTCGGCCTACGGTTTGCGGGTGGGTTTTGGTAGACAATGCTATCATGCGCATTCTAGCAGTTTAGGTGTTTTGCTGCTCGCATGTGAGGAGACTTAAGCGTTACCTGTTTGCGGTAGAACGGACGTAGCATGCCTTTCTGGGAAAGAGGGTGAAAAAAGAAAAGGGTGCTCGCTAGGATTGTCGCAATCCTATGCCTACGTATTCTCAACATGCAAAAGAAATCAGAGCAACGTAGTTCGTGCCTACGGTGCGGATAACCGGTGTGTTTGGGGATGATGTTATCGTGCGCATTCTAGCAGTTAGGTGTTTTGCTGCTCGCTCGTTGGAGACTTAGGCATTACCTATTTGCGGTAGAACGGACGTAACATATCCTTTTTGAAAGATTGATTAATTTTCGCCACGCGAGGCAAGAAGTCACGTTTGATTGATTGGATTGTTTTTAGGGGGCGAGACAGGTCCTCGGATAGTAACCCCTACGGGTAGTACCTAATTCGTTATCTCAAAATTTTTGTTATAAAAAGGTGTGGCGAACGAGGCGTCTTCGTATTGAAAGACGAGTGTCGAAACCACCCTCACTACAGTGGGCATCCCAACGCTTAGAGAAGAAGAGGTCTACACCCAATCCTCTCTCTTTAATTCAATACAAAGGGAACTTCGTTCTCTTATTAAAGATGTTTTTGGTTTTGAATGGTAAGTGTTTTGCGACAGAGAACCCTACGGTAAACGTTAGCACTCGGGATAGGAGAAGGCCTACGCCTAACCACTCCACGACCATTCAAGTTTTTATTGTGAAAATAATTTGAAATACACTCGGTGCGGGACCGAGGTTTTTAGGTGACAAGGGTTGCGGGATGAAGTTGTGAAAGCGAGATGGTGGGTAAAGTCGCGTCCTCGTATCGAAAGACGAGTATCGAGACCACCCTCACTACAGTGGGCATCCCAACACTTGAAGAAGAAGAGGTCTACACCCAATCCGCTCTTTTTAATTCAATACGAAGAGAATTTAATTATTATGGTTTGAAAAAAGGACTCGGTACGAGACCGAGGTTTTAGGAGAAATGGTATGGAAACGTCTTCGTATTGAAAGACGAGCATCGAGACCACCCTCAATACAGTGGGCATCCCTACGCTCGAAGAAGAAGGGGTCTACACCCAATCCTCTTTTTAGCTCAACACAAAGAAATGATTTTAAGGAGATGAGATTTGAAAATGGACGGGAAGCGTCTTCGTATTGAAAGACGAGTGTCGGAACCACCCTCACTACAGTGGGCATCCCAACACTCGGAGAGGAAGAAAGTCTACACTTAATCCCCTCTTTTTAATTCAATACAAAGATAATTTGATTTTGAAAATTGTTTGACAAAGTTTTTGAATCGAGTCGGGACAAGTAATGAAGAGAGAAAAGGGGTGGTCTCAGATCCAACATTACTTATCAATAATTTGACTGGTTATGAATTACGGAGGTCTCGTCATCGACCGAAAAATACGACAAACGAAATAAAAGTCGAAAGGTGACATAAAGTTGAAAATGAGAAAGAGGAGAAAAAGTCGGTCTCGAATCCTTCATTTCTCATCAATAATTTGATAGAGAATCGAAGGAAACTTCTTCATCGACCAAAACAAATGAAAATGGGACAAAAAGCCCAATACCAAATGAAAAAAATAAGATTAACCTCTAAAAAGAAATGTATAAACTTAAAAGAAGATAATATTACAAATTTCTAAATAGAAAAACTATATAATATTTACATAAAAAAAATAATCTAAACGACAAAATAATAAAACTTGAAATTTAAAATAGATAATATATATATAAACTCTAAAGAAATTACATAATAATATATATTTACATGACTATTATATAATAGTTAATAATAATATATACAATATTCTAAATAAAAGAAAAAGAACAGGGAGGGTGTCTAATGGAAAAACGGGGGTATGCATAGTCCATCAGTTCAAATGGGCTTGAAGCCCACGTCTATAAGCTGAAATAAAATAAATATAAATAATAAAAAAAACCAAAATTTTAAACGAAAAAAAAAACAAATAAAAGAAAAAGGAAAAAAGGGGATCTTCTTCTGTTCGCATTTGCCTCTCTCTCTCTCTCTCTCGCTTCTTTTCACGTCTCTCTCCCTCCCTGTCAGCGTCTCTCACTCTCACTCGCAAACTCCCTCTCTCGTCTGTTCGTCACCTCGCGTTTTGTTTCTGTTTGTAGTTATTGGTCTGGGTTTACGGTTGGAGTAAGGGTTTCGGTTTGTTATCGGTGGTTATGAGTGAGAAAAAAAATTAATGAAATTTGATGTTTGAGGAATGGGTGGAGTTGAAGAAATTTCCGACAGTGGGTTGCGAAAATGGGTTTCTCGGAAGGTGATTTATGGGATTACCGTCAAAGCAGGTTATGGTTGTTCGAAACGGGTTGGAGATTTGAGTTTGATGTTGTGATTTTCGGTTTTGTGAAGAACGTGGTTGCTTCTGGGCTTGCTCATGGTGCTGAAGCTTGGAAGTGGATTTCGTTGCGGCGTGTTGCTTATGAATCACGGTGTGTTTTTACGGCTGTGAATGTTTCACGGTTGGTTTGTGATGAGTTTTGCGGAAACGGAAGCGGAAGAGATGGGTAGTGGACGGAAGTTTGTGCGGTGGTTGTGTTTTTGGAAGATTTGTCGCTTTGAGGTTAGTGGTGAGGATTCGTGCAAACGGTTCTTTTTGGGGTATCCGGGTTGAAGATTGGTTAGAGATATGCTTCCTGCTTGAAGCTTTCTGGGTTGAAGTTTATGAAGAAAGAAGGTTGAAGGATTCAAGTGTTCTTGATTTTGTTGAAGTTGATGGTGAAGATTAATGGTGAAAGGTGGTAGGATGAAGATGAAAGAGGAAGGGGCGGGTGAAATTTTTCTGTAGCTAGGGTTCCCAAAGATTAGGGTTTGGAGGTTGCTGCTAGGGTTGGCTGTTGGGGTTGGGGTACCATATATAGGGCTGCCACGTGGCATAGGAAATGGAGCTGATAACAATAAAATAAAGAAACTTTTTCATAAAAATTAAATAAAATAATAGCTAGGGTTCCCAAAGATTAGGGTTTGGAGGCTGCTGCTAGGGTTGGCTGTTGGGGTTGGGGTACTATATATAGGGCTGCCACGTGGCATAGGAAATGGAGCTGATAACAATAAAATAAAGAAACTTTTTCATAAAAATTAAATAAAATAATAGCTAGGGTTCCCAAAGATTAGGGTTTGGAGGCTGCTGCTAGGGTTGGCTGTTGGGGTTGGGGTACCATATCCTGGATGGGAATCGAACCCCCCATCCTTTATACACTTATGCAGAACTTCATCCACTGGGACGGATTTCCTTTTGTTAACAAAACGCACAAACAAAATATATATTATACAAAAGAATAAAACGGAAAAAACAATAAAACGTTGGGGCTGGGGTTTGAACCCCCACACTTTTGGTATAACACAACCAAGTTGGACCGCTGGGACAAATTAACCTTCATTAATAATTTTGTACAAACAAATATATATTACATGAACATCAGAAAAATTAAAATTAATTAGTAAAAACTATTTTAAACTAATAAAATTATAATAAAATCTAATAAAATATTTTATGCTAAAACTAATTCTAATATAATAAAATGAGAATAACTTTAAAAAGAAAATTCTAACAAAACTATTAAATAAAATTAATTACAAGTAAATCCTAATATTAAAAAAAAACCTATTTAATATATAACTCTAAACAACTTATAGACAAAAATATTTAAAAAACTAATAAAATAAAATAATTTCTATCTGAAAATAAAAATCTATTTAAACTATTTAATATTCTAAAACCTATTTTCTAAACAAAAAATCTATATTCTAAAAATAAACTATTTCTAAAAATTAAAACTGTTAAAACTCTAGAATAAAAAAATCTAAATCTAAAAAAATTTAAATCCTAAAATATCACTAACAATACTAATTTAATTCTAAAATCCTAAAATGTCTATAAAATTAAATCAAATCTAATTAATTCTAAAACTAAAATGATTCTAAAAACAAATTAATTCTATACTATAAAAATAAGCTATTTCTATTCTAAATAAGAAAAAACTATTTCTAATAAAAATTCAAATAAATTAAACTTCTATATAAAAACTATAAAAATAAAATCTATTCTAAAGGAAGAAATAAATAACTATTCTAAATGATTAAATAAAGCAAAAAATAATAAATAAATGCGAAATGCCATGGGAAAACGGGCGAGCACCGAAATGTGTCGATATTATCAACATGGATTGAATTATTAAGAGGAGAGCGACTTTCGCTCGATTTCGACACTGGACTTATTATTTGAAATATTTGGATCGCCTGAAACGCGAGCAAAGTGGCTAAAAATCTGATAAATTCAATCCGGATGATAACACGGGCAAAATGCGTCCTAAATGATATGCAGATGAAAAACGAAGCAAAAGCCAATCAAAGTCGGAAAATCGGTGGGCAAATTTTAGGGTGCAACAGCTGCCCCTATTCAATTGACTTGAACCTGAATGGATGAAAAGCAACCTCTTTCAGACATTCAAGGTAGAAGGTGATTGAATACAAAAGAACTCGGAAATTTGCCAACCGTAAATAAGAAACCTCTGACATCACCGTCAACCATCAATATCCAGTAAAAGCACCTGACTTCGCCGTCAAAATGCATCATCAAATTTGTAAAACATCTGACTTTGCCGTCAAAACTTCACATAAAATTCCTTCTACATTGCCTCCAGTCATTCAAAACAATTAATCGGTAAATCACACCTGACATCGCCGCCAGTCATTCACAAAATAAGGCGTCTGACATCGCCGCCGGACAACCAAAACACCCAACATCGCCCCTGGAAAACTAAAACACCTGACATCGCCGCCAGAAACAAACATCCAACCTCGCCGCTGGGAAAACAAAGAATCTGACATCGCCGCCAGTAACAAACATCCAACCTCGCCGCTGGGAAAACAAAGAATCTGACATCGCCGCCAGTAACAAACATCCAACCTCGCCGCTGGGAAGACAAGGCATCTGACATCGCCGCCAGAAACAAACATCCAACCTCGCCGTTGGGAAAACAAAGAATCTGACATCGCCGCCAGTAACAAACATCCAACCTCACCGCTGGGAAAACAAAGAATCTGACATCGCCGCCAGTAACAAACATCCAACCTCGCCGCTGGGAAGACAAGGCATCTGACATCGCCGCCAGAAACAAACATCCAACCTCGCCGTTGGGAAAACAAAGAATCTGACATCGCCGCCAGAAAAAAAACATCCAACCTCGCCGCTGGGTATACGAAGATATTTGACATCGCCGCCAGAAAAACATCCAACCTCGCCGCTGGGAAAACAAAATTACCTGACATCGCCGCCAACTAACTATAACTCTGAGAAACACCCGACATCGCCGTCAAGTACCTGTGGGGATACAGAACTCTGAGAAACACCCGACATCGCCGTCAAGTACCTGTGGGGATACAGAACTCTGAGAAACACCCGACATCGCCGTCAAGTACCAACATCGTCTGATGATAGACACAATATCCAAAATCACATCGTCTACTGATAGACGGGAGGAAAACGTTATATCAAAAACACTCACATCGTCCAATGATAGACGGAGAGAAACATCATGTCCAAATCTCACATCGTCTAATGATAGACGAGAGGAAAATATATCCAAATCTCGCATCGTCTAATGATAGACGAGAGGAATCACCATGCTCACATCATCTGAGGGTGAACAGGAACAAATCCAATACTCACATCGTCTAATGATAGACGGAAAGACACCATCCCGAAGGTTCACATTGTCTAAAGATAGATAGAAAGAAAAAATATCCACGTCAATGAACTTCAAAACCACCCATCAAATTTCATAATCCTTTCGTTCATAGGAGTTGATGGAAAGATATCTTCAAAGGGGCCACATCATTAATAAGAACTGACAGGAAGAAAACCACCTTCTAAGAGCCATGTCGTCAATAAGAATCGACAACTAGGAAAACTGAACATTCTTCAAAGAGCCTCGACCTCAATAAGAATCGACAGTCGGGAAAAACCCCTCTTGAAATGTCACCTCAACCAATAAACAGAAAGAAAGCCAATATCTGAAAGATCGCCTTGAAACCTCGCATCGTCTAAAGATAGACGGAGAGAAAACCATATCCAAACTCACGACGTCTAAAGATAGACGGAGAAGACCATACCGAAGGCCAGATCAACATGCACTTGATCTTATCACATTGTCTAAAGATAGACAGGAAGAAAACTTGTCCGAAGAACCACATCGTCTAAAGATAGACGGAAAGAAAACCATACTCACGACGTCTAATGATAGACGGAGAAAATACTTGCTGGGGAAACACATCGTCAATAGGAACTGACGGAAAGAAAAACTGCTCGGGAATGTCATCATCAGAAGATTGATGGACAAAATCATAACCGTCATATGATCTGAAATCCGAGTAAACTGACAAGTTGTCTGAACAAAGCTGCTGGATAAATGCTTCTGAACCGATTACAGAGTAATTCACGTTGCCACAGAAGGCTAATGGAAAAAACTGGCTTATGCTTCGCATGCATATGCGTATGTTTGAATTTTTCTATGGCGTAAAGTTCCATATAGGATGAAAATGCTACGCATTTGAGGATGAGATGCAAAGATGATGCAAATATGATAACTATATGCAAAAATGCAGATGCAGGCTCGGGCTGCCGGGGAAAGCTAGATGTGAAAGAACCAATCCAACAAAATAAATGCTGAAGAGGTAAAGTCAACTCTACTAGGAATAACCGGATGTGACAAGTATGATTGGACTCTCCTGGGGATGGCTTACACATGCCAATGATGATTGGGCTTTTGCTGGGGAAGACAGGTGAAGGGTTACGACTTCCCGACATTCATCTTGAACCTGAAGATTGACTGCACCTGCTTGAATGGCTCTGAGTAGCTCTGAAGATATAGAGAGGAACAATTCCTTTACTTCTGATTTTGCCCCAGCCTGTGGGATCTCTGTGGGGATGTTCCTTGAAAGGAAATCATAAATCTCTGTACCCTGATGGTTTGATAGGAACTGCCTCAGCATTATGAACCTTAGAGAGGTGCTTCCGATTAGCTGCCTTCTGGGTAAGGATAATATCTGTGCTCTTGGGGTGACCTGCCCCATCCTTGAAGTGATTTGCCCCTGATTGGCCGATTTGTAGAGAAGTGCCCCTGGCTGACTTCGAGAGATTTATCGAATCTCAACCTGATTGCCCCAGATTAACTGATCTTCGGATGGCTGACTCCTTTGATGATCATTTAATATGCCTTGCCCCTGCTCAAACGAGTACTCAGGCGTTCTGCATCTTATCTCGATCGAACTTTCCACTGTAGGAACTCTCCTGATGTCAAGTGCTTATTCACAAGTAAAACAAATTTCTTTGCCAAGATAATATTAACGCAATGTATATGATAGTTTTGAAATCCCAGTCTGTTCACTAGAAAAAAGTTGTGATGTATAGTGAATGAATCACTTATCGGAATGTCAATATCAATACCCATAGGGTAAGAAAATCCTTTTAGGAGTCAGTTTCGACGCGATCTTTACCGAAGTGTGCTTCCGAAACTAACTTGCTTCAATTAGGACTTCTGAAGGTTGTAACTTGGTTAGGTTCATGGTTTGAAAGAAAGGATGTAAGGCTCAAAGTTCTGTTTAACCCACCCACTCTCCTTGATGTTCTCCAATCCTACGTTCAGCTAATTCGACACTCGCTCGCCTCTCAGAGGTTGACTGACAGGAGTGATGGTTCAAGAAACCATAAGTTTTCGGAGTGACAGTCACTCGCTTTTCGTCTTTGGTGTCTGGCTCACACGACTTGTTCTTCGTCATTTTTTTTTATTCCCCTATTTTTGCCTGGACTGACTCTTTTGAGTACATCTTCTAATTTCGAAGTCCAGCGAGATGCCCCAATTTTTGCCTAAGCCACTTGTTTTCAAGTTGTCGACTTAGCGGGCTTCTGTTTTTTCTTTTCTTTTTTTGGAACAAATCAATGTGACACCAACTGGTCTGACTTGTTGAAGGGATTGTGACTGTCTCACTTCTCGGCTTTTTTAGGTACGACCTCTACGGGTGTGATTGATCCTCGAACGGGGAACACTCCTTCTGCAATCTGGATGCTCGGTCAAATTAACTGACATCTACCCTGCCCTAAGTTAAGATTGAGGGTTTTTCGTTTTCAGAAAGAAACTCCTACAACTAGGCTCAAAGGGGTTGACAAGGGATTAACATCCTTATATCTCCGGTGTTTAGGAATTTGAAACAATGCTTGTACATCATCAGCAAAGGTTTTATTCAAAAGCATACACTCGGAAGCTTGCGCGTCTTTCAATTTCGTCATCCTCCCTTAAGGAATTCTGCTTAAACAAGCGTTTGACATTAATGAAAAAGCAATATTGAGTGAACACGAATGGATTTAATCAAAACACGCATATTCATTTCATTATCATTATCAATTGAAAACAAACAAGTTCTACAGATAAGATTCGCAAATAAGTTCGCACTTTAACAGAAAAGAAAATACAAATGCAAAGAAATATCATAAAAAGATTGCCAGCTTTATGGAACTGGGCTTTCAGGTCTTGACTTGCTGCTGAACCAGCCATCTTTAGAATTGCTCATCGAAATCCGTCTGGTACTCTTCTGAACATATGCTCTCGGTGAATCCCTCCATGACATTAGCTGCCAAACCCATATGACTTGACGAAGGAAGATCGTTGATCTGAATACCCTGAGGCGTGATTGAAAACCTGTTGGAGTCCAGCAGAGTATGAACCTGGCTTCTAAGCACCTTACAGTCTTCAGTTGAATGCCCCTGTGTCCCAACATGGTACTCACAGCGGGCGTTGACATCAGAATCTGAAGGATGTGGAGAAGTCTCTGGATCAGTTTTCTTCGGCACTATCAAACCACCTCTGATCAAGTCTGGCAATATCTGACTGTACGACAACGGCAACTGAGTGAAATGTCTCTCTGGCTTCCTAGGTCTTCGTCGGGCGTGCTGACGCTGCTGACGACGGTATGAATGTTGACTCTGAAGAGGAGAAGATATCTGGTACGCAGACCTAACAGGTTGCTGACTCTGAATACTTAAAATGTCTGAAAACTGAATCTGAGATAATGGAGATTCCGGGATAGCATTACTTTCTTTCTCCCATTCCTCTTTAGAGCTGACAACTGATTCACTTTCATAAACTGAGGTATCTGAGACGTCTCGGATCTTTCCACTCTTGATTCCGCTCTCAATACGTTCTCCTGCTATCACTAAGTCAGCAAAGTTTAACGTTCCGCCACTAATCAATATATCATAGTAATGGCCCTTCAAAGTACCCAAGAAGATGTCAACCAATTCTCTATCCTGAAGCGGTGGTTGAACACGAGCAGCAAATTCTCTCCATCTCTGCATATACCCTCTAAAGGATTCATTGTCCGCCTGAGATAATTCTTGCAACTGCATGCGGCTGGGATTCATGTCGAGATTGTAGTTGTACTGCTTCACAAAGGCATTGGCTAAATTTGACCATGATTTGATGCAACTACTTTCCAACTGCATGTACCAACTCAGAGATGCCCCACTCAGACTGTCTTGGAAACAGTGAATCATAAGCTTGTCATTGTGGACATACGAAGTCATTCTTCTGCAAAACATCACCAAATGCTGCTTCGGACAACTATCCCCTTTGAACTTCTCAAAATGTGGCGTCTTAAACTTCGGAGGCATCACAAGACCTGGCACCAAACACATGCTCGAAGCATTCAAATTAAGAGTGTTTTGACTCATCAGGGCATCAAGCTTTTCATCCAACAGACGATACCTTCTCATAAACTCAACAGTCTGTGGGTTTTTAGGATTAATATTTGGAACAACCCTTTGGGAATCTGGCACAGAGAAAGTGAAGTTCTGATAGTCCGAGTCATGGAGAGAAGATGAATCTCTATCTCTAACAATAGTATGCTCTTGATCTTCGACAGGAATCTGCACATGCTGAGCTTGAGCAACATTGTTCACTGGAGTCCTCTGAACATTGGTCTCTCCTCTTGTCATAGCTGACATGGCCTCCATGAGTTGATCCAACTGATTCTTCATCATCTCAAACTCTGCCCTCGTAACAACCAAATTCTGCTCCTCTGAGTCCATGATCCTTCCAGAAGCTAACTCAAATCCAATGTGAATGTCGGGAAATCAACTGCGGGTTGGAAAAAAGACTGGTAAGCTCTCTGCTCCAGCTGAGGATGGATATGCAAAAATGTGATGCAAATGAAATGCAATGCAAAATGCTAATGCAACACACAAAGGATCAAAGTCACAAATTCTACAAGACAACACAACGAAATATCTTTCACCTCGGGTGGGAAATCTACTGGTTTATAAGAGGGTATTCCAAAGGCTTTTAAACAAAGTCCCATGCACTAACCCTCAAAAGTTTTCCATCAGAACGACTACTCGTAAGACGGTAATCCCTTCAAAGGATGAACACAGAGTTATGTTTTAGGAACCTTCGGAATAAGGTTCTACAAAAGGTCCTCAGAATCGCGGACTCCCAAGTTGGAAATAAAGACGTCGTTACGACTACACGTAAGACATAATCATCCCAAAGGGGTCTCATCTGAGCGGTGGAATTCAAACCAATTCAACAAGTCCTACGTCTCGCAAATCAGAAAGAAACCACCTCCTAATCTTAGTGTATACTCAAAAGCTCGGGTAGAGAGCTTTATCCTTACAACCCATCCCAATAAACCCAACAAGTGGAGAATAAAACACAAAATAAATTAAAGCAAAAAACAAAACACAAACACGACAAACAAATTAGGCTTGGCTTGCTAGGTTGCTTCCCCAGTAGAGTCGCCAGCTGTCGCTACTCGAAAAGTGCATCGCGCAACGACGGGGAGGCGAAAAAGATAGACAGAAGAGTCGCCACCGAACTTTATTTATCCCATGAGGGGAAAGGAAAATATCGAGAAAACCTTAAGAAAAGAAAGGATAAGATGGTCTCGCAACCATGAACGGGTTCGGAAGCCGGTTATGCGAGGGGAAGGTATTAGCACCCCTCGCATCCATCGTACTCGATGGGAACCTTTTGTTTGTCGATGTGTGAATTTATTTGCTTAAATATTATGCTATAAAAGTGTGTTCCAAAGGGTAAAGAAAGAGGATTTAGAAACTAAGAAATGAGGCATAACGGGGAAGAAAAGAGAAAGAACAGACTCGGTAGGACTTCGCAGTCCTATGCCTACGTATTCTCAATAGATGTGTGAAAGTCAGAGTCGACGTAGTTCGGGGAACTACAGATATGTGCTCGGCAAGGATTGTGGCCCTTGTGCCTATGTATCTTTACTTGAACGAAGTAAAGAATCAGAGCAGCCGTAGTTCGGCCTACGGTTTGCGGGTGGGTTTTGGTAGACAATGCTATCATGCGCATTCTAGCAGTTTAGGTGTTTTGCTGCTCGTATGTGAGGAGACTTAAGCGTTACCTGTTTGCGGTAGAACGGACGTAGCATGCCTTTCTGGGAAAGAGGGTGAAAAAAGAAAAGGGTGCTCGCTAGGATTGTCACAATCCTATGCCTACGTATTCTCAACATGCAAGAGAAATCAGAGCAACGTAGTTCGTGCCTACGGTGCGGATAACCGGTGTGTTTGGGGATGATGTTATCGTGCGCATTCTAGCAGTTAGGTGTTTTGCTGCTCGCTCGTTGGAGACTTAGGCATTACCTGTTTGCGGTAGAACGGACGTAACATATCCTTTATGAAAGATTGATTAATTTTCGCCATGCGAGGCAAGAAGTCACGTTTGATTGATTGGATTGTTTTTAGGGGGCGAGACAGGTCCTCGGATAGTAACCCCTACGGGTAGTACCCAATTCGTTATCTCAAAATTTTTGTTATAAAAAGGTGTGGCGAACGAGGCGTCTTCGTATTGAAAGACGAGTGTCGAAACCACCCTCACTACAGTGGGCATCCCAACGCTTAGAGAAGAAAAGGTCTACACCCAATCCTCTCTCTTTAATTCAATACAAAGGGAACTTCGTTCTCTTATTAAAAATGTTTTTGGTTTTGAATGGTAAGTGCTTTGCGACAGAGAACCCTACGGTAAACGTTAGCACTCGGGATAGGAGAAGGCCTACGCCTAACCACTCCACGACCATTCAAGTTTTTATTGTGAAAATAATTTGAAATACACTCGGTGCGGGACCGAGGTTTTTAGGTGACAAGGGTTGCGGGATGAAGTTGTGAAAGCGAGATGGTGGGTAAAGTCGCGTCCTCGTATCGAAAGACGAGTATCGAGACCACCCTCACTACAGTGGGCATCCCAACACTTGAAGAAGAAGAGGTCTACACCCAATCCGCTCTTTTTAATTCAATACGAAGAGAATTTAATTATTATGGTTTGAAAAAAGGACTCGGTACGAGACCGAGGTTTTAGGAGAAATGGTATGGAAACGTCTTCGTATTGAAAGACGAGCATCGAGACCACCCTCACTACAGTGGGCATCCCTACGCTCGAAGAAGAAGGGGTCTACACCCAATCCTCTTTTTAGCTCAACACAAAGAAATGATTTTAAGGAGATGAGATTTGAAAATGGACGGGAAGCGTCTTCGTATTGAAAGACGAGTGTCGGAACCACCCTCACTACAGTGGGCATCCCAACACTCGGAGAGGAAGAAAGTCTACACTTAATCCCCTCTTTTTAATTCAATACAAAGATAATTTGATTTTGAAAATTGTTTGACAAAGTTTTTGAATCGAGTCGGGACAAGTAATGAAGAGAGAAAAAGGGTGGTCTCAGATCCAACATTACTTATCAATAATTTGACTGGTAATGAATTACGGAGGTCTCGTCATCGACCAAAAAATACGACAAACGAAATAAAAGTCGAAAGGTGACATAAAGTTGAAAATGAGAAAGAGGAGAAAAAGTCGGTCTCGAATCCTTCATTTCTCATCAATAATTTGATAGAGAATCGAAGGAAACTTCTTCATCGACCAAAACAAATGAAAATGGGACAAAAAGCCCAATACCAAATGAAAAAAATAAGATTAACCTCTAAAAAGAAATGTATAAACTTAAAAGAAGATAATATTACAAATTTCTAAATAGAAAAACTATATAATATTTACATTAAAAAAAAATAATCTAAACGACAAAATAATAAAACTTGAAATTTAAAATAGATAATATATATATAAACTCTAAAGAAATTACATAATAATATATATTTACATGACTATTATATAATAGTTAATAATAATATATACAATATTCTAAATAAAAGAAAAAGAACAGGGAGGGTGTCTAATAGAAAAACGGGGGTATGCATAGTCCATCAGTTCAAATGGGCTTGAAGCCCACTTCTATAAGCTGAAATAAAATAAATATAAATAATAAAAAAAACCAAAATTTTAAACGAAAAAAAAAAAACAAATAAAAGAAAAAGGAAAAAAGGGGATCTTCTTCTGTTCGCATTTGCCTCTCTCTCTCTCTCTCATGCTTCTTTTCACGTCTCTCTCCCTCCCTGTCAGCGTCTCTCACTCTCACTCGCAAACTCCCTCTCTCGTTCATTCATCACCTCGCGTTTTGTTTCTGTTTGTAGTTATTGGTCTGGGTTTACGGTTGGAGTAAGGGTTTCGGTTTGTTATCGGTGGTTATGAGTGAGGAAAAAAATTAATGAAATTTGATGTTTGAGGAATGGGTGGAGTTGAAGAAATTTCCGACAGTGGGTTGCGAAAATGGGTTTCTCGGAAGGTGATTTATGGGATTACCGTCGAAGCAGGTTATGGTTGTTCGAAACGGGTTGGAGATCTGAGTTTGATGTTGTGATTTTCGGTTTTGTGAAGAACGTGGTTGCTTCTGGGCTTGCTCATGGTGTTGAAGCTTGGAAGTGGGTTTCGTTGCGGCGTGTTGCTTATGAATCACGGTGTGTTTTTACGGCTGTGAATGTTTCACGGTTGGTTTGTGATGAGTTTTGCGGAAACGGAAGCGGAAGAGATGGGTCGTGGACGGAAGTTTGTGTGGTGGTTGTGTTTTTGGAAGATTTGTCGCTTTGAGGTTAGTGGTGAGGATTCGTGCAAACGGTTCTTTTTGGGGTATCCGGGTTGAAGATTGGTTAGAGATATGCTTCCTGCTTGAAGCTTTCTGGGTTGAAGTTTATGAAGAAAGAAGGTTGAAGGATTCAAGTGTTCTTGATTTTGTTGAAGTTGATGGTGAAGATTAATGGTGAAAGGTGGTAGGATGAAGATGAAAGAGGAAGGGGCGGCTGAAATTTTTCTGTAGCTAGGGTTCCCAAAGATTAGGGTTTGGAGGCTGCTGCTAGGGTTGGCTGTTGGGGTTGGGGTACCATATATAGGGCTGCCACGTGGCATAGGAAATGGAGCTGATAACAATAAAATAAAGAAACTTTTTCATAAAAATAAAATAAAATAAAATAAATAAAAATTAAATAAAATAAAATAAATAAAAATTAAATAAAAATAAAATAAAATAAAATAAACAAAAAAACACAAAAGGCCTGGATGGGAATCAAACCCTCCATCCTTTATACACTTATGCAGAACTTCATCCACTAGGATGGATTTCCTTTTGTTAACAAAACGCACAAACAAAATATATATTATACAAAAGAATAAAACGGAAAAAACAATAAAACATTGGGGCTGGGGTTTGAACCCCCACACTTTTGGTATAACACAACCAAGTTGGACCGTTGGGACAAATTAACCTTCATTAATAATTTTGTACAAACAAATATATATATTACATGAACATCAGAAAAATTAAAATTAATTAGTAAAAACTATTTTAAACTAATAAAATTATAATAAAATCTAATAAAATATTCTATGCTAAAACTAATTCTAATATAATAAAATGAGAATAACTTTAAAAAGAAAATTCTAACAAAACTATTAAATAAAATTAATTACAAGTAAATCCTAATATTAAAAAAAAACCTATTTAATATATAACTCTAAACAACTTATAGACAAAAATATTTAAAAAACTAATAAAATAAAATAATTTCTATCTGAAAATAAAAATCTATTTAAACTATTTAATATTCTAAAACCTATTTTCTAAACAAAAAATCTATATTCTAAAAATAAACTATTTCTAAAAATTAAAACTGTTAAAACTCTAGAATAAAAAAATCTAAATCTAAAAAAATTTAAATCCTAAAATATCACTAACAATACTAATTTAATTCTAAAATCCTAAAATGTCTATAAAATTAAATCAAATCTAATTAATTCTAAAACTAAAATGATTCTAAAAACAAATTAATTCTATACTATAAAAATAAGCTATTTCTATTCTAAATAAGAAAAAACTATTTCTAATAAAAATTCAAATAAATTAAACTTCTATATAAAAACTATAAAAATAAAATCTATTCTAAAGGAAGAAATAAATAACTATTCTAAATGATTAAATAAAGCAAAAAATAATAAATAAATGCGAAATGCCATGGGAAAACGGGCGAGCACCGAAATGTGCCGATATTATCAACATGGATTGAATTATTAAGAGGAGAGCGACTTTCGCTCGATTTCGACACTGGACTTATTATTTGAAATATTTGGATCGCCTGAAACGCGAGCAAAGTGGCTAAAAATCTGATAAATTCAATCCGGATGATAACACGGGCAAAATGCGTCCTAAACGATATGCAGATGAAAAACGAAGCAAAAGCCAATCAAAGTCGGAAAATCGGTGGGCAAATTTTAGGGTGCAACAAGTACCAAGCCAAAAACGACAACCTCGCCGAGTACCTCGCCTTGGTAAAATAAAGAATGAAGAGTTTCGATTTCGCGGAAGTGCAACACGTTCCACGTGAACACAACACCAGGGTAGACATCATGTCGAATTTAGCGAGCACGAAGAAGAAGGGCGGAAACAAGTCTGTCATCTAGAAGGTTCTCTCTTGATCGAGCATCGAGAAAGACACAACGACAATCAAGGTTAACACTATTGGTGACAGAAACTGCTGGATGACTCCCGTGTACACCTACCTCAGCATGGGGAGACTACCTGACAATGCAAAGGAGGCCAGCGTGGTCAGGTGCCAAGCTTGCTCATACGTCTTGGTCGAGGACAAATTATACCGGAGGGGATTCTCCATTCCTCTCCTCAAGTGCGTCGACGAATCCAGAGCACCAGGTATAATCTAAGAGATTCACGAAGGAATCAACGCCAACACCTCGGCGGGCGATCGCTCGCCCGTAAGGCTCTACCGGCAAGATATTATTGGCCCAACATGCAACAGGACACCAAAGAGCACGTCAAGAAGTGCGAAAAATGCCAACGGCACAGGGACATGCACCTGGTGGGAGATGGACATCCTCAGACCCTTCACCTTAGGATCGTATCAGAACAAATATCTGATAGTCGGCGTCTACTACTTCACAAAATAGATAGAGGTCGAAGCCCTTGACAAAATCATGGCACGTAACATACTTCATTTCTACAAAAGGAACATCCTTGCCCAATTCGGCGTTCCCCAAGCGATCGTCACCAACAATAGG